>OX438849.1:7536111-7935190 GCA_949315975.1 Eudonia truncicolella
AAATACGCCCACCGAACAAATTCTATCACCTATTTATAAATTAAATTAAAACAAATGCATAACTTAAAATATGGTTTCGAAATTGGAACGCTGAGTACATCAAGAAGATAATGTCGTTTGTCGCACTGCAATTATTCTAGGTTCAAATTGCTGTATTCGTATTTGAATTTGGAATAGAACACATTCCTAATTGTTTGTGTCGCGCGTTGGCATTTTGGCATACGCTCTCGCGCGATTGGCTTACCTTTTCGTATTTCGAACGGCTCTTGTATTCGAATTTAGAAAAGCTGTTGATTTGCTTTCTTTCCTGCAGTTATATTGTGTGCAAATGTAATTGTTGCGCGTCTGGTTATTGTTGTAAATATGTGAGCGGACGGATAGTTTTCGCGACGCGCTGTCGGGATCGGGACTCCATAAGCTTGTGCCGTTGAATGCGACTCTGCGATGACGTACGTCGTTTGTGCACAGTTTATTAGCGTTTGCAGTTGACATTTTTACACTTTATGAGCTCGTGTCGTGGTGGTTTACTTGTAGCTTGCTATCAACGTAATCCAATAATGAGATTGCGGTTTTCATTTCTAAATAGCAGAATCAAAAAGCGTCGAATATAAATTCATCTATTTGCAAATCTATGATTTTAAGCGAAGGGATTGAAACTTCAGTCTTACATAAAATGTGAAATTAGTGCGCGCAAATTTCTATGAAATATTCCGTTGCATCGCAAAGCTACGAAGTTCATAGCTTAAACAAATCAATTAATATTGCACATTCCACATTCCACATTCCTAATTCTGTAGCATTGAGCTACGTATTTGGCCATAAGAATGTGAGTAAACAGAAATTGCATTCCCTACAATGCACTGAAACACTGCCAACATAACGTACTGCCAAATTTCGCGTCGCCTCCCAGATTTATGGTCAATCTATGTTTGATGTAAATGTGACGATTATTTTGTTTGTTTAATGTGTTTTGATGGAGCCATTTCGTTGGCCGTTACGTCGGGATTGGCTCGTCGTTATTACTCGTACGTCGATTTGGTGGACGGTGTTATCGTGTATTTGACGTGTCTAATAGACTTTTGACCCCGATCCTCTAAATGACAGCACACATTTACAGAATACACTAAACACGCACACCAGTTTAGGCCCAAGACACCGTACTCGTAGAACAAGGGTACGAAGAACCGGTTCACACTCGCTCTACAACCAGGTACAGACATGTACCTGGTCGGTTCTCTCCTCCTCCACGGCCCGGTCAACCCGAGCCGAGGTCCGTGCCTTTAGAGGCGCCCTCGGTTGCTCCGCTCCCCGATCCGATCCGAACCCTTCGGAGAATCTAGTAGGGCACGGGGACGCGGACTTGTGCGCGATGCCGTTCCCTCTAGATAACCTCTGAAGGTAATTCATTTCACACGGCTTGAGGGACCCTTTACGTTCCTCGCCGCCCCCAAAAAGCCCGGTGAAGCTGAAAATGCCGCAGCGGCAATCAGCAATCTCTCTCCAAAAAAAAAAAAAAAAGTCTTTTGATTTTACCGACATGTCTCTAGATAGAAATTAAAAATAAAAATAAATTGTTTTACGAAAATAATTGTGTGTTATTTATTATGTACTTTAGCACTATTTAATTTGGGAAAGTTTTAAAGGTTTTGTTTGTGTAATTTTTAGAGCGGAAAAAATATACCTAGATACTATACACCTAGAAACCTATACACCTATAAAAATACACCTAGATACCTAACTACTCAAAGGTTATTGTTGTGGGTATTTCATAATATAATATTATTATTAGTTATGTATGTAGTAACGGTTTTCGGAAGAAGTAAGTAAGAAGGTTCTATATCAAGTTCAAATGATAGTGCATAGTTTACCGAAATCAAATGATAAACTTACCTTGATTCAAAAAGAGACGAAAAAGGACTCTGATTGTTGTAAATTACTAGAATACGTATAGTCTGGTAGGCCTTATCATAAGTACAATGTTGAAACCAACCTTAAAGAGTACGTTTACAGTTAATGATGTAATAATGAAAAACAATTTTGTGTTAATACCAAAACCGTTAAAAATAAAAATGCTACGTATTATTCCTGAAGGGCACTTAGGAATTGACCAGTGTAAGAGGCGAGCGAGACAGGTAATGTTTTGGCCAAATATGTCACGTGGCATTGAATTATATGTGAAGCGTTGTAAAGTCTGTCAGGAGTTCTCTAACGCCCCATGCAAAGAGCCGATGTTGCCAATCGAATTTCCAACACTATCGTGGCACAAAGTGGGGATGAGGGTCTCAAAGAAGAAACAACATCAGATAATATCGACGATCGTAACGTAGATAATTATCACTGCTCCTAGGAAAAGCTAAAAAAAATTGCTAAACAGCGGCTCGGCATTGAGTGACATAATTATATAATAGAACATATGTAAATGTGTTAATGATAATGGTTGTTTTTTCTTCTTTTGTTCATATTAGCAAATTAGCATTATTAAGAGTTTATAAAAATTGTTTTTAAGTTAGAAAAAAGCACCGTTCTTTTGTTTAATATCATTTTACAACATTGTTAATTTAAGGGGAGGTGTTGTGGGCATTTCATCCTACTAATATTATAAACGCGAAAGTTTGTAAGTATGTTTGTTACTCTTTCACGTAAAAAATGCTGAATGGATTTTAATGAAACTTTTCTCATACACAGACCATGACCCAGACCAGCATATAGCATATTTTTTTTTTACTTTTTTTTTTACTTTAGTCTGCGCGGGAAACAACTAGTAATAAAATAATATTATTAGTTATGTAGATAGTAACGGTTTTCTGAATAAACATTTGTTGCCCAGAACTCGGTTGTTTCATTGCAATCAAAACAGTTATTAATTTTCCAAAAAATTTATGAATTGATTTGCCTGCCTTCATTTATTGTTATCATAGAAAAAATAGAAAAGTTCCATTTTCAGTTATTCATTTTTTAATATTATACAAATGCCTAGCCTATTTATTTTTAAAGTATCTTCATTTTATAAACACCATTAGAATGCTACATGAAATATACGACGAGTTATCGCGAAGTGTGAAGCAGACGGTCAATAATCATCTCTGTTTAAATAAACATTAAGTTCCTAGTATATCGTAACGAGCGATAGCCTTTCCTGGCATTGGGAGTCAGCATAGCCTTAAGTGGGCTCGCTAAATACTTTGTAGACACTCGGGAGATTTCAATTTCGCAGTATCTGAATAACGTTACAGTGTCAATTACATTAAACAATTAACCGAACAGATTGAATGTAACTAAGTAATAAGCTGATTTAAGCAGAGGGGTTGTTTTTAAATAGGTACCGTTCGTGGAAATTATTGCAACCCCATCTTTGAATTTTCTTTTATAAAATTCGTGGATATTCTTTTTTATCAAATTTTTTCATAAAACACTCATTGCAAGGTTAAACTACAAATTACACAACCTTTGAAAAATTAAATTCAAATTTCTATAAATTATTTGAAACTTTGTGCATTTACGGTTACCAACACAAAGAGTCCGAAAGACGTGTGTAGTGTTCCTTCTATAGCGTTTTTTTTTTCTCTATTTGGTGACTTAACTATTTTCTCTTCCTATTGGGTCTAGATATAATTATCTTTTTACATTAGGTTATAAAAAATAAATAAATAAAATAAACTTGCCTATTCTGAACTGATTGATATTTAAAAAAATGTTAAGATCGGATGTCGATGATGTAGTTGTTGACATTGAATAATACTTTGGCTCACAAATTAATACCTAGATAGTGTTTGATATTTTTAAAAGGTTTACACTGAGCCGTCAACAAACGGTAACTGACGTGTAAGCAATGTGTTTTGAAAATAGAATATTATTGAGCTATTAGAATAACAAAAGGATAGATTGACAATACGTGTCATAATTTCAAAATTAGAATCGCGCAGTCACGTTTCCGATTTCCCCCCTTTTCCCGCCAATAATAGACGTGCACAACGGCCGGTCGAATAATAATGTTCTAGAATTAAATCTATCTAAACTGTAGTGCGCCGACTCGAAATAGGGCGCGTTTGCAGCAATTATTTTAGCTCTGTCTTTCTGAAAATTGGCAGCCGTGTGAGATCTTTTGCGAACGGTATTCAGTTGAGAAACCGTTGTACCGGCGACCATTGTACCAAGGCCCCCGATGCGCCCCCTATCTGCCTTAGCGCTGAGCTTTAAAGCCACCGGGATGTTTCAATTAAAACTGGGCGGGTTTTATAAATAAAGTGCCCTGATATGCGAATAATAGGTAAGTCTGTCCGTCAGTGCGTTCGATGAGCGTACGCACTCTTCGCTATTTTATTTTCGTCTAACTTGCCCTGGTGTGTTCGCGTTGCTTGCCAGGTTATTTTATTGGTTTTTATTAGCAATTATTTTAGTATTATTATTGTATGTGAATGTAAATATGTGTAAATAATTAGGAGACCTGGTTTCTGGCAATAAAACTTTGTGGAGTATCATAGAAACTTACTGTGTCGCTTCTTGAGTTGAGATATCTTGGTTTATTTATCCTTATAAATCATAGACCAAGACTTGAGTAGAAAGCCTATATTACAGTATTATTCAATTCCAAAGCCTCAATCAGCCTCGAAATTACGTGGCCCTCGGCTCGATGACGATTAATACTAATGAAATGGTACATTGCTGTACTGTACAAGCCAGCCACCGGTCGTAGTTAGACTTGTGTAATTATTAGAAAATGAAACAATAGAGTTAGTGCATACTTCGCTATATTAAAAAAAGACTACGGCGATAAAGGATTGTTACTCTTTCTGCTACAATTTAATACCGTAGAGAGAAATCGAGAAGAAAAAAGGCCGGCCAACGCCGTCGCGCGCTGAAAATTTACATTTGTAATAAGAGCCATTAATGTCTACAATAAACTGCATTGACATGCGCTCGAGAGGGACATCGCTATACGGTGCGAGGGAGTTGGAAAATATTTGCGGAGTCGCGCCAGACACAATAGCGGCGCGTGCACCGATAGAGCGGGACGGACGCATTTGGGCAGAGCGGGATAGCTTCAGTTTTCTCTGCCGTATTGTGATTCAATAATAGGTGCGTTTGGATTGTATGCGTTCGTGAAAAACGTGCGGATTTACAGTTTAGCTTTTCTAGTAGGTAAATTAACCTATTCATCATTCACACTTACAGCGTTCGATGTAATTTAATTGACTTCTATGGATTGAGTTTTTAAATATAATTATTTAAGTTCAGAAAAATTGAGTCTCGATCATCACATCAATTTGTCTTGTTCTATATTGAAAAAAAAAAACAAAAGAATAATATAACTAATATTGATCGATATTAAAACATTCAGTTGTTTCTCAAAAGTAACGGTTCGTCCTATTCCATATTCAAAAAAGAAATAAGTGAATATTTTTAATGTCAACCCCCGTTCGATTCGGAATTCAAAAGTGGCACAAATTCATAAGCGAAGTACATCTGATGACAATAACGTCTAGAGGCGGCGCGCATACAAAATGCGCGTAACAGAGTGCGGGACAGGTGCGCGCGCGCATTCCCGCGCGTTGTGCGAAAACGAGAAACGCCGATTAAAATGAAATACGCGATGTACCCAGGTTAATTAATATTATACACTATTTCAGCAGCACTGACGAAATATTGTTGTTATTAATGCGTCTGCGCGTTATTCGCTTCGATTCTACGTTTTGTTGTTAAAGTCCATTTGATTTAGTTACCGATGAGTTTGTTTGCGGTATAGAATACGTTTGTCAATGGTTTTATGCGTTGCTTTTGTAATCTTGATAATAATATTAAGATTCAATTTAAATAGTTAACTTCTGTATTACCTATAACAAAAATGAAATGTCAACTCGTATTATGTCAGCTCAGCACTGTATAGTGGGACTAATAAAAATATACGAATTTCACCCGAGTTCTTCCCGTAATAACACGTGTTGTAAGACTCCATTTTATTTTCTATCTACCGTACAATTGTACCCTTACTACTTATAATAAAAAAATACTTGAAATTGGCTAAATGCTAAACGCGAAGCCATTAATTAAGATAATTAATAAAAATATGCAAAATTGAAAATATAATATACATCATCTTTTCTCATATATGCTTTTATAAATGATTAGTAGTCAAAATTGATGATAAACGCCCTCTCTAAAATATCACACCATAAATAAAGCTTTTAATAGTTCAACAATAAAAATGGCAAGTGTTAAGAACTCCACAGATGAGATAATGTTAGTAACTCTAGACAAAAAGACGTTAGCGGTCGCTATTTTGGCATAACGCTCTGACAATCAACTTTAAATCGTACAACGGTTATAATAAAGTTCATTATATTAATTGGGTACCGTTTCACGCGACGCATCATTAACAGTGTGACCGACTACACGTAATACGTACGCGAATTGTGATCTGAGTAAGTTTGGTACAACAAAACGCATCTCTGCAAATAACCAGACATCTGCCAGCGTGGATGCAAAAACCGAACTTATTTCAGATCGCCCTTTAGAATACATTTAATCCTTTCAAACTAGCTCACATACTAAGGGTCTTACAAATAAACCAAGAATAAGGTCGGAAAAGTTATTCTGTGTTTTGTCTATTTTACTCTAATTTGAAATGACGTTAATATGACAAGAACAAAACTCGGAATAACCATTCGGAGCTTATTCTTTGTTAATTTGTAAGGCATAAGAGTTGTATTCTAGGTTCGAAACAAAAGTTTAAATGGGGAACTTATTTTAAAAAACTTTATCAGTTTGGACTAGCAGTTTTTCTTGAGAAAGAAGAAAAAAAACAAAAAAGTTTTTCATTCACGTTCTTTCGAATATACATACGATTTGAAACAATTCGCATGCAAATCAAACGAATATGTTGTGGAATTGAATGTAATAATGGTGTGAATGGACATTTATATTGTTGCGCGGTCATTACGGTGGACTACACGACTTTTATAACGTAACATCTCGTAAACGGCGTGTTACGCGTAAAACCAGCTACCAGCCATCTTGACGACACATTCTGTCGTGATTGGTTTCAATTTAGAACTGTCAAACGGTTGTAATGAATGATATTAAGATAAGAATATTTGTATTCTGCAGATTAGCTTGTAGGAGATAGGTATGTAAGATTCTTTGTGGTAGCAGTTTAATACAATAGATAGTTCCGAAAGTTTTTTCATATTATTTGATTGAGTTGTGGAACCAAGCAGACTAGTCCCCCGAAATAAATATGTACCAAAAAGATTTTAATTTTAATGAAGAGTAGGCAAATGACTCCACTCTACTTGGTGTTAAGCAGGAGCGGAGTCCAGAAAAGAAGACAGCTAATGAAGAGGCTTAACGGGCTTAACGAAGCAAGGACGAGTTTTCAAGATAAGAGTTCGAGACATTTTAATCGGTCACCTAATCGATGAACCAACATTGCAATAGTTGCTCAACGCGAGATCACAACTAGAACGGCTAGCTGCGTCATGGAGTTGTCATGTCTGCGTTTTGTTATCCTACATAAATTTCATCAAACAGGTAAATTAGATAATTATAGAAACGATTCTTACGCGGATGTTAGACAGCAATAAAAGTATGTGTATATTAATTAAACATCGCCGTCTGGAATATTAAAATGTACTTTTTCCGTGGAAACGGGTAATACGTAATTATTATGACAAATGCGGGCGGCGAGGCGTCGCGCTCACTTCCTGCTCGTCATTATTGTTCACTCAAAATACATTTCTCGGTGCGCACGAAGACAGTGTTTGTACCAAACAACAATGCCATCGTTGTATACCGAACTCTGTGGTGCAGCCGCTATCCCCGCGAGCACATGTTTCTTCTCCCCGTACAAGGACATTCACCCTGCTTTTTTTTCCTTAGAAACGAGCTCATCCTTTTTTCGGTGCTGGTTTTTATACGCTTTTAATTGTATAGGGTTACTTTCGCGGTCCTGACAAGTCATTATATTTAATTGTGTAAGCTGGAGGAAATACGTCAGTCAGATCGGTTTAATCGAACTCCTTTTGATGGTGCATTTGATTCTTCGGTTGAACTTAGGGATTTGTATCGGAACCTTTTTGATCAGAATTCGATATCTTTCATCGGATATTTTGAATTTGGTGGTCACCTACGTTAACGCTTTATCAAAGAAAAAAAAGTTATTTTAATTTAACTTAAGTATATCGCCCCAGTTACCACTGAAAAATCAAAATCGATTATCAAAATCTTTTCAAGCAACTCGTTCGTACGGCTCGTAGGCGTACCGCCACCAATATTTTTAGAAAAATAAAGTAGGTCTAACTAGTTGGTTCAGCTGTTTGAAAGTATTCGAAAAAGTTTTAACATTTACCACAAATCTTACTCATCACTTACTAATAGTCAACACAGAATAATAATCGAAACCATAACTAAAGATCGAATTTGATAAACAATTTGAAATAGCAGCTTCAAACGCCGTATCTAAAGAATAGCCCTTTCAATTCTATCAATTCAAAAAATTAATACCACCACCCGCATATGTGGAACGCACAAAAATATAACCCTTTGTGACGAAGAAACACCCACACGACCCTCGCCCTAACTAGAATAGTTCCAGAAATATTAAAATAGTCAAAAGAGTTAAATTTAAAACGGAGGGCTGTAAAAAGCGTAATCCCAAAACTAACACAGCTGAGCGACTCTCACAATAACTAGTTTCGGGGGATTCCGACCGTGCCGAGATTTAAAATACTTTTATTTTTCGGTAAAAGAATATTTTCTAACTCGTTCGCGTTATGTTGATTGCGAGCAACTTCAAAATTGAAACACTAAAAATATGTTACAAAATTTTAATTTTGATATCTTTGAGCTTGATTAAGCAATAAAACTGAAGATATCGGAAGAGGTCCATAACTCAAATGATGCTAACAGACAATCGGAAAAATAATTATTGAGACTTTAATACATTAAAAATTTTAAACATTCATTCAAACAGAATAAATAGAACGTTTAAATTCCAAATTCAAATTAATTATTTATGACAAAGATTTTTTTAGAACAAGTTTTGTTGTTCCACCTCCGACTTAAATAGTGGCAAAGGGAGCGCCATGACGAAAGCAATTTAAAAATGGAAGGGTTTCGCTTTTCGGTCCAATTCTAAAAAATGAACCCGCGATGAGTGATTTGATGTTACGGACGGATTGTAAAATAGATTATGTGATGCGTGAGTGAACTTACCATTCAGTAAAGTAACAATGTATTATTTTTACTATTTAGAATGGGTGTTGAACAATCACTATTTACGATGTGTATATTTTACATACAAGTTGTGTTTATCAAGAGAAGTTTTGGTAAATGAATAATTATGCCGATAACGACTGATGTTATTAAGATAAACAAATGCTCAAGAATGAAATTGTACACATTGAACAGTTGAGTGTACTGTTCCCATCCACTTGAAGCGGCATTATAACTTTTTAAGTAATTTCACTTGTGTACATAAGCCCCTCGCTCGCACCCGCTCACTTCGAATAATGCCCACGCACACATATATCGCCGCAGCCGCAGATGTTGATTCCATAAAATAATATTTCATGTAAAGCACTAACCGAGCCGAGGGCGGAAGGATTGCGTTCTATTTTTAAATTTTTATATTTTGAAGCAATTTAACCGTGGTACAGCCACTCTCTTTGTTGTTATGTTTCGTTTTGTTCCTTTTAGAATTTCATTTTCGAATCGAATGGAACTCGCAAGTATGTTTTGCACTCGGGTATGTAATTCATTGCAAAAGTTTTGTCAATACTGTAACTACTGCAAATCGATCATTGCAATAAGTTTTTTTCTTAAAGTTGTGTTTCGTTTGTCATATGGAATTTTAAACCTTAACTTCTAAAAGAAGTTTGAAATCTACTGTCAATTTAATTTGACCTCTAAAACTGTTTGTGCACTCCGTTCGTGACCATTCATCAATTAAAACGGATGCGAAGGCTCGTTATTAAAGGAAATAAAAAAAGAAATAAATCTCGAGGCAAGTTTAAAAAGCTTCGTTTCGGAGTAAAGAATGTTGTGTACAATCTCGGTTCGGACAAAAAAGTGACAACAAATAAAAAACAAAACACAACACGGCCAAAGAACAGATTATCAGCGCTAAAAGGGTTGCTCCCGCGCTCTCCTCCTTTTGTTCCTTCCAAATTCAAACTTCAGATCCGTACAAGGAGGAGCGTTCGAATGCGAATTCTATTTTTGAATATTCTACCGAGAATTTTTAATTAATGCCGCTCGGCCGTGCTCGTATTTTTAAAATTCGTATTCTGTTTTAAATCGAGTTCGATATTCAATTTTTGCGTTCGATTTCAGTGTTTTTTATTTATGCTGTGCGATAATGACGTTTCGCTTTAAGTGCTTTATTTCGATTGCCGATTTTATTCCGATGTTTCTCCTTGAAGGTCGGTAGTTTTAGTGATTAATGGTTCAGATATGTGAAATGTTTTTTAAACGAAATATTGAATTTAATGATGTTTTGTGGAACTCTCCACGATCTGTTTTTGTTTCGAGGTGCGTAGGCGTCATATCTATAGACGGATTCAATGACTCGATATTTCCACATCTTAAGACTTAGCATGAGTTATTTATCTATTTGGTCGGTCCCTATGCTAGCTTGTACACCTTTGCACACAATGACTTCAAACAAAGTTAACGAAAAAGTGTTCTACAATAATTTCCACAAAGCTTTTTCATATTGCTTCAGGCGACCAACAGAGAGCTTTTTATACGAGTGTCTAATAAGATATCGAGACATTAATCTTATTTTTAATATTATTTACTGTAGTTTGACTTGGTTTTTCATAACCAATTTTTTTTAGAGTACTGTAGTGGTACTGTTTGACATTGTGGAAATTTAAACTTTTACCTGATGTAAATTTGTTAACTTAGTTTTATTTTTTTTATTTTGTGATATTTTTTTTTATTTACATGTTGTGGTTGTCTTCTATAATTTTGTGTATATTTGTAATGGAAAATGTCCTGCTATGATAGGGCATTTTCCAATATATTTGACGCTGTAAGGGAGAAAAGAGCTGGACACTTGCTGAGTTTCTTGCCGGTTCTTCTCAGTACAAGATCTCCCGCTCAGAGTAGACTTACGAACCGATGGCATAGTGACATTCACAAGAGCTACTTGTAGCCTAAACTGAATAAATGATTTTGAATTTTGAATTTTTTGAATTTTAGACCGCAGCGTATACAACTAGTCCGCTATATTATAATATAGCGCTAATAATACCTTATTGGGTACTTTAGTTAGTCTCTGGCAGCACATGCACTTTAAATGAGTAACCAATAAGTCGCGTTAAGAGGTCACTTGACGCATAGCATCACACGCTGCCAGCATACGCAAGTCGTTGACCTCAATACGCGAACGAGGACTTCTGATGATGATACTTATAAATCATATAATCGATATTTATCGATGCACCGATAGGAACAATGATTAAAAAAAAACTTCTAGTAATTATGTAAGAAGGCCGAAAAACGAATATAGTTTTTAATAACACGTCTCGAATAGTAATCGGTCGGCCGTATAATGGCTTCACTTAATATTCCATTTTCGAAAATATTTGAACCGTCATGCTCGTTCTATTCCTTTGAATCGATCGATACACCAATACGGCTGCTGAGTCGCTATCAGATTTTAAATTTGGAAGTGACCGACGCGAGATTCTTATAGGGATCGAAATTTAAATTTGAAATTTAATAGAGGTGGCAAGCATGTGATAATTTAAATTGAGCACTTGAAGTTGTTTATTTAATTGTTTTTTTCTTTGTTTTCAGGTACAAGGAGGTTTCATCATTTGTGGAGAAATGGTAAACGTTTGAAGCATAGACAAGTGAGAAAAGCGAACGTAATAAATACCTTTTTTTAGGCGATATAGAGATAGTTTCAACATTGCTCATCGGAGATTGTCCCCAGCGTCCCCAAACGTAATTTCATTAGAATCCCCTACCTACATTGCGTAAGTTTATTTAAAAAATGGAAAGCGTAGTATTCACAGTCATAATTGATGGAACTGGACGCACCCTTTCGTAATCTGGTTGCTTGTGGGGACCAGGCGACGGGCACAAAGTTGAAATGGAAATCTTTTTATTCAAAATTGCGTACATGAAATAGTAGTCTCGCAAAAGTTGTATAGAAATTATTTTTATTACAGTTTGAGCGTACTTCGTTAAATAATTTGTAGATATTTGTTAAATAATTCGTTAAATAATTTTATTAGTTTAAATGAAACATACAATGAAAATGTTGCACGAAGCTTTTGTAATAAAATAATAATATCGTATACACAGGACGAATAAAAAAAACCTTCTCATCATCATCATCGTCAGCCTATAAACATCTCACAGCTGGGCCTAGGCTTTCCTAAGTGACCATTTGGGGATACTGGGCCATAACCCTCCATGATGGAATAGTGCGGGTTGTTGCATTCTTTCAAGTAAATTAAAAGTAAAAAACACTTATTTTTTATTTACCCCGACTGAATCGAGAAACAATACTGGTCACGCTGAAGACGAGAAAGGATAGCAATCTAATGCCAATGAGCGTTTTAATTGAACCATTACATTGACGCCTTAATTAGAACTATGAACCCACAATATGTATAATTACAATCGAAAATCGATTCCGAAGGCATTCATATTTAAAAATGGTGTTTTTGTCAGTTGATCTTTGAAACAAAGCAGCCGTAATTCGTATGAAGTGACTTGCGTTTCGTTCTCTTTGTCCGTTCGTCTTTCTTCACAAAACGATGTAATTTTTTTTATCTATACTGTTTCCTAAGATAATTGTCGTTAATGATTGTGCTCGCTAGATTGGAAGTCGATTGTGCTTGCAACAATACTAATTTATAAATATTCTTATTTTTTATTCTTGCGCGCCAAACGTATGAGGTTTGTTACTTTAGCGATATGACACTGGCAGCTAATGATTCCCTTTTAAGGTGGCTGTTGAAAAATTAAAAAGTGGCAACGCATCGTGTCGTGACAGTTTCGAGCCAAAAGTTTACTTTATCAGGTCTGCCTGCAGCAGTGACTAAGTCCCAAAAGTGTACTGGCATGAATAATTTATGAACAACTTTATACTTCCCGGGCCGTTTCGTCACAAAAGCGGACGTTTTTGGGAATAAATTCATCGAAAAACGCCTTTTATACAGCATTAACATTATTTATGCCAGACCCGCGGGCCGGACGAAGTATAATTGTCGCAATGTGGTTTGATGGCTTTGTTTGCTACTACGACACTGTCAATATGTTAAAAAAACCTCTATTAGTACTAGAAAACAAAAATTTTGCGCGATACTTATTTATAAAAATAACTTATTTCAACAAAGAGATCGCTCCATCCGAACATGGCCATCCTAATTTGTCAATGATGTAACAATAAAAATAAAAGTAATTTCAAATTTCGAATCCATATTCATAAACAAATCGTCCAGTCGCTCCGCGTTCCAATCCCAACCGTTGCTTTACGAAAAAGCGCGCGATTTTATGAATACCATATTTAGTCAATGCAAAAAGAATAAAGCAAAGTCGCCGATGATTCGACCGTGACTTTGTAACAATGTGATTTTTTCTGCCTTAAAGGTAAAACAGAATGTAGTTTAAACAAAACGTTATTGGATAAGTAATTTCGTTATGGAAATCTAAATATACTGGCATTCATGACCACATTTACATAAAATAAGAACGGATGTACGCAAGCAAAAAATTACGGAACCCGCGATTCTTTTATAGCGGCAACCGTTAAAGAAGCCCGCTTCTATGGCATAGCCCGATAAACGGATATAATAATAGGCCTCATTCGAAATTTGAAAAGAACAATCGGGAAACGCCAACACGTCGCGGCGATAACGCAACGGATTCAAAATTTTAAATAGTTCCATATTCAAACATACGCTTTTCAAATATGGCGCGCCGATTGTTTCCCGTTTTCGCTCGTAGTTAGTTTAGTTCGAGCGATGGTTTTTAATATGCGGGTTACGCATGCGTTATTGGAGTTTCACAATGGAATCAAGTGGCAATATGGCCGACAGGACAGAATTGATGTCCATATTGTTGTAGGTTTTTTTGTTGATTAATTCATCAATAATATTCAAGACTATTAAGCGTTTATTCTTTTGTTTTTAAAGTAAAATTGATACTTAATATTTTCAATAAATTCTATAAGCAGCAGTTTATTTTAAATACTGCATGCGGTCACTTAAAGTAAATGAAACACTTCATTTCTTCGCATTGTTTTGCCAGAGGCATGCAAATATTTAGTGCTTCAAAACCGTGCGTTTCATAGGAAATCGAAACGCGGAACGCGTCGATACGCGGAAAGTAGCAATAAGCCCCCATCAGTATGCAGGTCCCGGGTTCTGTTCCCGCTCACGTATCGATGAAAATGGCTTCTCAAATATAATATCGAAACTTTCTAACCAACTTTAGCGTTACAACCTATTAGGAATATTTTGAGGTTGTCTTTCCCGCCATTTAAGGGGGTAATTGAAGTCTGTTACGTAATGAGCTTGCAACGAATACAAATGATAATGCGTTGGGTCCATAACACGAAGACACGTATTATTTATATTAAAGTGTTGATTTCATCATCATTATTATACGCGTACCAAATGAGGGTGTCATATTTTTTGCCATAGTCAGAAAGAGCACTTAACTATTCGACATATTTGTTTTGATTCACCATCATCGGTATTGTCGTCAGCCTTTAAATGTCCCACTGTTGGGTTCCGGTATTCTGACATGAAGAAATGCACGGGTCATACATAACTGTTGTAACTAGCAACATTAATTTAATAAGGATACTTATTTTGCCGTGTGGCAACACTTTTTCTCTTTGGCTGCGTTCCTTGTACTGAATACACGGTTTGGCGAAACGTTATCGTATTTATTTTCACCTGAAGAATCACTGGCCCCTACAACCAACAAAAGTACACAGTCCGCTGCCCTACAATAACACATCACGTGTTGTAGTTATTTAATGAATGCAATTATTCGAAAAGAATTAGAAATTATTACTGGACTCACTTCTTACTCGTATTAAGCACAGAGAAGTTCAATACAATGCAATTTTGTCACTCACCATTGCGTAAATTCTTTAACTTGTAATACCGTATTCTTCTGCTCCTTGGACGACATCCGTAGCCGAGTGGCTTGCTTGTTCGATTCCCGGTCGGGTCAAAGTCGAAAAACGAACTTTTCGATATTGTGTCGGGTCTGGGTGGTTGTGGTACCGTCGTTGTTTCTGATTTCCATGAAACTAGTGCTTTAGCTACTTACATTGGGATCAGAACAATGTATGTGATGTTGTCTCATATTATTATTATTATTACTGCTGCACCATCAAGCTCGTCAAGTTATAGAGATAATTAGTACCGTAATTCTTTCGTAGATAAATGGTTTCATGATTGCCAAAGAGATTTGAAAAAAGTATGAAATTGGAAATTACAACCGTTTTTAAAGTGGGTACTTTAACTGATACGGCGAGAACGAATACGACTGATGAGGACTATTTGACGTATTTATTGTGATAATAGGTAATAGCTTATATCGTAGTTCGTAACTATAAAATAATCAAAAATCATTTGCAGCCATATAAGCTCGAGAAAGTATTATGGATACTGTTATCTAGAAAGACACTAAAAGCTATTGGCTGCCAATTGTCAAAAGTTATTTTTTTAAGTACTTAAAACATGTTTAAGTGGTGGCCCTCCTAGAAATTACTAACTCAATTAAATCGCTAATAAGAAATATATTAACCCATGGCTAACATACTGTATGTTACATACACCAAACCCAAAATTATACGTTAAGAAGTAAGAAAACTGTATCCAAACTAAGGCACCAATTCAATAGATTTCACAATCCAACGAAATCTTCATTGTGAACTCTACTTTGTCTAATGTGTTGTAGAGTCCATTTTCCATGAACACAATCTCAGTTAGTAACATCCCAAAGTGGTTGCTTCCTCGAGAATTTTTATTTTTATTGATAAAAGCAGCGACAACAATTGGTAAGATTTTCAAATTGAATTGGCCGTATTAAGCGAGGGACCTCATTATTGAGGTACTGCAACTACTTTATTCATTACATTTGTAGTTTGTATTATTAATACAATTAGTAAGTAGTTAAGGAGTACCACTTATTATTTTCTTTTGAAATAGCCGACTAGTTTTTATAATTTTCAAATTTCGAATCGCCGCATTATCTCCGTACGTGCGAGGATTTCACCCCATTTTTCAAAAGTGTACACTAGTGTCAAATTTTCCGTCGTCCCCGCGTCCACTTACGCAACCCTTCCGAAAAAAGAAAAATAAAAAACGAAGGGGACTTTTTAAAATCGTTATTATAATCTCGGACGCCATTTTGACTAGGGCCTCGCCCTCCAATTTTAAATCTTTTCCTAACAAAAAAATACCCCTTTGATGTTTATGCATTTCGGCAATATCTCCCGCTCCGCTAGATTCGACATTTGTCCATTTTGGGGATTTTGCAGATGCATATTTTAGATTAAAACTTTAATGCCATGTCTTCCCACCCGTTTCGCAGTTTAAATAAAGGCAAGAAATATATAATAATACTCTATTTTCCACTACGCACTTTTTATCATCTCTCGGCAACCATGTTTAATCTGTAATGTCTTCGAGTCGATTTTTACACGGTCTCAAAGAGCAACAATCAACGCAACATATTATTAATCAACTCATTTCAAAGACAAACAACTCGAAAAAAGACGTGTGGGAAAACGTACACGTATCCAACCGACGCATTCCAAATTCGAATGAATCTGAAAGGCGAGCGAGATTTGAAAAGAGAATGAGATTTGAAAATAGAACACGCCATTAGGAACGAACACAATGGTCTCATTGGTCGATTTCAAAAAGGAACAATTTGTTAAACGTCAAATATAAACTTTTTTATTTCCGTTGTAATGAAATGCCGCTCAGTATGATGTCTAGTACACATCTTGAGGTTTTTTGTTGAACCGTGCGAGTCGTTTTTCATTTGTTTTGTACATCCTACTCCGCCATACTTATTAATGTCAAAATTAAAATGAGAATCGTAGCAATTGTCAGAAATGCCTTCAGCGACAAGATTATTACTTTATTATGAGCCGTTCAACCGCCCGCCGACCTAATTAATAGTCAATGACGCGAAATATATCATCTCTAATTATATTTGAGCTTTTAAAATCTGACAAACAAAAAACAATCATGTGTTCGTAGTTAGATGTTACACGAGAAATAAAAATGAGATATTAAATTTTTTTGCGTGCTCTACCTACAGAACACCGTTCTTTCGTGTATTCAATTTTACTCCCTGTCAAACTTTCTATCTCCGAAAGGTTTATCGGGTGATCGCGGACACGAGCAATGACATGAAACTATCAATATTTCTAATAACATTTAAAAACAAAGTGTATTAGTTTCGTATACGTACGAGGCGGCCATATTAATCATTGGAACGAATTTCCGAGCGCCATGTCATACGAAGTTCGTTTATTAAAAATGTGACGTATCAAGATCAACATCTCATAGAGTGAATGGGATGGGGAATTATAGAAGCGTGAAGAGTGAATGAGAAAGATGTGTGCTGACATTTCAACGGGTCATCAACCCTACGGGCGTCCTGCTCTAACGAGAATTCGAAGATTTGATTTGAATTGTTCCTAATTTGAAATATTGACTCGTTCGATCCGGCCACGAATTTTATGTTATACATCGGTCTTTTCGATTCACAGGGTTCATTAAAATTTATGTCTAATACGTATGCTGTTACCGGGCTTCCGTTTGATACTTTTAATAGCTGGAGTAATCCATAAATGAAAAATAAAATGCTAGTGAAACATCGTTAGTAGATTTTATGTCTTTACAGAGATTGATAATGGCAGCAGTGAGATGTTTGGAATCGCGAAGGTTGGCTTTTTTGTGGCTCTCTGGTGCGGTTGCATATGGCCAGGACTCGATGCGTTATTTCTTATCATAGACAATCATAGAGCAGCGCAGATCCGGAATCTACTTGAGTGCAATGAAATCAATGTGTTTTACTGTTTGTTTTTACATTAATCGATGTAAACCATTTTATTAGACAAAAAAAATGCAATAAACATTCGTTGTTAGTTTAACCTTTTAAACTATCATGGTCATTTGCATTACATTAATAATAATTATAAACGAGATTCTTATAACAAAAAAAAAATAATAATAAACAAAGCATCTCGTTAATAATTTATTAATTTAATGTGTTGTTAGTTTGTTTAGTTCATGAAATTTAAGTGGTCATGAGTGGCTTGCGCATCTGGTTTATGGATTTGCAAATTAAGCAATTTTCGCATCGCCGGGTCACCGAATGGGTCACAAAACAAAATCTTGAGCGTCAAAGCTGTTAGAACCCACCCTTATGCCTCGATCTCACCATGTAATATTGGTCTTCTAATTAAGCCAAGTCCTTTAGTAGGACGTTTAAATGCTGACGAAGGAATAGAAATAAAATTGTCCATTTAAACATCTTATGTAGTGATTAATTGTTTAACACGTGCACACAGCAATATGATCTCCAACACGTATATAAATGCAATAATGAAAACAAAATAAATGACTCACGACAAACACTAGTCCCTAAGCCCGAATTAAAATGCACGAACACAAGTCTATATGAAAACAAAAGCTACAAAAATGTTAAGCAGTTACTATAAGGGAATCATAAGCGGTCATAACTGGTTATTCAGATCCATTTATGGCGATGTAATCCTATTGTAAGGCCCCGCGTCTATACGCTCCAGCGTTGTGTGTACGCGCATTTTAAAATGTGTCCAATCATTAATTTCTCCGGTAATTGAGGGAGTTGCGATCGGTGCGGAGACTTCAGAGTCACAAAATAAGGAGATTGAAAAAGGTAAGCTTCATGGAAACGCGTTCGAGCAACGCACACACAGACCCTCACGCTAGGAACAGTCCGAGCTTATCTGTTGCGAGATTCCGTGTCCGTGAGAGGTATGCGTGCGTTTTGTTGGAGAGAGTTTGACGATTGCCTCAAATGGCATTTTCAGCTTCACCGGGCTTTTTTGGGGTGGCGAGAAACTCAAAGGGTACTCAAGCCGTGTGAAACGAATCGCCTTCGGAGGTTTTCTAGAGGCATCACGCACTAGTGCGTGTCACCGTGACCTACTAGATTCTCCGAGGGGGTCCGATCGGATCGGACCGGGGAAATGTGTACGTTCCTCGAGCGCGTTTGCATGAAGCTTTCTTTCTGCAGTCTCCTCATTTCGTGGCGGAGTGGACGCAGCAAAAACGGCCCGATGTTTCTCCGAATCAGCACTAAAGTGTACCCGATCGGATGACGGACCGAACATCGCCGAATTTATGCTCCCTTATAAAATTCCTTTTGTCAAATTTACGCCGGAGTTCCGTATAAAGTGGACGCTCGACGCACCGCGCACCGGTGGCGGACGGCGGCGCAGATTCCTAACCGAAATCATCTGCAGTCTACGCGACTTTTTCTGCCAGTTATTATGTTCGTAAGGACTCACCGCCCGAAATATACAATTGTCGCTTTCCAATAACGACGTAATTCAGCCCACAAATTCTCACGGACATCGTGGCAACAATAAAAATCGAACCACAACTCGAAACGAAAGTCGATAAAACGACGCTCACACAATTATTAGTTACTTTAAAGAAACTGTATCGACCAGAAACGCATTCATCATTTATCAAGCAATGATATCGGCTACCTGGACCGGTCTAGTTGCTTTTTCTTATTATTCATTAGTTCATTGTTGCGTTGCGGACGACCGTGCTGCAACGACCTAAAATTCGGTAACCGCCTTACCATTAATAATTACTTCTCAAAATAATGCTCACTTTGATTCACGACCGCGATAAGAACCAGTACGGTTGGCATAGCTACCGCTATCGCTTTGTCACAGCGCAGTCAAAACCAGTAGGCCAAGCGTAAGAGCCTTCTAAAACGAGTTAATTACACGATCCGATCGCACATACCTCGCTGTCGGGCGTAAGCCTTCTCCCTGGTCGTCTGTGTTAGGCCGCCTTTGTAATTGACAGTTTTTTTTGGTACCCACAATCAATTGGTGCGTTTGTGACGCGTTTCTCCGCCGCTGTGTGCGTTAAAGTTTATTTGCAAAAATATTGTAGGATGCTAGACTATTTAAAGTTTACACCGTAGATATGCATTGTCATCCAAACTACAAAAAAACAAATGAAGTTCTCTTTTAGTCTTATCCATTATATTTTCTTTATTTTTATTTTTTTATTATTTTTCGAACTCAAGGGCCGACCGCCTCCTAACATACACTACACCAATGGCGCCCTGACGTACCCTCACTGTGCACGCATATTACTGCAAAAATTGGGTGTATCAGCCGTGGTCGGCAAGGTTGACATCATCATCATCATCAACTAATATTTTAATCAATAACTATCTAGATATGTCCTGCTTGGCTTGCTATAGCCCTTAGTCAAAGAGATTGTGTTTTTCAATTGCTTCCATTCCGTTGAATTTTAGTCTAATAAGCATGTTATCTCGTGTTAAGCACACAAAACTTAATGGTTGCATGAATGAGTGTCTTGAAACAAACCTCAAAAACAAAAATAAACCTTGAAGTAAAAATTCATGACATTCCATGCATTTCTATAGAACGTAACACTGAAAGAAGTGTATGTCCTCAAATTCTCGCCTTCTAGGCTCCGCCTAACCGTTGAAAATTTAATAGAGTTGTGTAATTATTAATCTTAATTAATTTTAAGTTTTTGTTTTACGTTTTTTTTACAATTAATTGTAAAATTGTTATAGGTATACGTAACTAGATGTAAGTTTCAATTTACATATACGTTGCTTTACCTTTTTAATAAATAAATAAATAGAAATCAGCAAAGAAACACTCGCGCGGTTTCCGCGCGTTTAACACGCCGTTCCACGCATAACTTAAAAACCGCTCACACGTATGTCGGGTTGCATCACTTAATTAATTTCATGCGGTGCCTGGATCGATCACATGGGATTTGGTCGCAACAGATCAAACGATCTCTTGTTTGTTGACGTGACACATACATCTGTACGGGCCACAATGTGAACAGTGACGCAACTTTTGTTTCTGCTGACATCGGTGACATAACGGCCTCTAACGTGGGTATTATGATTAATGATATCAATACTGTCGGCTCTTAAAATACACGTCTGTGTGTTTGCAACATACGTTGAGCTTGATACAATCATGAATTGATCATCACGATTCTCTTTAATGGTAATTGAAACAGCTAAACTTAGTTTTGGGGAGGGTTTTGCTCAAAATCCGATTAGATAGCGACTATACTAATATTTATTGCTGTCTTAAAATACTGTTTTACATTGCTATATTCTGGTTTAAGGATACTAAGAGCTCGATGGCGCAGTGGTTAACGCGCCCGGTTTGAAAATGCTGAGGTTAAGCAACTTTCGCGAAGGCCAGTCATCGGATGGGTGACCAATAATGTATCATCTCGAGCTCCTCCGTGCTTCGGAAGGCACATAAAGCCGTTGGTCCCGGTTGCATTAGCAGTCGTTAACAACCACCAATCCGCACTGGGCTCGCGTGGTGGTTTATGGCCCATACTCCCTATCCATCCATAGGGAAGACTCGTGCCCCAGCAGTGGGGACATAAAATGAGCTGATGATGATGATGAAAATCAAGTAAAATTTAGGGGCATAGAGAGACGCCTAATGTTTGAAACTTAAGGGATGGCTACGCGCGTGATCCTTGTGTTGATGCTTGGGTTGATGCTTGTGTTGATGCTTGTGTTAACGTTTGCCGGCTCAAAACATTTTTAAATAAAAATCAAGTTTGTTTTCCTTACAATAATAATTAGTATTGTATTAAAATTTTTCCTTTTAATTATTATTGTTGTAAACAAAATTAACAAAAATTACAGTTTGGAACAGTGATCAAAAAACTTCTACGAACGGGATATGAACCCGCACCCTCTAACAATCCGGGTAAGGCAAACTGCGGACATTGATTGACTGCAGCTGCAGTCAATCGATGTCCGGAAAGCTAATGGCCCTAATGGCATCCCAGCAATAGTCCAGAAAATGTTTGCAGCGGAGTTGTCCCCCGTGTTAACGCGCCTTTACCGTCTCTCGCTCCCTTCTGGTTGTGTGCCGGAATCTTGGAGAGAAGCTAATGTGCAACCGGTCCCCAAAAAAGGAGATCGGTCAGACCCATCTTATTACCGCCCTATGGCCGTTACTTCAGTTGTGTGCAAAATCATGGAACGTATTTTAAATAAACAACTTGTTCACTACTTGGAAGAACAGTCCATAATCGACGATCGCCAATACGGGTTTCGGCCGAAGCGGTCAACGGGTGATCTTCTAGCGTACGTTGCACATTTCTGGGGTGAGGCTATTGACAAGCGTGGTGAGTCGGTGGCTGTTAGCCTTGACATAGCTAAAGCTCGCGTCGCGTCTGGCACAAAGCTCTTCTCTCCAAGCTCCCGGCATACGGTTTGCCTGCTCAGTTCTGCAACTGGGTCACTGGCTTCCTGCATAAGCGTAGAATCCGTGTCCTGTCTGATGGATGCTCATCGCGGTTCATGTCAGTGAACGCTGGTGTTCCTCAAGGTTCCGTTCTGCCCCCACGCTGTTCTTTCTGCATATCATGATATGCTTTCACTTGGAAATATTCATTGCTATGATAGCACAGTGCATGGGGATATAACGGTCACCCAGAGGCAGGCGGGTTGAAACCGAAGTCAATCGAGTGAATCCTGTCATTGACCTCAATCGGGTATTGGACCTCATATGTAAATCGGTCTCCAATAATCTTGTTGAGTTCAATTCAAGAAAACACAGATGTGTGTGCGTTCACGGCAAATAATTCACCATTCCTTCCCCTTCCTACTCTTCAGGGTACAATTCTAAGCCTGCAAAGCAGTATCAACATGCTCGGTATGACAATTCGCTGCGATCTGAACCACAAGGACTACATCGAAGCCGTGATCAAAACAGCCTCACGAAAACTCGGTATTCTGAACAGAGTGCGGTGATTCTTTACGCCTGACTAGTTGTGCCGTTTGTACAAGACACAGGTACGGTTTTGCATGGAGTATTGCCTGTACATCTGGGACGGTTCCGCAAAGTACCTTCTCGATACCTTGGACAAATTGCAGCGTCGCGCTGTACGCATTATCGGCAACGCAGAAGTCGCAAATAATACTCTTGAATCTCTGCAATTGCGTAGAGATATTGCGTCACTCAGCGTGTTTTACCGCTTATACCACGGCGAGTGCTCTAAAGAGCTCTTTGACCTCATCCCACCTTCTCCCTTCCTCCATAGGAGTATACGTGCTGCTCTCCGCAGTCACCGCTTCACTGTCTCAAATATTCCATCGCGCACTAAGAATTTTGGTAACTCGTTTCTTTGTCGCACCGCCAAAACATAGAATAGTTTGCCAGCACACGTTTTCCCTCCTTCCTATGATATGTCCTTCAAACGAGGCGTGAAGAGGCAACTGATACTGCGTTGTTTTTACGCTGCACCAGTTGTCGTCGCATCTGGATTCCATATTTACCTTAATATCAGATGAACTGGAGTCATTTGCCGTGCTGCGTATAAAAAAAAACTTCCAATTACGCTTTGTTGTGTTTCTTCTTCCATTTACCTACTGCTAAAGGATAATATTTTAATTAGCATCCATAAATATGTTTTTTATTAACTCACAACGGTCACAGCGTTAATTTGCTGACCCTATTTTAATTGCCACGTGTTGGCAATGTTGCATTCGCCCGCCATTAGGAGATATAAAGATTTTTGTCAACACAGATCGGTCTAAGCGATCGATCTATAAATTAATTGACCCACACCGAAATCGATTTACATAATCAATACATTATTAAGATTTGTAAAGCTCTAGGGCGTATTCCATATTTAGAAGCAAAAACTTATTTTTTGTGTTTTTCTTATATTTTTAATACGCTTGTAGTTTTTGCGAACGTAATGTTAATTAAGTGTCTAGTATATTGAAATTTTAATTAATTGTGTAATAAAAATATCAAGTCATTTAAATATTTATAATGTTGTTATTATTACTGTCAATAATTGTACAATAAAACTTTATGAATTTAAAACTGTTTTGTTGCAATTAAGCGATTCGGTGGCTGAGTTAAAGCGCTCGACTTGATATCAGAGGTTTTCGGATTCAATTCCCGGTCGGTCGGATGATTATATTTCATAATTTGCCGCGTGTTATTAAATATAACAATAATACTCTTATGATTATTTACATATAATTTTACGCAAATATTGTTGCGAACAAATTGCAATTTGAAAAAAGAAAAAATTACATCAGCGGGATTCCAACCCGCACCCCATGACATGCCGGGTCCAGTGCACTACCAACTATGCTATCGTGGTGCGGGTTTGAATCCCGCACGTGCATATTTTTTCAACACTGACTTTTTTCAAATAATACTCTTTAATTTACTTAATAATTAAGTACACAAAGAAAAAAAATTGTACCCCTTTTCAAGCATATTGCGCGCATAGAGGAGTGTGAGAATTGGCATGTTAAAATAAAAGGAGAAGAGGTGCAGAAGGATGAGTTTGTTCATTTCACATTGTATATTTAGTAAATTACGATCGTATTTCGACCACTGGGCGACAACTAATAATAAATAAATATGTAAGCGCTAAGACTTAGCAACTAGTACAATTTACCTTTAGCCTATCACAGTAATTTAAACGAAAACGATTAACCTGTCGCCTCCTAATAATAATAATCTTTGGCGAAATTGGCCGTGCTTATTGCGAACGGCATTAAACACATTATTGCTAAGTCTATGTGGCCTGGGGGGTTAACAGTACTCTTGCTCTACATATCGACGTTGCCAGATTTCTATTAGAAAAACAACATTGACGGGAAACAGTTACTATTGTAGACTAACAGTTTGACTTTCTACTTAATATCTATCAACTCGATCCGATCTGAACCCCTCGGAGAATCTAGACACGCAATAGAGCGTGATGCCGTTCCCTCTAGAAAACCTCCGAATGTGATTCGTTTCACATGGCTTGAGGAACCCTTTAGGTTTCTTGCCGCCTAAAAAGCTCGGTAAAGCTGAAAATGCCGTCTAAAACAATCGGCAAACTCTCTCCAAAAAAAATTTTCTACATTTTGGCAAAGCCTGATACATGACTTTTTTTCATTATCTCTGGTGTTTTCGATATTTAATAAATAAAAAGTGAGAGAATTGTGAAATTCTGATGGAATTAAACATAGGTAATATAGACTAGTGGTGCCATTGTTGGAGCTTAGTGGAGGAAATGTTCGTTACCCAGTTTCCCAGTGAGAAACGCGCTAAGAAACTCATTGGCAAATGTAAAGCGACGTCAAGCTAGATGCTGGCATAACCAACAGCCTTCGCCTGGACTGGCATAATTCCTAGAAAAGCTAATGCTAAGCTAAGCAGAAAATGTTTATGATGATCTTCGAAATGTAACCTATCTAGGCAATTGTCTTCGCCTAAATATTATAATTCTCTATTGCTTGGCAAACAATTGTGCCGATCTTGAATATGTTTGTCTATCTTCGTACTATGGAAAAATACAGAAAATTATATGTTAGAAAAAATCAAACAATAACACCGACATGGATGTCAATTATATTTTAATTTACATAAGTAACAAAAAGTCAATTCCCAAATCCCACTGTCAATACTTGACACCATAAAGGAATGTAACTTTTTCAACGGCCCAAAAGTGTTTGCCTTTTGTCGCCACACTCGAAAACGGAAATAAATATTCGAATTTCAAATTTAAGAACAACACCATTGAGTGCGCTTCACAGAGCAACTATTTGTTTTTCTCGATATCTATGGTCGGATTGTCAACTTGTCTGTGGTACACACTGGTCTGCTACTGAGATGTAAATGTCCCTTACAAATCTATTAGTATTTGCTTTTTGTTTACGCAGACGAAGAATCTACGTAACTTTATGATTGGACAAAAGACCAAGTTATAGAATTTAAAGCAAAAAACACACTTTAAAAGAATTATAACTAGGTAACTTACGCTTTTCATTTTGATTTGTTTGATAAGTATACATGTAAAAGGTGGGTACGTAAATGTGTATAGGTACGTTGAATACGATTTATAAACAAAACCCACATCATATTTAAAAAAGCATTATTGTCATTGAATTTAACACGTAGGTAGATACGTATACTAGATACGTATGTGCAAATACAAAGTATGTTTCGAAATCTATTATAGGCATTGAATAGGTACCTAACCTTTATTGAATAACAAAGCAGCCCCAATATGGAGTTTCGAACGAAAAGCCATTTTAAAAATATAATTGCTTATTGTATCATAGTCTATGGAAATGTTACTGGCAGCACGCGTCGCGTAGCGGAAAAAAAACTCGTTCCACATTTAAATTTCGAATTTGAATATGTGCGCGATTGTCATTGGCTGACAATCAATCATTACAATTTTCGAATTTCGAACGGCTCGTGACGTTCGATTTCAATCTGTTTGGAATCCGTATGCGACTAACTTTTTCTAATATGAAACTCGTTTGTGATAATCAACTTTTTACTTCATACCTTGAGCATGGCAATCTATATTTAAAAAGATCAGTACTTACTGAATGACTGATGAACGAATAACATTTTTCCGCGGGACCTAGAATGCTAGAAATAAGCAGGCAAGATACCTTTCATGATGCAGGCAAGAAAGATAAGACGGGATTTTCCGAAATTCCTTCGGGATCTTTATGTTATGTAGGAGCGAGACTTCCTGGTACAGGCATGAGTATGATGCCTAAAAGGAGGTCTCAACCTTGGTCTATGGTATGTGTGTGTATGAAGGAAATTAAATAATTTTTGATTTTCATTAATTTTTCATTTTTTTCTTCGAGATGTTGTTTGTCGGAATTAGTTACGTAGTAGGTCCCTTCAAATGTCAAAGCCTTACGATTGTAGGTCTCGTAATAAAAGCTTTACAATTAAGATTGCAGCCGGGACCTACTAGGGACCTACTGTTCAATAAAAAGTGATAATGAGTATGAAGCAGTTATATATTATTTATTGTTATTTTGGTTTTCGACATAATCACCTTTGAGGTTTATACACTTGGTATATCGTTTTTCTAATCCTAAAATTCCCTTCTTGAAAAAATCTTCATTTTAATCGCTTACAAAATCATGTATGTACGGCGGCAATCACATCCTCATCATTGCCATATTTGTGACCTCTCAGTTGTTCTTTTAACCCCGGGAACAGGTAGAAATCACTAGGCGTAAGGTCAGGTAAGTATGGAGGATGTTCCATCAATTCAAATTCATCATCTTGGATAGCAGTCATCGCAACTCGGGACTTGTGTGCGGGGGCATTATCTTGGTGAAACAACACAACTTTAGCAAGTTTGCCGCGACGATTTTCGCGTATTTCCTGACGCACTTTTTTATTTGTTCTGCATATAAGGCCCCCGTAATAGTGGCTCCATGATTGAGGTATTCAATCATTATCACCCCCTGGCTGTCCCAGAAAAGAGAGTCTCTAATCTTACCGCGGATGGAAATGCCTTAAACTTCTTAGGCGTTGGAGATGACGGCCTCTTCCAAGTCATGGACTGCTTTACTTTTTATTTTCAAGTGCTTATTGCTGCACTGAAGCTAAATTAAATATTTATATATAAAATACAGTAAAAAAAAGAAAACAAAAAAAAACGTGTGGGCGTTTAATTTTTTTACTGTATTTTATAAATTTTATAAATATTCATGGACTGTTGTTTCGTTTCAGGATCATAATGGTGGAGCCATGTTTCATCCATAGTTACAATTCCAAATTGATTTGAGAAAGCCTCAGTCTTGTTTGTTTATGCTCGTCTGTAAGCATTCTAGGCACCCAGCGCGCTGATACTTTTTTCATGCCCAAATGTTCATGTATAATACTTACTATGGATACTTCCTATCGAAATATTTAGTTCTTCAGCTACAAAACGAACAGTAACACGACGTTATGCCAAAACAATTTTTTCAAGTTCAAATGCGGGTCGTCTTTAGTTGAAGTTCTTCCTCTCTTAAACTCGGCACACCACCGCGCAACACCTAATGTTCCTTTCAAGTCTAGATTTACTTGCTCAGTAGTAAATTTTTTCATATTTTATTACGGCGCGAATTTCAATTTTATCCATTTTGCGTACCACGCTCCGACACGAAAACAAATGACTTCTATTTTTAAAATAAGAAAAGAAAATCAATAACTTTTATTTTTTATTTTATCAAATGTCTGGGCTTTACCTGCCAGTATTTACTTTTTTGTTGTTCAACGAGCTTATATGCCATTATTACTTTTATTTGAACACCCCTCGTACAGCTTCACCTACCTTTCAAAACACAGAAGATTTCAAAAGTAAAGTTCCAAAATTGGTCACCCATCCGAGGATCCGACATTGTAAAGCTAGCCCAACTTTCACGATCGTGGCAACGAGCCTATTCGAATGCACCGCACTATTTGGATTACTTAGAGGGTTCCAGACAAGGAGTAACCCAATATTTTAGTACATCGCCCCATCCAAGTGTTCGAAAAGCCATATGTTTATCTTATAATTACTCGGTTGTGCGTATGTGTGTGTGGGTGCCTCAGTAATTAATGTATGGAAATAGTAATATACGTTTTGAAGTGTTTTCTCTATAAAACAGTCAAGTGGCTGGGAACACTCGTAGGGCGTTGACCTTTTAGAGTTAGGGATCCATAATAAAACTTTAGACTATTTTTTCAATCTTATATAGGGGATGCGTCTAACCTTCATCTCAGATAATGGTAAGTAACGGCAAGGCTGAAGGTATATAATAAATAACAAACAAATAAATAAAAAGTTTATTTTATGCTTACAGTAGTGCTGATTTAATTATAGTATTGTGGAAGACTTATGCCCGTTTGCACTAAACTTGGGTTAGGCTTGTCCTAGTTAAGATACACCTAAGCTTAGGAGCAGCCTAACAAAAAAATTGGTTTGCACTAACAGTTGTGTCTCAGCTGTGACGAAACTAAGGAATTGCCTAGTAAAGTGAATGATGAAAGAATGACGAACGATTGGAATGATAGATTGTTTATGGTCTATTATTTTAAAACACAAAATCTGTTTGAATTTGTCAACGTCTTGTCTTGACAATCTAATTTGTGGACTTTGTTGTCGTGCCTTTCGTGGTATTTTCGTGTGGTTTTTATTAAAACGGAAAGCACAAAACGTAAACGAACTCCGAATTTCACGGCGGAGGAAAAAAACCACATCAAAAAGTGCCTGATTGATTGATTGATTTGATTGTGACAGACAGAAAATGACATAAATACTTTTTTATTTTGTCGTTTGCCAACCGAAGTTGGACAGGCTAAGGAAATCTCCATGCTGTAACACAAAAAAACACTTCTTAAGTATCGCCTTCCTATTCGGGCTTATAAAGTTATGAATCTCTTAAGTGGATATAGGAATTGCCTAAGGTTAGTGCAAGCAAATTTTTCGCCAGGAAGAACTTAAGCGATTCATAAGTTTAGTGCAAACGGGTGTTAGCCTATATTAAGACTCGATATTTTCTGGTCTCCAGGCCTCCCCCACGATATTACATGAATGTGAATGAAGAAGGGCATTTGAGCCGTAACCGTCAACTACAGCGCAACTGGCAATCCTTTAACCACCAATCAACCAGTAACAATATAAATTAAACCTGGGACCTCTGGGTCTATTTGGTGTACAAATACAAAAATAAAAAATATAATTTTTTTTTTGATAAAAGCTTACAAACTTAACAATACAGAAGAAAATTGTGATAAATATAAGCATAAAATGTTTTTGTTTTGTTTATATAATTTTAATGCAAACTTTGTTGCGAAACAAATTACAAAAACACAAATGTTGAAAAATTTCCACGAGCAGGATTTGAACCTGCACTCTTCTGCATACCGGGTCAGGTGCTCTCCCAATTGAGCTATCGTGGTTCTAACCAGCCCGCCGAAACATTTTATAAATAGCTTGTCTACTTCTTAGCTGATCTTTAGTATTTGTAAAAATATTATGATCAGATATATGTTAATGACGGTAGTTGTTGACATTGAATTGGCGCCTTTGGCTTTCAAAGTAAAAATGTAAATAGTGTTGAATAATTTCGGCGGGCTGGTTAGAACCACGATAGCTCAATTGGGAGAGCACCTGACCCGGTTTGTCAGAAGGGTGCAGGTTCAAATCCTGCTCGTGGAAATTTTTCAACATTTATGTTTTTGTAATATAAGCATAATTTTCAAAGATTTACTTTGGTACCCTACAAGGCACTGCTGTCCGGTGGCGGTTAAGTAAACGTTTACAATAGTTAAACGGATATCAGAAGTTATTATTACTATAAAAAATTAAATCGGTTCAGGCGTTTAAAAGTTATAGTGAAATAAAGAAACATCACATACATAATGAACCCTGAAAACTTAACACAAATTTTTTTGGCAGTCGTGAAAAAAGGGAAATGTAATTGAAAAAAAAAGACACTTAAAAACTATTAAAAATAGATGCGTTGATACTAAAATACAAATCATTATTATCATCATCAGCCCATTATATGTCCCCACTGCTGGGCACGAGCCTTCCCTGTGGATGGATAGGGAGAACGGGCCATTAACCACCACGCGGGCTCAGTGGGGATTGGTGCTTGTTAACGACTGCTAATGCTGCCGGGACCAACGACTTCTTAAAGATAAATTTCTGGTCACCCGTCCGACGACCGGCTTTTACGAAAGTTGCTTGACTGCAGCAATTGCACACCCTGCGCCATCGAGCTCCTCCAAAAATCAAATACATTACTTTAAAAAATATACTGAACGCTTGTACGTCCCACCCGACACGCTTGACTATAATCTTTATTTCTCTCTTGTTATAATAATAACAGCACTGTTTACCGAGACGCGTCTGTTATTGATATTCCTTTTCGTGTTTTTAATTCTTGAAAATCGACTTTATAAACTTACAGCCGGAAGCTTGTCTTTGGTCGTGTTCTGGGAAACGTGAATTGTCTATGATGTTCCTTTATGATGCAAAGGAGTTAGGTTTTTTCAGCCTTTCATATTTTGTTTTAAGAATAGGATTCTGTGTCGTCAGTAAATTTGAAATGCACTCAACATAGAGTTACTTACATTACTCACTTGCTTTTTTATCGAAAAGTCCGTCCGTGCAAAGACATGTATCAGGATTAAGCCTAACTAGCCGTCCTCACATAGTGGACCCGCAAGTTGCTTCATCACGTCTCGTTTGAAGGACCCAATGTTGTTTTCAGTCTCCCTCCCTGTAACTATGTACCATGTAAAGAGATCGAAACTACAAAAAGTAAAAAAAAAATATTACAGAACACATTTTATGTTAATGACAAATAGCCATTTTTAACTAATCTGTTTCCAAAAAACTAACAAACAAGTTGGAAACTACAATAAAAAAGATACTTGCGACAACTTCGTAGGCTTATCTCGAGACAGGTCATTTTTCATTATTCCATTCTTCAAAGGTGTAAAAGTTGAAGACAAATTGTTTATCGCTGAAACGTTTTAAAACGGTGATTTGTGTGAATTGCGATATTCGAGTGCTAAAGTAACAGTTAGTGGGATCGTTAATCTTGCGTTGATCCGAAACTGTCCGCTTTGAGATATTGTTTGGTCCGCGCCGCTGATGACGTCGTCAATGTAGTGCCGTGTTAATTCAAAACTTAAGAATGAGAAGCTAGCTATTAATAGTTCTTATAAACAAAATAATATTAGTAATATTTTGTAAGTACTTACTTAATTTTTTTTCATTACCTTCCAATGGAACACAATACAATGTTCAATGTCACACTTATTATGATGTTAAATACCAAAATTAAAAAGTTTCTATGTTTATGACTAAATAACATAAAAACTACGCAAATTTTGATGCAAAGTCACTGTGTGTGTTTTTTTTTAATAATCTTGATAAATTCAAAACAATTTAATTTGATGCAATATCATGACAGTATAGGGACGCATTATGAACAACAAAAAAGCCATCTGCCAGAGCTGGATTTATAAAGGTTATATTGCTCAACATAAGTTTTAATATGTATAAAGTGTCATAATGTAAAACCGCTTAAATGATACCATAGACAGCGCACAGTTTTTAATGCGCTTGGCACGCGCACTGTCACGTCACACATAGATTATTGGGCGCGAGTTTTTTTTTATATCCGTGATATCCGTCCGGTTAACCGCTTATTCCGAATGTTTCATCACACCTGTAACTATTCGGACACCAATATTTTTTCTTTAAATTACAATTAGGTATTTTTCTTAATCTGTGAACGTTGAAGTTGTTAAAAAATATAAAGTTTAACAGAACTCTGAATGTTGATAGAATTTTTTTATTTGTTATAATGATTCATTCCTTCAGATACAACTTCTTTTTTTTTTGTTTTTATTAGTTGATAGCTTCGTGCGATTAGCACATTTAGCCAGTGTCAAAGTAATTTTTCTTACAAGTAATACATAAATATACAATATTTCCCTCCAGTATGATGATGATGAATGATAATAGAAATGAGAAGTGAGAAATGATATACCCCCCAACCCCTCGAGTATCTCAGTAAAGATGTGGGGCTTTACTAATTCATCGGGCGGACTTCTTGATAGAATTTGAAAAGTGAAGTTGCACTAATTTGTTTCATTTGCCAACTCATGCGCACTTGCAAACACGTAACTGTTAATAATCCACCATTATTTCACATTAATATTCGACATAACACAAATTTTAGAAATTTAAACAAAACCGCAGACATAACTCTTCACTTTTCCGCCAAGAAGTCTACAACTTCTTAATCCGTGAAATCGTATTCGTGAAAAAGTAAAAGATGTTCTTTTTCTAAAATTTTACCATTGAGATCTTCATCCGTTTTTGTAATTAATGCATTCAAATATCGAACACGTACAACTGTTTATTAATTTTCGAATATAACAAAAGCGTACGCGTCCAAATAGGTTAGCTTACCAATAAAGTATTGTCCTACTTGCCATAAAATATTGTCAACTCAAACTCACGCATTCACATCATACAACGCAGTGATAGTACCTACTTTAAGAATGAACGTATGAAGTGCCATGTACAAAATAAGGAGATCCCAAAAGGAAAGCTTAGTATATACCGCGCTCGAGCAACGCGCACATATAACCTTTCACTGACATGGAAATTGGAAAGGGTACATTTTAAGTGCTCACCAAAATAATTTTTGTACCCTAATATACACACATCAGAATAAATAAATAAATAAATATAAATAAATAAATATATTAAATATTTAGACAATATCACATACATTGTTCTGATCCCAAGGTAAGTAGCTAAAGCACTCGTTTCATGGAAATCAGAAACAACGACGGTATCACAACCACCCAGACCCAACACAATATCGAAAAGTTCGTTTTCGACATTGACCCGACCGGGAATCGAACCCGGGACCTCAGAGTTCGCGCCGCCCAAAGTCCGGCGTGCAAGCCACTCGGCCACGGAGGTCGTAGAATAATTGTACGTTTTGTATGTTTTCTTTTTGCTTGCCAAAATGTATTAATTCTCACCAAATATTGTTTTACTGAAACAACTATTATTCAAATTATTGAGAATACTAACTCCTGTAGGTCACGTGATAGGTTAGAAATTTAAGACTGACTGAATTTCGAGGTTATTTTTTTATTAGACAACAGGAAGCAAAATTTACCAAATTGAAACTCGAGGCATAAAATATTGGTATTATCTATTTGGTGACAATATAACATATTTGGTCTGAAATGCACTTTAAAGGTACTCATATAGTTTTAAGGCATTTAATAAAAATATAAATTGTATTCTTTTTATAACATTTTAGGAAACACAATTTGGTGATCATTTATCCATTTTGGTAAGCGTTTTGAATTTTATTGGTAGTAAAATTGATACAATTTTGGTAGGCGTTTTAACACAAGCCAATCGGAAACAGTCAGAGCGCAGCTGTTGCGAGATTCCGCGTCCGTGAAAGGTTGTCTATGTGTGCGTTGCTCAAGCACGTTTATATGAAGCTTACATTCTGCAGTCTCCTTATTTTGTGTACCGTGTGTTTGTATGTCTCCGTGCGTGTGTGCGTGCAATCGGTCAAACGTGACCGTGCTGGCAATCACAATTCACTAACACCGGAAATTTATGAATCTAAATGAGAAAGTGTTAGGAATTTAATGACTTACTTCGTAGTAAAGCCATCCAATGTCTTCCTGGTGATTTGTTGCATAAATATTCAGCAGTTCAAAACTGCTAGTTAACGGTCGCGTAGACGTGTCACATTTTTTGTTTGTTCATGTGTTAGTGGGACTAATAAAACAGTGTTGGTCATCTTAGAATACTTAATATGATAACGTACTACACTAGACTACACTTTTTTCTATTAAAAAAACAATTTTTGTCTCTGGAATACTGTACTTAACAAATAGGTCTTGGTGCGGTTCTTATGCGGGATATTGTACGGAGCTCAATTTAGTTGGTAACAACCCTTGTTTTAAGTCAATCGTTATACCGTGATACCACCGTCTTATCTTAGTCTGTACCTAGATCATTATTATTTTTATCACTAAAATGTTTGTCTTCACATAATTGCACCCACCATGTTATCTCTGCACCACTCTATGATTGACTGGTAGAGAATGCCTCAGGCATTAAGTCGGCCATGTTATTTATGTTGCAGAAGTTTTAAATAAATAAACTATAGCAATTTTGGGTTCCGTCGGTACAGCCAGTTTCTTATTGGTTGAAGATTTCAGGTGTAGCACACGCTTCCATATTCGGTTATCTTACTTACTGTTAATTGAATGAACGACAAGCGCTTCTTTATTGTAAAATAAAAAAAAAACTTAAAACGGGTTCTCATAATTTTAATTTATTTTGTAATCTGTTACTAAATCGGCCGCCCTATATACGAAGTCTAACATAGCTTTTGCTAAAGTCCTTCTATCTGTATTTGATGTAGGTACAATAAAGAATATTCAAATAATAGAATGGGCTATCAAATAACATACCCGTTCCCGTTGCTACTTTCACAAAATAACAATGTGAAATTTTTCACAAAAACTCATGCAATTGCTTCATACCTAATTAGGCTACACATGACAGCTACAAGGCGTGGCCTATAATATAAGTTCTATGACACACGGACGCACAGCAAGACGGTAATTCTCCTTTGTATGCTAATACAGAATTATCTAGCCGGTCCAAATTGTAATCTTGGAACTTGCTTGGAATTTCTTCATCTGTTGTGTGTGGTAAACTTTAAACTCGATCTGTGATCGGTCATTCGTTCAATTTGAACTTTAAAAAAAGAATTTACTTCTGGCAACTTACGTACTCAGTTTAAAAAAAGAGTTTCTAATCTGCTAATTATCTCGTCGAGTCCGTTGAACTGCAATGTTTTGTTTCAACCAATAAGCGGAACCGGATATACGACAGTTGTTTCTACATCACGATAATAAATTTTAACGACGCAAACCTTCATAATGAAAGTGGTATTCTAATTGAATACTTGAATATACGATAGTTGCATACTATGACCGTTTTCTAGGTCATAATTGGGTAACCGTTAACCGATATATTTACGTAAATAAAGTCGACATAGCAAACAGATTTATCTAAAAAGATCTCTATTCAATATTTTGCAACGCGAACTATGATTTGCGGTAGCTCCGTTCCAAAAATATTGCCAAAACTGAGAGACCCTTACCGCAGTTTAGTTCGATGGACTTGGTAGTTCTTTATAAACTGGCTAAATTCTATAGGCAACAATGTACGTAACTTATTTACAATGAATTCCATTTGCCACACAATAGAGCACACACGATTCCAAATTCAAATTTCAATTTAAAAAAAGAACAGCGCGTAGGCTCGCCGCTGCTGCCGCGCGAATTTTAAATATGGAACGCATTATATTCTGATTTGGTATTCTTAATTCGAATTCAATTATTATTTTTCAATTAACGTGGGTTGTAGCGAGCGCTATTGTCCCAGTTCTTAAAGTACTTAATACAAGTTTAATGTTAATGTTTCCGTAACGTTCTCGTAAGTTGGATATTGGTACTTGCATTCGACTTGTTAGAAAGCTGGCCAGTAACAACTTCGTTAGTGCTAAGATCTGTGAAAAAAGACGTAATGCCAAAATTTTTAATATTGCGGTAAGTTGTTTTGTGTCTATTAAAAACTTTTTAAGCTCAACATTGTTTACAACATTTACATTGTTTTATTTTCTTAAATATACACGAACACATCACATATACTATAAACGAATGTAGAGACTTCCTGGCGGGAAAGTGAAGAGCCATGTCTGCGGTTTTGTTTTATTTTCGATAATTTGTGATAAGTTGAAATTAATGTGAAATAATGGTGGATTATTAACCGTTAAGTTCGTAAGTGCGCATGATTGTTGGCAAATGAAACAAAACGATGCAACTTCACTTTTCAAATTCTCTCAAGAAGTCCGCCCGAGGAATTAGTAAAGCCCCACATCTTCACTGAGATACTCGAGGGGTTGGGGGGTATATCCTTTCTCACTTCTCATTTCTATTATCATTCATCATGCATCATCATACCGGATGGAAATATTGTATATTTATGTGTTACTTGTAAGAAAAATTACTTTGACACTGGCTAAATGTGCTAATCGCACGAAGCCATCAACTAAAGGAAAAAAAAACCGAATGTATACCTACTCGCATTTGTGTTTCCTTACATTTCCAACTTAATTTAAAAAAACTTAACTTAACTATGAGACTTTCTGTGTATTCATTTTTTTACTGCAATTGATCACTTCGTTTAAAAGCAATAATCAGTTGTTAACAATATCAATAAGTAAATACTGGGTAGCAATTATGTTAATTGATTTAAATACATAAGTTGACAATAAATTATAACATACTATAATAATGTCTGTTGTTTCATTTAATATTCCGCGCGCAAAATGCAATAGACAAACGCATTTTAACATGTCTGCCGGTCTGTCCTTCGTAGACAGGAAAATGGTGGTGATTCTCAAGTGGAAAATTTAAATTGGTTAAACAAACACTTATGATGATGAACAGTTGTTTAATTTAGTAAGTTGAAATCAAGTCATCGCTACAATACTTACTACTTACTACTACATACTGATTCCTAGGTAAGGCAAAGTGTGTTTTGACCTTTCGATGCACAGCTCGCATTTGGCAGAGTGGTAATGTTTTAGGACATATGATTCGTCTCAGCATCTGAAATCACAATGTCAGGCTTTATTGAATAATACTAACGAGTTACTTGTTTTAAAGTTTTTTTATTTTTATTTACGGGTAAGCACAGTGCCTTGATCTCACCTGATGTTACGTGATGATAAGGCCAATGATGGAAGTGCACTTCACTTCTAGTGAGGTATACTGGCTATCTTACCTCTTGCTGCCGGAACACAACAATGCTACAAACATTGATGTTATGGCGACATATTTAGATAAGATGGTGGTAGCTAGCCAGGCGGACAAACAAGCCCTACCACCAACCAAACCGAGTACACAAACATGTACCCCCCCGTATGTAGCTGGGAATCGTACCCGGGACTTCTGGGTCTGAACCGGTTGTCTTAGCCACTAGACCACAGAGGCGGTTAAAATGGAAATCTGAAGACTAAACATTGGTTGATTGACTTTAATTGGGTATTTTCCAAATAATCTAATTTAAACGTCATCGGAGTATGTATGTATTTTATACATTCCGTTATAATCAAAGCGAATACTAATTTTTCGGAGAATTTTATATTACTCCTTATCCTAGCTTATAATTGTCAGCTAGATTCTAAGTTAGAAGCTATTTGGTAGGTACATCCTAAACCTATTAGTTCCCCTACAATAATAAAACTTGGGTTGACAAAGTCTATGACATCACAAAGCTGCGTACTATCCGTCCAAACATAAGCTCATACAACAAAATCAAGCTCAAGGTTCAACCTTTCAGAGGGATCATAAAAACAGAACTTAGCAACACGCATTCGCAATCTCCAATTGCAACTGACAAAAAAGTGTCATTACAATTTGAACCTTACGAGGGACGTAATTAAAAATAACGATCCTATTTTAACGGCAATAACATTCTTGCAACGCACCCGTTCCGATTTCAAATGTTTCCATTTATTCAAATCTTTATTATGACATTGTGTGTAAGCTCTATTATCTGAGAATTAAGGTTGACAATGAGCGTTAACGGGTGCAAATTGAAGTTCGCCAGTCGTGTTTTGATATGGGGAATGATTCTAAGAAGAAACTGAGGTCCTCTAAGCGTCGTGTATTATATTGTTTAATAACGCTTTTGCGTTCGCAAGAGAGTGTTGAGTTACTGTTGTGTGTCGATTCGCGGATTTGTGCGTAGGGCCTGCTAATGTGAATTCCGCGGCGGGTTGTGGTGGTCTCGACGGCTTAATGTTTAATGTTTAAAACTTTTATTACAAAGTTAATCAGTCTATGAGCAACGAGACGACAAAAATAAAAAAATAAAATTTCTTCACAAATAGTAGCTTGACAAAATTCAATACTTTTGATTTATTTTAGATTTTATTTAAGCTCTTATGAAAGTCACTTTACTTCGACGTAAATCTATGATACAAGAGACCTTGTACTGAGAAGAACCAGCAAACAACTCGGATATGGCTATTCTTTTAACAAGCTTTTATTTTTTATTTTCTATTATCGCGTCAGAATATTGGAAAATAGTTTGCTATAGAAGCATTAACTCACGATTTTTTGTAAATTCATTCTACATTATAATATTAATCTCTGAAAAAAAATGTAATACAGATTCGTGATGTTTTGTTCGTCATTAACCTATAATGTCCCACTCAAGGGCCTTCCAACGTCAACAATATATCATAGCAAGATCAGGGTATTGCCCAATCTAGATTGGGATTTAACGGCTTCCACTCATCTATCACCCGGCATCGCGAATATTGCTTAACTTACAAAAAACGCCAGCTCCTAAATGAAGGCAGTTTCTAGAAAATTTAAATCGTTTCCTTTTTATCTGCAACGTCCTTACATTGTCTTAGAATAATCGAATAACCTGTAGTAATAAAAGCAATTACTCTTTACGACGTGGGCGCGTCCAGACGCTGATTCTGCATAATGTACGGGCGACTAAAAATGCACAGCGTTATCTTACAATAACAAACTCGACAAATTCTTATACAAATTCCTTTAGCATTAACCCATTCGAATATCAAATATCATAAACAAGACAACGCAATACGTCTTCCTTTATTAATACGCCAACCAAAGACAATAAGACATAGACGAAACAATATGATAACCAACTCGTTATTGCCAGAATTTCTCGAAACCTCTGAGAACCGAGTCAGAACAGGAAAAACTTTAATTACCACTAAACAGAAGTTTACTTCTAACAGATCTTGGGTGAAACAAAAATCCTGATCGAAAATTACTAAAAAGGCAAAAAAGGCTGGCCGGTAGTCGACACGAAAAAAGAAATTAAAATTCAAATACAAGAACGGATTCCATAAGATAATGCTTATTCATTCCACATTTAAAATCAAATTTTCAAATAAAGAACTCGAGGCGGCCGATTGAGCGTATGCATGAGAGAGACAAACCTACTATTGTACATGTAAATCAGACAAAGATAGATAGCTTATTATGATTGACAGCTGAGAACGGTTAGCCTTGAAATATTTGAAACATTATATTATTATAAAGTACACTATCTTTGGTTGCTAGCGAGTGAAGCGGACATTTAAATATATAATTCTAATATTCAATTTCGAATTCAAATTTTGTCTTTTGAATTTCTGGGTAGGTAGTAGGTAAGTAAAGTTTTTTTAATATTATCTTTATATGACGGTAATAACAGTATTTAAATTATTGTTCTTTAATTATAAAAAAGTAAAGTCATTTTATTGCAGGTTTAATTTCAAATATTTTTTTAATTTAATACACATTTCAGACTAGTTTAAATTAATTCAGTAGGTAAGTAATCAATCATATATCATTTAACAGTAAGTAATCATAAAATTATATAAAAGTCATACATCTAAAACGGTAACTGTATTACTTGCATACCAAATTCCAAAAGAAAAGAAAAAAAAACAATCTGACTCTCTAAAGAAACGTCCTCATCACTCCCGTGTGAGACCCTCATTACCCGTACGTATAATGACGGCGGTCGCTAGACGTACGTTTTTAGAAACATCCAGTTTCTCCGGAACACGTTTTAAATCATAATTCGAACGCTCGTTTTGAATTTGGAACGTCGATTTTTTACACTAGAAAGGTTTTTTACGCGCGATAACAAACACAGACAACTACTGGTTTTCGTATTCCGACCTTTTCGGTTGACACTCGACAATTTTAGTTCGATTGTGGCGAAAAGAGTAAACTGCGGATTTGCATACAATTTCTTTCGTTTAGCATGGACAGTGGCGCTGCCGCCGCTATGTTCAAATATTTTGGTGGAGCTTTTTAAGATTAATTTCTCTCCGTACAGTTAGCCAATTAGATGTAGATGAAAGATTCTAATGGCCGTTATTACGTTCGAATGTTAATTGTGGGGCATTAAGATGTTTTTAATAGTTTGTATAAGTTGGGTTAAATTTTGTTGACCTTACGGAAATTAAGGAATAATGTTTTTCTCTTTCCTCTAATCGTTGCTTAATGTTTAATTCGATATTTGAAATGTGTGTATCGTCAGTTAGTTGACTTCCCACAGCTGGGATTTGGCCCACCCACGTAGACGAGTGACATGGAGATCTGCAATGCTGATTGGTGAGTGTAAACTAGGAGCTCGATAATGCAGTGGTTAACGTGCCCGGTATGCGATTGCTAAGGTCAAGCAAAAACTTATCATCTCGAGCTCCTCCGTGCTTGCGAAGCATGGTGGAAAGATTTCGATTCCTCAACCACTGATGCACTGGCTACTAATTATTGTTTTGCTGCTCTATACTAGCTAGGCGGACTAAAAAACAAACCTTTACCAACAAAATGAAATAGTAACGTCCCTACGACTTCTGATTCTGACAGAGATGGGTGGTCCTACTATAATCGTGATCGATTGCGAGGTTTATTTACTATTCGATTACGGTAACGAGAACGGGAATGGGATTTTTTATGGCATGGAAGCAGCATTCTGGAATTCTGGTAGCTAGCGAAGTGAGCTATTTAGGCTTTAGGGATTAGCCTTTTAGGGCGTTACTAATAATCAGAGTATAAACTTGGAATAATAAATATCCTGTAATGATAATTATTATAAGTTTGTAAACAGAAAAAAAACTCGTGTCTTGTTCTTGTCATGTAAACTTAATTTCGAATTAGAGTAAAATAGACAAGACACGTAATAACTATTTGAATCTTAGGAACTCTGTTTATTAGTGCGTAAGTAAATGTTTTTGAATTAGTTGTCGTCAAAGATACGAGTCTTTCATTAAAGGAGTTTATAATATGTATCTTTAAAAAAAGGAGTAAAACGAATATTGTAATAGGCGAGAAAGGTTGCGTGCGCGCGTTTCCGCTTCTGTTGGGCAGAGCTACGAATCTCGTAGACGTCTACGGGCAGCTGTAGATAACTAAACGCGTTATAAAATGTGTATTTTTTGTAGCTTTATAATAATGCAGCTGCGAAAATTATTAAACAATAATAATTTGGTATTTTATTGTAAAAAAAGAAATTGATATTATAGACTATATTGGAATTTTAAATAAAACAAAGTTTTCTTAATTCGATAATGTTTTTAATATTAATTACTTTTTAAAGGCTCAACTGTAGATTTAACGAAAACAAACAAAAACAAATTGTTAATCAACAAAAGTGAAAGATTCATTTCTATGCACACTCTAAATCCAAACTAACGACCGATCCCATTCAGAGTTTGGAAGCGTTCGATATTTGAATATTTAAATGTAGCGCTAATCGTTTTTATTGGTGACTTTACGGCCTATAATGACCAGTTCGAATGCGTTAGCTTTGAGTTATTTTCCCGACTTCCGAAGTGTGGATTGAGAACTCTTTTCTGTTCAATGTAGCGTAAAAAAGTGATAAATTTGAAAATGGAATCTTTTATGTTTTTTATTGAGCCGGTACAAAAAGCGTACTACATTGGTACATACCAATACTTATTGACGTTTGTAACACCATGGGTGTAACTTCCTCATTGCCAATTTGAGGTATTATTCAAATAATTTAATTTAATAATTTGAATTAATGAGGATTATTGCCATCAGTAAGTGTTGTACAGATACTCTATCACCAGCAAATGTACACTTCCTCAGTATGTATCGCTAATCGTAACAGTAAAACATTAAGTACAAAGTAAAACCGTAAACGCAATACTTAAAGCTGTCAGCCAGCAACCGGCTTTAAAGTCACATAATTGAAAGAATAATATATAAATTTAAAAAAGACAAAGTGTTGAAAAAAAATTCCACGAGCGAGATTCGAACCCGCACGCCATGACATGCCGGGTCAGGTGCACTACCAACTATGCTATCGTGGCTCAATCCAACTCGCCGAAATTAATCAACACTATCTACGCTCACTCTGTAAGCAAAAAGGAGCCCTATTCAATGTCGACAAATACGTCATCAACCCGGCATGTCATGGGGTGCGGTGCGGGTTGAATCCCGCACGTGGATTTTTTTCAACACTTTGTGTTTTTTCAATTTGTAATTTGTTCGCAACAATATTGGCGTAAAATTATATGTAAATAATCATAGAACAATTTATAAAAAACAACAAACTCGTCCATAAAAGCGGTCAACATGAAACGCCGAACTGGTTACATTTACTTCATACACTGATTTCCGATAACATAATCAAATTAGAACGACCGATCGGTGTGTAGGCGAGGTTATCATTTTAACTCTCACAAAACCGAGTTTTCTTAAATTTATCGACGCCCTCGAGCGTTCTCTTGGTATTTTTTTTTATTCTAATTTAAACTCAACATTTTAATAACTGGCTTTGGTGTAGGAAGTAACGAAAAAAAAATGGTTACATTATCGTCGTTAAATTCCGTACCAAGACGTGGCAATTTTGTGTTTTATAATTTTGTAGATACCGTTCGATTTGGGAATTAAAGTTCGCAACACTAAGTATGGCTTAAATAAGTAAGTAAGTAAGCCGTTTAAAGCTTCTTTTCAACCAACATTACTTAATTAGTAAGTAAAACGTTTGTTGCTTGTATCCAACAAATATGGCATATTTTTTTTTAAATATTATAGGGTAAGCACAGTGCTTTGATCTCACCTGATGTTAAGTAATGATAAGGTCAATGATGGAAGCGCACTTCACCCGGGAACCTCAACTAGTGAGGCACTGGCTATCTTATCTCTAGCTGCCGGAACATAACAATGCTACAAACATTGATGTTAGGCGACATATTTATTAATTATAATAAGATGGTAAGTAGCTAGCCAGGCGGACAAACAAGTCCTACCACCAACCAAACCGAGTACACAAACTTGAACCCCCCGCTGGGAATCGAACCCGGGACCTCTGGGTCTAAACCGGTGATCTTATCCACTAGACCACAGAGGCGGCATATAACATAACATTATACTATATAAAAGCAAGGCAATAGAAAGTAGTTCACCATAGTTGGACTTAGGAAGAAGATCCAAGCAGCACTAACCAAACTAGTAAAATATAATACACCACACAAGAAATTCAACCTGGGTCAGAGACTGGTAGTCAAACCAGACCGTTTAAACACGGTCCTATACAGACTGCTTTAGTAAAAAAAATAAAATACAAAAAGGTTAGTTCTTATATTATATAGGTAACATATATATATTAGACAACATCGCATACATTGTTCTCTGATCCTAAGATAAGTAGCTAAAGCACTCGTTTCATGGAAACCAGAAACAACGACGGTACCACACAACCACCCAGACCTGACACATCAAAAAAGTTAGTTTTCGACATTGAACCGACCGGGAATCACCACCCAGAGTCCGGCGTGCAAGCCACTCGACTACGGAGGTCGTCTAATATGAACTGATATGAGTTAACACATTAGATATATGTCGCACACGTTTCATTATATCTGCTACATAATTTGTATACTCGCATGCATTACAAACCAACAAGCGTTCTACTCGTGTATACGACATATACAATTTGTAAAAAAAAACCCTGTTCGATCGCAAAGGGGTACTTACATAGGCATACTAATAACAATAACAAAAAAAATAATAAACAAATGTTATTCATAAAAATAAAAGAGTTCTCGTAATTTAAAACGCAACTTTTTTGTACTGATGTTGCTCAAATTACCCCTAAATCAAGCTATTATTATAAATGTGACCACACTTTCCATCAATGGCGGCGGCGCCAAAGGGCCTACCTACCGAAGTGCCGACAAAAGTATTGCCATGTAAGTTTTGTCATTTAACAAAATTTTTATCGGGGTAAATTTTTTTGACTTATTTTTTTAAATTATTACGTAAATATAATCTATGAATCTCGATACCTAATAACACCTTAACTGATCGGACAGGGTTTTTTTACAAATTGTATATGTCGCATACGTTTGCCTTTACCAACTTTTGACATGTTACCATGTACCATAAATGGAGCAGTGCCTTATCTGCGGCAGCCTTCCACGGAACAATATCCAATAATATAACGATAACAATAAAACGGACACAATTACATGCGCCGGCGCATTATTAATATTGATCGGTGTACTAACATGGCTGCGCAAGATGGACGCCGAAGGACGACGGAAGTGATTTTTTTTCAATTGATTAAAAGATTTATCATTTTTGATAATGGGATGATAGATTAAGGAGTGATTGACTAATAAGACCTTTAAGACCGCATAAGGCAATTTTTTTATTACCTAACTAAAAACATTACTTTTTTTAACTAAACTAAACCTGATAGATAGATAGATAAAACACTTTTTTGCTCACACTATAGCACAGAACACAAAGGCGGTCTAATCGCTTAAAGCAACCTCTACAATAATAAAAAAATACTTTTTTTGTGACCCACCTACTCGTTTGCCTCCTAATATAAAAAAAATATCTATAAACCTTTTTTTTTATATATTAGAAGGAGGCAAACGAGCAGGCGGGTCACCTGATGAGAAGCAATCACGCCCGCAAAATCAGAGGAATCGCAGATGCGTTGCCGGTTTTTAATAAACCTACATAAAATTGACATTCGTTATTGTACACACGCCTGCACATCAACCTACCACAAACTGTCAAATTTCCTCAACAGACTTTGAACTTTATGCCTCAACGATATGGTTGAAAATGTATTAAAGAAATTTGACAGTTTTGGATAGGTTGATATGCTGGCGTCTGTACATCGTATTCAATTCAGTATATTCAAATATCAGCCACAACGATTTGAGTCATAATAAAAATGTACCTAATTTGATTTGTTCAGAGCGGCCTTATTACATATTTCACATTGAAGCGATTAACTCAAATCCGCATATCAAGTTTTGTACGTAACCAGGCTGGCCATTATAAAATATTGTGTAACAACAAAAACCAGATCAATTGTCTACGACGAAGCTTAGCTTAATACTCTTAAACGTTCATTCTATAATTACCGCTAAGTCGGCCATTTTAGGCTGCGGCCTGCGCATGCGCACGGTATCTGTAGTAGAGTCCTTATCTCAAATTGGATCTAAAAAGTTTCATAACCGCGGATACTTAATTACCACGCGTACTTATGACCTTTGGCATCGTGAACGCACAAAAAAAAATCTCGAAACTCTAATTAAATGTCTAATAATGAAACAATACGTGTTTTTATTTGTGCCTTTGTAACAATGGCTTGTTTTCATTGAACCAAATTCTTTAGATGTGCCCAAGGCTGTGTAGATAGTGAGCACAGTTCGGTGCTCACTAGTTTTGTTGTGTGATTGGTCAATAATTGGCTGTGCGTGTCAAAAATATTATTGTTGTAAGCCAAAAAACGTTCCACTGCTGAGTTCAGACTTTCTGCCATTTTACGAGGAAAACCCGAACCAAAACGGCCCGAAGTGTCATCTAAAACACGAAGCTGAAGCTTGGTCACTAAAACTAATTTAATTAATTATCTTAATTAATGGCTTCGCGTTTAGCATTTAGCCAATTTCAAGTATTTTTTATTATTATTAGTAGTAAGGGTACAATTGCACGGTAGATAAAAATTAAAATGGAGTCTCACAATACATGTTATTACGGGAAGAACTCGGGTGAAACTCTCCATATTAAAGTAAAGTGAGTAACTCTGATATATCAAAATATGATATGTCTTTTTTACCTTTTTCGCTTTTTTACATTTGGTCACCATGGAATTTCGATCATTTTGACGAAGACTGTAGTTTTCTAGATTCAACTTCAACTTTAACTTCAACTTTATAGATAGATAGATAGATATATGATATAGATAGATAGATCTCTACCATAACGGCGTGAAGAAGCAAATTGAGGGTCGGCAAAGTGAAGACGGCTAGTGGAGTTTATCGAAATACATGTCGACTAAACATTATGGCCCTTTTTGTTACTGAGATCGAACAAACAACTGACTAAAATATATTCTGTCGATACAACCATTAGCACTTACATTGACATTTACGTTTCCTAAAACATGGTTGAGCGTAGCGATGGCTGATTCATATGTCATACTCGTGAACGGGTGCCGCCTGTGGAGGCTGGTCTGCTCTTGCATACTTATCTTATTTTTAGTAGCAGGATTATCCTGCTCCACTAGGTGTCTTCACATCTGGTCACCGGTTCTGCTTAACATCGAGAGTGATTTGGCTACTCAAATATAACATAAAACACTCTTACCGCCTTACAAATAAGCAAAGAATAAAGCTCCGAATAGTTAGTTATTCCGTGTTTTGTTCCTGTCAAGTAAACGTCATTTCAAATTAGAGTAAAAGAGACATAACACGGAATAACTATTCGAAGTTTATTCTTTGTTTATTTGTAAGACCCTAAGTAAAGTAACAAATACGAGATTGATAGTCTAGTGGCCATTGCGCCAAGCCTTCCATGTGAAGAACCGCATCTCGTGTAGGTATCACCAACTCTTCCGAGTTCCGAACCATCGCAGGCGTGCTCAAAACAACTTTATATCGTTTACAAATATGTATAAAATAATGTTACCAAGTAATCGGTTGAACAGACACATAGTAACATTATTTTATACATAATTATAAAAAAAACAATCTGGTAATTAAAATTATAATAAATATGTGTAAGGTAAAAAGAACAAGATTGCCGATTTTATAACACACATTTAAAGTGTGTAACTCATTTGAAATAACAGTCGAAGCCAGTCTCGCGCTGACAAAGATTAAGCCGTTTTCTCATGTCAAAAATTCCATATTTTATAACTGCCCACACGTAATGAGAGAAACAGACGGTACAAAAGCCACAGTGTATAGGCAATCAGTAGCACAAAATATTTGTATATTTTTTTAATGAAGCACTTTATACGGTTCTGCTCGTGTTACTTACGTGTCTTTTTTGTATCGACGCTTTGAACCCTTTACAGGTCACAGAGACACTGAGGTAATTTTAATAGGTAACTTTATTGGCTGTTTTGTAGGTTTTAATTAAGTCAACAAAAATTAAAAAAAAAACGATAATAAAGTTTTTTTGAGAGTTCGATTAGAGCAAGAAAAAGGATTATTTTAAAAAAAACTTCTATTCAGCACTTAGCGTCAGAAGTTTAGCGACTTCTGACGCTAAACACTAGCGACTTTTTTTTAAATAATCCTTTTTCTTGCTCTAATCGAACTCTCAAAAAAACTATATTGTCGTTTGTCATTGATTTGTCAAAGCACACCGAGTAATGTTACTAAGTAATGGAAAGCCCATCTAACCTTATAATGTCCTAGTAAAGTGACAACGACATGGTACTAAAGTGCCCAACGCCTTTCAATTACTGCCCGTCCACAGGACTGTGTCGAAGCTGTTTTTGTCGAGTTTACTCCATCGCGGACACAGACCATGCTCTTATTACTTATTAGATCACTGCGTATGCGCAGAACCGGAGCCGGATGGCGAGCGTCCAAAACTATCCGCCCAATAAAGGCCTTCGTGTTTCCTATGTTTTTTTTAAAGCACTTTCTAATTGTTGAGTGTTTGTTGAGTGCCTTTTTTTTCTTTTAATTTATTTTTATTGGTCGATTATATTTCTTGGTTTGACGCTCTAATAATGAGCTATTCATGTTAGTCTTAGTACTTAATGGTGTCAAAAAGTCAGCTGCAATAAAAAATATTTCCATAGTCTTAATATACGGTTACTTCTTATAAACTAACTTTTTCTAACATTTATCATACAGATTTAAAGTTGTCTTCGGTCATGTAGTATAATAATAATATGTAACTAATTGAAGTTGATATAATTCTGAAAACGTATACGATTCGTTTGTTAAAGTAATGAAGTATATTTTTTTAAGGTCGGCTATTTATTAGAGTAACACTACGTTAAGTATTTCGAAATCTAAGTTAGGTAACTGACCATTTTTGAGACTTTACATTGTCGAAAACCGAGCGCCGGTACTCTTTGTGGCCGGAACGCGAAGGCCGAATCTTTGTATTAGCTTTAATAAGTAATTGTAAACCAAACTACGTTACCAATTTCGACATGAATACCATGTTATTTTTTTTCTCTATCGCCTCGCTCCGAGCAATCTCGTTTTCTCGAAAATAGATCTTATATGTTGAATATAATTAATTTTATACCGACTCACTTGATCGATGCGTGTTACTGGCGTGGCGTGGCTTTTTTGTATCATTATTTTTAAATTATAGTGTATTACGTCAATTCGTCTAGATAACGGAACGGGGCTTTAGCCCAAAATTGTTTTACGCGAAAATCTCATGTTTGAAATAGCTTCTTTGATGTTTTTTTTTGTTTTCCTAGCACATCTAATGTTTTAATAAAGAAAACAAACTTTAAGATAGCCAAGCAAAATCACTTATTCCATTCGCAAAGTTAAAAACAAAAAGAATCATTAAAAATAATACTCTCTTGTTCTTGTTTCAGATGATCAACGTTAAACGGCTGACTTCGAAGACTGATTATAATATTTATGAAGCCAAATAGGAAATGATCGACCCATGAAGTTTCTACCTCGGTAATAAGATACAACGTTGCACATGTTAAAAATACAATACAATTTTAATATTTCCAAACAATGAAGAGAAAAATTAAATTCAAAACATTCCACAGTATTCAGCTAATCTTGTCAACAAAGGACTATTGTCTCCCCTCAATACATTGTTACGTTTATATCGAACGAAAGTGAATCACTGTTGTTATGAATGGACACTAAAATTGTATTCAATTAAAATTTGATTGCTTGAAAACTAAAGAGTTATTGTTTTCACAGGTTGGACTCGTTTCAGACGTTCCTTGAAAGAGTTCAAATACTGCAATGACTTCCGCAATGGCTGCACACCAAGAATCGATCCATGAGCGACTCCAGCCGGCTGCAGAGGAACCCTTGTACCTGCACCATGGACCAGCAGTGTGGCCAGAGCAGACAGATCACCAGGAAGAGCACAGCACAGACATGTCCTACTACAACATGCCTAAAAGGAACAAAAGAAAGAACTTCAAACCACGCTGTGCTCCTAACGCAACCACATTCTCCGACGACTCGAACGGAGGAAATGGTGAAGCTAGTCCAATCAACGGGAACGATAGAACAACACCAGAACATACAGAAGATGACAAAGAGAGCAAGTACGCGAAAATCGGTGTGAAAAACTTCAGCCTCCTCAAAGGAAGCGCCGTCGATCTCAGCAGGCGATTAAGCACGGACTCAAATGAAAACATAGACTCTAATTACCAAAATAGGTTACCCGACGACAAAAAGGTTGATTCATATCAACGATCTTACATCCGTAGTTTACAAATTAACCAAGAGGCTGAAAGGGATCGTACTGGATTAAACTTTAGTAGTTTACAAAACAAAACTTTTTGTGCCAAAAATCCTTTTGCTATATCTCAGTTGATTAAGACTAACTCGCCTCCAAGAAGAAGGGAGTCAGAATCTGATGATGAGAGTAAGGGCCAGGATATTAATGCTAATGACCGACTAGGAGAAAGTCAAGAGCCTATGGAGACTGTTGAAAGCCAACAAAATGGTGATGCTTCTAATACTACGAATAGAATCTTAAGGGATTATGCTATGAATACGATGAAGGAATTGCTTGGGATTTATGGTCTATCATCTAATGAAGTAGCTGATGCTATCAGTGGACAAATTAGAGCTTTAGAAGCTTTACAAGGTAACTTTCATTGTTTTAACTTGTAATTCATCACTTGTAATTTGTCTTTTAATTCATCTTTCTTTTCGGGATAATCATACTAGACATTTTTTATAGCTCTATTTTTCTGTACTGGTAGATACAAAAAAAAGTTATATTTATTTACTGGTAATTATTGGTCATACCTTACCTAATGCCTTAAATACCTTTACACTTTTAGGTAAACCATTCACCCAGCTGCCTCTCAGCTTGAAAAGGCGACATGACTCTGGAATGGAAGACGCTACCGAGAGGAGTCTTAGAAGATCATCATCAGCTACAGAAGACGAGGGTTCTACCAATATTACTCCGCCTAAAACCCCTGACAACGACATTGAAGCTCAAAGGTAAGGTTATTTATAAGTAATAGAATAAATACACTCACACCTATTATCTAGCCCGAGAGAAGCTTCATTATGATACTCGTTAAATGGTTACTAGACAACGGATAAACATACTTAAATACACACTTATTATACATAGAAAACACCCAGACCCGAGACAATTTAGAAAAACAATAATTTCGAAATTGACCCGACCGGGGATCGAACTCGGGACCTCAGAGATGGCGACACCATAAAAACCGGTGTACAAACCACTCGACCAAGGAGGTCGTCTAAGATAAGTAAGTACTTGATATTCATCTCACTTGATGTTAAGTGATGATAAGGCCGAGGTGGAAGCGCACTTCTTCCGGAATCATCAACTACTGGGGCTTGATAACTTCTTGATAATGAAACATTAAACTATTGACATTTGATACCAAGTTATCTTCTTATTGGTAAAACTGATTACTAAATTGTCTTTAATTTTTTAGGCAAAGGGCATTGCAAATAATCAACCAACAATCTATGAGGTTGTTTGGCAGATCTCGGGGTCAAGAAGAAGATGGAAGTGGATCCGACGATGGAGATCAGACTTTGGACTTAAGTGTTTCCAGAGATACTGATGGCCAGGTAAAGAGGCTAAGATTTCTATTCTCTATTTCTTTTGAATATACATATTTGTTTGGTTGACCAGTATGAACTACTAAATAACCTTTTTTGAATTTACAGGAACAATCCACTACATCAAGCGCTGGCAACAGCGTATCAGAATTTGAACAACAAAATCTACTGATGAGAAAAAATTTAGAAGACTTAGCCAATTTACAAATGCAGGTCAGAATACCAGTTGCAATAATACAGTTACAGATTATTTTTAAAGAATCTAGTAGAGGCAGGACATGTTAGCGTGATGCCATCTTCTCCAGAAACCCTCTGAGGGTGTTGCGATCACACGGCTTGAGGAACATGAACTCTTAAAGGGTTCCTGTTCCTCAAGCCTTCAAGCCAAGTTTCTCGCCGCCCAATAAACGTCCAATGACCCTGTAAAGGCCATTAGAGGCCAAAAACGACCTCTCTCACTCTTTAAAAAAAAAATATTGTTTTTCATATTGGTGAAGGTGTTTCAACCTATTTTTTTTCAGGGTTTTTTTCAAAAACAATCGTCAATGGACGCGGATGATTCGCAAGAGAGAAAATTACAAGCCAGTGGTAAGTGTTAACATAGTTATTTCACAAATCCGTTGTCTGTTGTAAGTAATCATTATAATTGCGCTGTGATCCTGACAACTGCGCTACAAAAAAGGAGGGACCAGAAGGTAAGCTTAACACATACCGCGCCCGAGCAACTCACACATAGACCCCTTACACGGACACGGACTACGCAACAGCTCGGAACATCCGATCCGATCCGAACCCTTCGGAGAATCTAGTTGGGCACGGGGACTCGCACTAGTGCGTGATGCCGTTCCCTCTAGAAATCCACCGAAGGTGATTCGTTTTACCCTTTAAGTTTCTCGCCGCCCCCAAAAATCACGGTGAAGCTGAAAATGCCGTCTGAGGTAAAAAAAATTAGCTCGGACCAGTCCGAGCGCAGCTGTTACGAGGTTCCGTGTCCGAGAGAGGTTGTCTATGTGTGCGTTGCTCTAGCGCGTTTGTGTGAAGCTTACCTTCTGCTGTCTTTTATCGTGACTATACGCCGTGTTCGAACGAAATATCGTAAAACACCTCACGGCTTAGCGGTTAATCAATTTAATACCAAATTGTACACTTCCAACACTACGGAGATAATTTAGAAACTACAAAACAACAATTTTGTAGAAATCATCATGATTCCACATCGCCTAACACCTTAACCCAATATCTGATGAAATAAGAGCTATTTCTGCTTAGCATTGTTTGTCTGCTAGTAGTAATGTGTGTGTATGTTTTTTTGTAAGGTCTTAGTGCGGTTTGCACCTAGCTAATGCCAAAGTTAGGAAAGATACTGTAGTATACAATTTTCTGTCTAATAGAAGATAATAATGAGTGAGTGTATATTCCCCCAAATTTGTCAAAAGGTTACTTACGCTGTTTTGTTTAATTTCCTTTGGACGAAGTCTCAAGTCTGCTAATTCAATAACATGATAGTGTGTCGGCTGCGTTGACTTAAATACAGCAGTTTTTCAAAAAGGCCATTGAGCTACGATTGTTTACGTTTTAAATGGAGATTCCTTTCTCCAGACGATTGATAATTCACCATTATTATGAATAACCATCATCAGTCTATATTAGTCCACTGCTGGACATAGACCTCTCCACGGCACATTAATACCTGATGATGCACCAATTTTTTAACATAAAACTGATTGGAAAGTAGACTTTATAACTTCTTATATAAAAGCGGTTTTAACTTGGCGTTGCAATCCTCAAAGTGTCTGTTACAAAACTAAGATAATGTATAAATCAATAAAGTGAGACGAGTACGGAATACGGAATATTACTTTAAATCCAGTTTTTATTCCTTACACCCTTTTATGAAGACCTCCGTACCATCTTAAATGTAAACGGGTGTATGTCATATTATGCCCTTTTCGGGACAAGTCAAAAAAATACAATATTTCCCACATCGAATACTCTACGCATCGTTTTTTTCGATTTACATTGATTGAAATACAATGAGTTATTATTCTATGTGAGCGATAAATATAGGGACTGATGTAAAGATCGATGGCCGACGATCGAACGATGCAATTGTGTATGCTAAGTAACTTTCGAAGTGCCGAATATTCAGATGCCAAAACTAAAATATGAAATAATATACTACTTCTATTTTTACTTAGGAACATGTTGATTCTCTTTGACAAAAGAAGTTTTCGGTGACTTTAAAATCGAGTAGGAATTAGGCCACCCAATTGATTTCTTTTGAGTCCTAAAAAACCGTTTTACCTACAAAATACAACCCAAAACCGGTAATCAAAATACTCGGTAATTAAAAGTGGGATAGCACTAGTCATTGATACCATAGTGTGCAAATTATTTGTCTCTGGTCAAAAATCACACATGGAAGCTTTTCCAATAATTTAAAGGGCAATTGGAAATTATTTTCACAGTATTTCTTAGAAAGATGTTACGCAAGCAGAACTAGGACAGACTAGGGGTATTTAGCGACGTTTTCATATACGCTAAACGAGATATTTCTCGGTAGAACACTAATTAGGGCAGTTAGTGTCCGTATCAGGTTTAAGCTGGCACACACGATGCTATATTTTAAGTAACTAAAGTTTAATTTTTATATTTTCGAAGAAACAAGTTGGACCTTTTCGGTTGGTACATCGAATTTTGTTTCTGCGATTTTTTTATTGTAGCTACTTTTGTTAATGATCTTTATGGCTATGTAGAGTTGTTAAACACTATAATGATAGCTCAGGATATGGTGATTGCCAAACTTAAAAAACACGCATCGTTCACTACTTTCAAAATAAATTATAACGATTATTTAAGTAGTTAGATGAATTTGGAAATTAAAATACATTCTTAGTTTAAAAAATGTTTTTTTTTTGTTTTTATATTTTTTTATTTTTCAATATTTGTATTTTTGTAATTCTTGGTTTATTCAAAGTTAAGACCTTCCCATTTCTGAAAAAAAACATCAGTGCTAACTGGCTTTTACCCGTATGGTAATTATGTCCCACGACCCGACCAGCCCGAGCCGAGGTCCTAGCCTTAAAAGAGCTCTGGGTTGTTCCGCTCCCGATTTTTGAACCCCTCGGAGAATCTAGTAGGAACGGGGACACGCTTGATGCCTATCTCTCTACCAACCCTCCGACGGTGTAACGATCAAAAGGCTTGAGGATCCCTTTAAGCTTAAATCTAACTCAAAAAGAAACGGTAGTTATGACCACATTGCGACGCCAATCCCATCGGCGTCGATATCAAAAAAGTTTGTTATAACCATTACTCATTCATAACAACCATTATAGCCCGTTAGGTGTCGACGTACAAATTGTTTCAAATTCTCTCGCGACTCGGTAATTGTGGTGTCGTGTGCGAACGCACTTATTTTCTATGTAACGGCCGAAACCGTGTTTCTATGTCAATAGTGTCGTTTAAAGATAATATTCTAGTGTTTTTTTTAATATTTTACGGGTAAGCACAGTGCCTTGATCTCACCTGATGTTAAGTGATGATAACGCCAATGATGGAAGCGCATTTCACCCGGGATCATCAACTAGTGAGGCACTGGCTATCTTATGTCTAGCTGCCGGAACACAACATTGCTACAAACATTGATGTTATGGCGACATATTTAGATGAGATGGTGGTAGCTAGCCAGGCGGACAAACAAGCCCAACCACTAACCAACCGAGTACACAAACATGTACCCCCCTCTGGGAATCGAACCCGGGACCTCTGGGTCTAAATCCATGGTCTTAACCACTAGACCACAGAGGCTGTTCTTCGAGTGTTCTTTTAAGTAGGTATAATAATAATTAAATGAAAAATTATATTGATCACACACAGCTTTACTTTCATTAAACATATTCATTATTTATCATTGTTACATTAAAACAATAATTAATCTGGTTGGTGTGGATATCCTTGAGGATGCCTTATGGTTAATAAGGCATCCTGATAAGGTGATGATGACGATGATGAAAACAATAAAAGAGTGCCTGCACACTGCCAAGCACAAGGCGGAAGAGAACGAGAGCAAGACAACTACATAATTATTTGCATCTCAGTATAAATACTGAACAACAGATCGAAGTGATATTTTGCATTGGAGATAGTTTTGGAGAATCTAAGAACTTTTGTCCCGGTCAAATAACATTTTCTCTAGGAACGATAAAGACTATTCTGTTGGAATGTAGTTAAAAATTAAAAATTAAAATTAAAAAATTATATGTTTCATAATTATGTGAATTGTATGTAATTATAAAATATAGTGAAAAAATTAAATGCCTACCCGACCCAGCCAGGAATCGAACCTGGGTCTTCCGCAATCCGGGCGGCTGCACTGACCATTATGCTACCGGGAAGGCTGACGTAAGCACTGAATTCTTTTACTACTTTGGTTTTGACTGCTTTTAAGCAACAGTAGTGCCATCTATCCAACGGTTGTTTAATTTAGATTAAGTGCAATTAGCATTTTAAAATAAAAAGTGAATAGTATGTTTATTTTACCCTACATCGTCATTGTTGCCATCAGCTTATTAAAGTCCCAGTACTGAGCGAAGGCTATCCCACTTGAAAATAGCACATTGGGCAATTCGATAAGTCACCCCGCTGCCCCATTCGATATCAACACACACCGACTTATTTGGGGTACTTGAGACGCGGGAGGAACTTAGCCACTTTTGAAGAATTGATACATCTAAAAGAGGTTTTAATAATAATAATTATATTTATTTCAGACTAGTTGTTGCCCGCGACTAGGTTCGCGAAGACTACAGTAAAAAAAAAAGTATCCTATATGCTGGTCTGGGTCGTGGTCTTTATATGAGGAAAGTTTCATTAAAATCCATTCAGTAGCTTTTACGTGAAAGAGTAACAAACATCCATCCATACTTGCAAACTTTCGCGTTTATAATATTAGTAGGATTAATTAATTAATTCCAAAGACTTGTAATAAATAATGCATCCGCCTAAAGGCATGCAGGCATTGGTAATAAAGAAACAGTAATAAGTGCCTCCAGAAAACTCCTTAAATTTGTGTCAACAAAAACGCACAATTGTAACTGTACTATTAATCGTATGCATGCAACGCAAACAGAATTTGAATGACACGAAGAAACGGGCCGCAGACCAAGTATTTTCTCCACAAAACAGTGGAATCTTAACAAGTGCGCGAGAAAAGTGACACCGCACTAATTTATTCTGTGATCGGTTATTTTAATTATCCATTCCACACAAATATTGGTTCGTTGTCCGTTGAACTATTGTTGGAATAAGAGTGAATTGGGCATGCTGCCTTTCGCTACTTCGACAGTATAGTTACATAGAATAATTATTTGAAGGTATTTCTTGTCGAAGATTTGGGGGCTTTATGCATTCCGGGATGTTATACGAACTTCAAAGTTCATTTAAAAAAAATTTACATTATGATAATTGGGTAGTTGACTGGTTAATCAATAAAGAAACTTTTTAACAACTATAAAATGTTTTTGTTTTGTTTATATAATTTTAACGCAAATTTTGTTGCGATACAAATTACGAAAACAATTGTTAATGACGGTAGTTGTTGACATTGACTTGGCGCCTTTGGCTTTCAAAGTAAAAAAATAAATAGTGTTGAATAATTTCGGCGGGCTATTTAGAACCACGATAGCTCAATTGGAAGAGCACCAGACCCGGTATGTCAGAAGGGTGCAGGTTCAAATCCTGCTCGTGGAAATTTTTTCAACATTGTGTTTTTGTAATTTTTAACAACTGTCAAAATGATTATTTTTAATAGAAATTGTATGGGATGAGCAAACTATGACGTCACTATTTCTTTCCGTCAATTCAGTGTTTATTAATAAGTTTTTAGGTTAAAGAAATTCATGCTTAGGTTAAATAAAAAATTGGTCAATGTTATAAAGAACTGTAACGTGATTTCATTTATACGTGTATTGGATTGGAATTAATTGTTGTTGTTGTCAACTACCCAATTGTAACGATACTTTTTGTCCTTAAAAAATTCAGAGAAAAACGGAGTTAATAGACAACATAAAAAAAAATATTTCTATTATATTCTTCTATTCTCTTTTTCATTTCTATTTCCGGGTTTGTTTTTTGTTCTATTTGTTCTGCTCCTTGATTTACTTATTATTTTGTTGTTAAGTTAAGTTAAAGGTTGTTTTTTCTTTATTTATTTAACTGAGTTGAAATGCGATTTCAAATCGCATAAATTCAGTTGAAATTGAATCATTAATTTTATACAAATGACACTTTCCGTTGTGAACCTTAAATCGCAAAAAAAAAATTAAACAAACGCCTTTTGGTTGTTTTTTGTCTAACTTGGTCTCTAGATTATTTTCCTTAAACATAGATTCGTTTGAATAAACTATTGGAATTAAGTTAATTGATATGAAAAATATTGAATGCGTTACCAAAATGTAGAAATTGCTTTTAAAAAGTTACGCCTAACTTTCGCGTTCGAATTTCAAAGTGACATGAAGGTTGGTTAGATTTGCAACCTAAAGACAACCTGTTTTCTATTTTTAAATTATAATTATTAAATATCATTGAAACTTTTTGGAACTATTTCATGTGCCTAATTTTATAAAAAATGCTTTCAAAAAACGTCAAGGTTTGTACATGTTTGTTTGGTTAGCGTTAACTAAGATCTTGTTTGGAAAGAGACGAGGCTATTAGCTCAACTCATAAATCAAATGTAACATTGGTCCGAGTTCTAGATCCGTACGTAGGTGCTGAACTGGATAACTCTACTATTGCTACATGCGACTATAGTGTGATTACCTCCAGAATCGTAATAAGTCGACAATCATACCTACACGTAAGAGACAACTTCAAACAACAGAAGTTAATATCAATTTTATTATAAATTTTATATGCAACACTATATAATAAGTCCTGTTAACCATTCAAAGAGCTAATACGCTCGTGTTAGGAAATAGGTTCATATCACTCTTCAAAGCTACAGGACTAGGACTAGGATTGCTCTCATTGAAGCCAAGCATCCATCCCTTCAGCTCATGACGTTTCAACACGATTCCAAAAGGAACAGCGTTCGACAGTACGCGAAATCACAGCGCTCAAACTGCTACATACTGTACCAGCCGATCCGTCACTAGATACTTGAACAGTTCGCGCTAGTTTTAGGTAACATCTCGTTCCCTGTTTCCTGGCGGCCCCTGCCGGTAATTGTAGAAACCTCGGCGACTCTAATCTGGCTCAATAGGGGCAAATTTACTCAATTGAGCGTCGGGCGCTGGGTCCGCTCCCGCTCCGTACTACGGGAATAGTGGAATGAAGTCAGTTGTTACTATTTTGAAACTCGAATCATTGGCGTTTTTCTTTTTAATTTTCAACGTTAATTCAAACTTTGAAATCAGTAGTTATATTTTGAAATTCGAATCGTTGGCGTTTTTCTTTTAATTTTCGATGTTATGTTAAACTCTTTTGGGTCAATGAACTTTTTTATCTTTAAGTCGGTCGTTTGTGAAGTTTGGCGTGTACGGTCAGGCATAAAAGTCGCTGGATATATAAGTACAATGTCATCATAATCTTTATTGGGACTTAAAAGGCGCGTGTTAGATTCCTTAATTGATGTGTACTAAAGTGTTATATGACTTTTGTTGCTGATAATACTCAGACGTCCTGCTATGTGTCTATATCTTACTAAACTACCACCATCTTAGCTAGGTCTATCGCCGTAACAATAATCTTAGGTACCAACAATATCACCAGTTTAGAGTTAAAATGGTATAAGTTGACCCGGTATAGGGATATGAGTGAAGATGTAGATAGTAGAAGGGAGGCTATTGCCCAGCAACATAGTATAAGCTATAAAAATGAGGTGAAATAGCCAGTTCCTAGCCAATTATCTTTAGGCGTTATTGCCGCTTACTTAGGTGAGATTGAAGAGGTATACTATCCCAATGTTAAACACAAAAAATATATATATATCACATTCGTAATTCTCATTTGCTTCTCTCACCGCGCGCCATTGACCTATACGATGAATGGCACAGTGAAATTCGCTAAAGCAATATTTCCATACAAAATTCAAAAAAAGTCTGAATTTGAATAACATGATCAGCCAATCCAACTAATCCACTTTTCCATTGAATACCCTTCAGAGGGGACCATAACTAGCAGAATGTTTCCCATTTACTGAATAATAGTGTAGTTTAGTCATCCGGTGGTCTATTTGTCGTTTATTGTCGTGCGACTGTGATTGCGACAGCCCGCGCGTATCCGCTCCGGAGCAACATCGATTTCGGATACGGAGCTGTGATAAATCATTTGATCACTTGATATTTAATTTCTCAATTTTTACTTTTGTTTGTTATCTTTTATACGTTTGATTTTGTTCGTTTTGTTTGTTTTCTAACAACCATAATAAAAACGGAATGAAAAAGTTCAAAGTATCTTACATAAGCTATGTTAGTAAAGTTGGAGATTTCGGGTAAAGTGCGCTCCCTTCGGCCTCAAAATCTGTTGAGATGAAGGCCAAGTGCATACCTGTAATGAAAAATAAAAACCTATATCATCATCATCAGGTCATGTTATGTCCCCACTGCTGGGGCACGAGCCTTCCCTACGGATGGATAGGGAGAACGGGCCATAAACCACCACGCGGGCCCAGTGCGAATTGGTGGTTGTTAACGACTGCTAGTGCAGCCGGGACCAACGGCTTTACGTGCCTACCGGAGCACTGAAAAAACTTATATACTACTTATTTTTATACTTTGTACTTTTGAATCTTTAACCGCCTCTTCTCTGGGGATCCCGGGTTCGATTCCCAGCGGGGGGTACATGTTTGTGTATTCGGTTTGGTTGTGCTTGTTGGCCCGCCTGGCTAGCTACACCATCTTATCTGAATATGTCGGTAGCCTCACCATAACATCAATGTTTATAGCATCGTTGTGTTCCGGCAGTTACAGATAAGATAGCCAGTACCTAACTAGTCGAGGATCCCGGGTGAAGTGCGCTTCCATCATTGGCCTTATCATCACTTAACATCAGGTGAGATCAAGGCACTGTGCTTACCCGTTAAATATTTAAGAATAAACATCCAAAATAATTACTTTATCTACCACCCAATCAGTATTTTAGTTATGGAGAAGAATAGGTGCATGAAACTGCACAGCGTTTATAGAAGTAACGACTTCACATTTTTGATATTTGATATTTTATTATTTTATCAATAAATAACAATTTGATATTTATTGAACAAATAAAAACTTACGTTTCTAAAAAGGATGGCATCTCGCAAACATGTCTCTGTCCCCTGCCAGATTCTCCGAGGTGTTCCGAACAGATCGAGATCTATATCAGCGTAGTAGCCATCCACACAAAGCCATGTGGATCTTCGGTAGGTACAGGCCTTTCATAATGCTGTCACGGTGTGGCCATTATAATTATAATTTACATAAACCCGACGCTAAATGATATTTTAGCCCAGCGTATTAATGCTGTTGCACAACTATGAACGTTGACAATCATAAATTAAGACGCATTATGAGCGGACGGACCTTTAAATCAGTGATGTGGAGAAAAAACTATAGTACACACGCCTGCACATCAACCTACCACAAACTGTCGAATTTCCTCAATAGACTTTGAACTTTATGCCTAAGTTATATGGTTGACGTTGTATTGAAAAAGAATTTTCAGTATTGGATAGGTTGACGTGCCGGCGTCTGTACCTAGGTACAAGTTTGATGTACACACTTTTTATTTATCTATTCTGGCAATAAACAATCAATAAACATGACATTACGCAGCGCAGTGGTTAACGCGCCCGGTCCGCAATTGCTAAGGTTAAGCAACTGTCTTAAAGGCCGGCCATCTGTGCTTCGGAAAGCACGTAAAGCCGTTGGTCCCGGCTGCTTTAGCAGTCGTTAACAACCACCGATCCGCATTGGGCCCGCGTGGTGGTTTGTGGCCCGGCCTCCCTATCCATCCATTGGGAAAGCTCGCGCCCCTATAGTGGAGACATAAATTGAGCTGATGATTATTATTTTTTGGTCACCCGTCCGATGACCGGCCTATGCGACAGTTGCTTAACCTTAGCAATCGCAGACCGGGCGCGTTAACTACTGCGCCATCGAGCTCTTCTCAAACAATTTAAACTCAAATATTAAATATGTGAACGAATCTCGTATACCAGAGAGAACGTTAAAGTTCAATTCACTAATGAGACTAGCGGCCCGCTCGCGACTTCGTCCGCTTGAGTGAATACCCGTATCCTATAGAACCCTAAAGCAGCACCTACCGGGTCTAATTATATGCATGTATTATACAATAAACCATCCTCTTGAATCACTCTATCTATTTAAAAAAATCGCATCAAAATCCATTGCGTAGTTTTAAAGATCTAAGCATACATAGGGACAGACAGACAGCGGGAAGCGACTTTGTTTTATACTATGTAGTGATTGTAGGTATCCTGTCCACACTAATTCCTAAATCTCATGAAAAAAACTTATTTAAAGGAAACTTTGTCAAGGCTATAACTAATATGGATATGCCCTAATCAGTATTTTGCCTTATCTTTTGAGCTGTCAACAGCATTTAACGTAAATGTTTAAAGTATATTAAAGTAGCTAATTGAATTTACTTTTGGATTTAATTGCATACATTATTATTAACAACCACCGCACCGCACTGGGCCCGCGTGGTGGTTTATGGCCCGTTCTCCCTATAGGGAAGGCTTGTGCCCCAGCAGTGGGGACATAAATGAGCTGGTGAAGTGATGGTGATGGTGATTATTATAATAATAGCGTAAAATGGCATTCAACTTTTGTAAGCTCAGCATAACCTTAAGGGCCTCACTAAACAAGGTATAAACTTGGAATACCGTTTTGTTACTGTCAAATTTAATTTTAATTTTTTTTCTCTGTTTTTAGTATTTGCGGGTGTTGCTGTTTTAATTATGAGTATTAAATAAAAACAATTAAGTAATAAAATTTATAGCTTCTTATCTCAATATGTCGCTATAACATCAATATTTGTAGCATTGTTGTGTTTCGGCAGTTATCGATAAGATAGATATCCAGTGCCTCAGTGGTTCAGGTTTCCGCGTGAAGTGCTCTTCCACCTTCGGCCTTGTCGTCACTTAACATCAGGTAAGACGAAGGCCAAGTGCTTACTCGTAAGATATAAAAAAGCTTTTAAAATAAACAACAACATTTATCTATAATTTCTCATCAGTTATCAACTGTTCCTTTTAATTAAAATCAACAAATCGTATGAGCTCATCTCTATAAAATAGTGTGTTAGTAACTAAATTAAAATAATAAAAGTAATATCCATGTTGTTACAACACGACATATATAAATAAATATCAAGTGACACAACGATTGTCAGATAAAATCACCGATTATCTTATCTTTCCTTTCACTCTAATTCAAGAGAAAGGTATGCACGCGTCTCTTTCTAACAAACTTTTATTATGTCGCTTGCCGCCGGCAATAGAGACGTAATTTATTTAAAAAAACTCTTAATTATAGCAATTAAAAATCAGCTCCTTCGATGTTTTTGTTGTTTATGGCGTGTTTTGTGAATATTTATCAATATTATATCCGATTACGTACACATAACGTTAGTTTTAGGGATCCCTGTTTTAGATGCTTTTTAAATATACCTCTTTGGGAAGATCGACGTGTTTTGAAAGGCACTTTAAGTCGTATTCATGAGTGGAGAGCTGGGAACAGTAACCACTTCTATAATCCAATGGGTTTTTCATCACCAACGGTACGAGCCTTCCCTCCAGAAACACCATAGGGAGAACGGTGACCCGGGCCATAAACCACCACACGGGCCCAGTGGAACGATGTTTGGTAACGACTGCTAATGCAACCGGGACCAACGGCCACGAAGGTGCCCCACGAAGTAACGGGTAAGCACCGTGCCTTCATCGTACCTGATGTTGAGTAATGATAAGGTAAATGATAGAAGCGCCCTTCAGCCGGGATCCTCAATTGCTGAGGCACTGGTTATCTTATCTCTAGCTGCCGGAACACAATGCTATAAACCTTGATGTTATGGCGACTTAATAAGATAAGGTGGTGGTAGCTAGCCAGGTGGACAAACAAGCTCTACCACCAACCAAACCGAGTACACAAAGATGTAACCCCCGCTGGGAATCGAACCCGGGCCTTCTGGGTCTGAGACCTGGGTGATCACTGCGCCATCAAGCTTCTCATATATTATTTCATTTTATTAGATATCCCAATGGATATCTTTAAAAAAATACTTTAAAGTTTCTAGTTCCGAATTTTAAAAAAAAAGCGACTCACCCTTGACCGATTGTAAATTCTCAAGTCGCAGTGAATGTTATAATTTGGTAGACGCTCTCGATCAATTCGTGTAATCGATTAACAATCTATCGAATCGATTCCAATCTAATTAGATTTCGTTAAGAAAGATCTTTATGTGTTTACACCACTCCATTTGGGAACCTGTATGGGTTTGGATGTGATCAAACATTATGTTTCGTAAGTAACTTGTTATTTTTATATGGTATTTGGCAAATTGAGACAGTTATTGTGTTTAATTTGATAAATTTTCATAATTTAAACCAAAAAACATCGTTTAAAACTTAACTTTTACTTACTTTTACTTTTTTTTCTTTTTTCCACCAATTATTTAGCCCAAGAGAAGCTTTGTTATAAAACTCGTTAAATGGTTACAAGACAACGTATAAACATACTTAAAATAAATACTTATTATACATAGAAAACACCCAGACCCGAGACAATTTAGAAAAACAATAATTTCTAAATTGACCCGACCGGGGATCGAACCCGGGACCTCAGAGATGGCGACACCATGAAAACCGGTGTCCGAACCACTCGACCAAGGAGGTCGTCAATTTAAATAAGTAACTATTTGTTGGTGTTATATGTATATAGGTCTATGTCTTTTTATGTACTGGTATACGAGTATGATTCTATTGTATTCTACTGTAATTGCGCACTTCCTCTATCTCCCTCTTGGGTTCCTAAAGCAAAGGTTGTCTGGAAGAGATCGCTTAAAGCGATAAGACCGTCTTTGCCCATGCTAGCTTTAAGATTTTATGTATGTACCTGTTTTTTGTTTTAATTTGTGTGAGCAATAAAGTATTTATTTATCTATCTATCTATGTAACTTTGTTAAACTTTTTTAATATTAACAATACAGATTAACATAGGGTTTGGTTGGTAACAGGGCTTGTTCTACCACTAACCTATTAAGTCTATCGCCAAAATAACAATATTAGAAGCAGTGTTGTGCTCCGCCAATTAGAGATAAGGCAGTTCCTAAGTATAGTTAAGGGTACCAGATGAAGTGCGCTCCCACCATCGGCCTAATTGTCACATACCGTACCGTTATACCGTTACGAAAAACGTTAACGAAAACGGGCATTTTGGCATTGAAGCGGAGCCTCTTCAACTACAAACGAGGAGAGTTTATTGTCATACGAATTCTCGGTGTCGTTAACGTGAACCGGCGAATAATATCGCTAACGCGAGGAAACAGACTAACGGCTACAGCTATAGCCGTTAGTCTGTTTCCTCGCATTCATACTTCATTCGCACATCCTCTTTCTATCAACATCGGCATGCTACAAACAAATTAATAAAGTTCTTTCAATTTCATCCGCGACACACATCCGGCGCAATCTAAACACTGTATCAGCTGGGAATCGAACTTACAACACCGACGTTCGCTTCAACAGTCTTTTGTTAATTAACCTGGGGCTCGCATCCTCCCTTATAAAGCACAGTGGGTGCAATAGAGACGACCTTTTTACTTTTAAGTTTGTGACCAAGTTTCTCAAAGGAGCTCGTTGGCGTAGTGGCTTGCACGTTCTGGTAGCACCTTTAACAATTAATAATAGAAAACAAAAATATTTGACACAATACGTTCGACATAATCAACAGTTACAAACATACCAAAATGGTCACCACCTATCAGTTGCTGTGACAAGAATGGGTGACCGAAAGAACTTATCTGGTATCCTCCGTACTTCGGAAGGCACGTTAAGCCGTTATTGGTCCCGGTTGTTGTAAGAAAGCAGTTGTTAAAGCCCCTACCAGTGTTATATCAGCGTGGCAGGTTACTTTCATGTGGCAACACTTTAGCCCGGGAGTGGGTCGTTTCTAAGCCATCATCATCATCATCATCAGCCTGCACACGTCCACTGCTGGACATAGCCTCACCAAGTGCACGCCACCGAGCACGATCCGCGGTTACTCTCATCCAGCTCTTGCCAGCCACCTTGCGAAGATCGTCGCTCCACCTAGTCTAAGCCATATCGTACAGTAAACCAACAATCTATGAAACTAAAAACCTATCTCTAACCCATCAATTGGCACGCCGTTTTCTTAGCCTATCCACAATGCAGTCTACTACACAAGAGTGAAAAAAAAAAATATGAAAAAAAATCACACCTCCACGGATTTAATGCGCGTATAATTTCTTTGTGGTACCGCGCAGAATGCGCAGACGTCATAAAATATGCATTTCTTCGGATGTTTGTGCGAAACGCACACACTGGCGCGGAGAGTGGACACAGACTGTGTGGGTACAGTGTATTAACTACGTAGTGCGATAGTGTACGCGAGCTTTTGTAAAGCGCCAGTGAACATTGCAGTTATTTAAAATTTGTCGTTAATTTCGTGATTGTTTTTTTTTGTGTAGGTACACACGCCTGCACATTGAACTTTGAACTTTATGACTTAAGTATATGGTTGAAAATGTATTGAAGAAATTTGACAGTTTTAGATAGATGTGCAGGCGTCTGTACTACAACAGGAACTTAAAAAATTAAAATAAGATCACACTAAAAATAACATCACACATGATAACATGCATACAATATCGGCAAAAGTAGGTGTACCTATTTCAAAAGACAGTATCGATAATTATACATGTTATTATTTTAATTAGTATTATAAGTTATAATTAGGTATCATTATTTTTATAACCCAATAGTGTCCAAGCTCCCGTCTAGTTATCTGGAAGAGATCGCTTTTTAAACGATAACAACGCCTTGTTAACTTAGTTTCTTATATTTCAATATACTATTTCCTAATGGAGCAATAAGATCATTTCATTATACTTTAAATAACTATTGTAATTTAACAACGTAGATACTACAAAATGGCAGTTCAAAAAACATATAAGTACACTTTGTTTTGTGCTTCGATAACTAGATTTTAACAGTTTAGATTCACGGAAAACGTTGCCTCATCTACACATTCACTTAGTCTGTGACCATATTCCTTGTCCGAAACACACACGCATAACCACAATAACTCAATCTTAACACACGCACACCCTCTGCATATTCATTTGCCTGTTGCAGTTTGTATCTTTGTATAAAATTATAATGCATTATGTGACCCCGCATCGGCCGTTTTTACTTTGAAAAAGGTAAAAGTAATATGCGATGGAGGCCTCTCATTCTTCTTTCGCTATCCTTTGTGAAAGGATAACTAATTAATGTTAATAACTGGAATGGGGAATAACGCGACGAGTTTTTAAAAAAAATCTTTATTTTAAAGGTACTAAAAGCTATGTTTTAGTTACTTATAACATTTGACAGTTTCTAAGCGAATATATTCGGGCGGGTAATTTGTTTATTGAAATAAGAGCTTGAATGAAACGCTTAACAAATCGACTCCCTTTTGTTTTGTTTATGACGGTTATATCAAAATTCAAAAATTCAAAATTCAAAATCATTTATTCAGTTTAGGCTACAAGTAGCTCTTGTGAATGTCACTATGCCATCGGTTCGTAAGTCTACTCTGGGCGGGAGACCTTGTAATGAGAAGAACCGGCAAGAAACACGGCAAGTCTTTTTCCCTTACAGCGTCAAAAATATTGGAAAATGCCCTATCATAGCAGGACACTTTCCATTACAAATAAATCTGTATATGATAGCACAAATGTGGTATGTAAATTAAACGCTAGTAGAATTTGTAAAGTAGGTACGCGTTTACTTTAGAAAACAATAATTAAGAGCTTGTTAAAAGTATATAAGTAGGTAATTAAACGAATAACGTTTTTCTTGGTTTTATTAACGCTATTGATAAAAAAAAAACTATCTGAGCTATTAATCTTGTTAAGCTAAAGAGACTACACAATCACTTTTTTTTATATCTAAAATAGGTTTAAAAATCAGACAGTGATTAATGATTTCCAATGTTTAGTAAAAATTTTTTTTATAAGTTTGAAATAACCAAACGATAACTTTTTAAGTACCTATTTAAAACAACAAAAATTTCGAATCCCGAATCCCACTGAATGACGTAAGCTTCAAAATTTCAAACATTAACAATGGAATCGTTCATTCAAAAAAAGAAGTAAGTTTATTCCGACTAAAAAGGTCTTATACGGTATCTACTTATTTGTCATAAAACTTACACGTGGTATTCGCACCTCTTTTTGTACGTAGCCGCCTGCATCCTAATCGTTTATTATGTAGATTTTATATTTCGAACGTGACACGATTGTCTATGGAGTCGATGGCTATACGATTCCAAGTTTCTTTTGATAGATTTATTCTCGTTTTTCGAAACGCTACTTGGGTTACGCGTTTTATACTTTATGGTGAGTGATTGTCTCCATTCTAATGAATTGTTTTATGTGATAAATGGTTGTCTTAAGTATTGTAAGTTTTTTAAAATAATTTAAAGTAACAATTGAGAAAGATTCACATAATTGCTTCGATTACTAATAAAAAAAAATATTTTATTTACACAAAACTTTTTAAAAGTATTAATGAAATTAACATGCTCAATGAATACTTGAACGTTTGACTACAGTTATAAATAAACTCTAATTGCTTCTTAAAATGTATGATGGCAATGAATTAACTAAAGTAATCGAAAGTAATAAGATCACCTGCCCGCAAAGAGCAAAAAGAATTGATCGTGAGACGAACAAAAGTATCGATTATCGCCACATTAATCGATAATCGATACGCAGGCAATGTCGAGGTAGCTGCGGGCTTATCAATCATTGCGCTTTTTTCTTTTTCAATGTTACAGTTTTAATATATTAGGAGACACTTTGATATTTAAGCGTTTATTTATAATTCAATTGGTTTTTAAAACCAATAATGGATTGATTCTTATTTATATAAATAATTAAATTCAACATACGTAATCAATCTATCTTATAACATTCTTAATACAAATATTATGCAAAGGGAATAACATCCATGCAGCCATAACCGTCACAATATAAATTCTTTTTATCATTCGTCTGAGTCCCTAATTGACTACCGACCGTACCAAGTGTACCAACAAAAGAAAACAAAACGCGTCTATCAAGTGAGACAGAGTAAACAGAGCAAAAACTAAACAAGATCATGCGGAATCATTTACTCCAATCGGCGCAAGCGCAGGGGGAGGGACAGACGGAGATGTCCGAACAAAGACGAAGATTTACAGGCTCCGCTCCTATTATATGTCGAGGATAATTGCTATGTCCTTTGGAGATTCTCTTTAATTTGATGGAGACTAACGTACTTGTGTTGGAATAACACAAACTGGAAATTGTTATTTCAAATAAAAGTAACTAAAGAACAAAATTATTTTGCGTTACTTTAATTAAAGAAAACACAAATACAAATCTTTATTGCTAGCCAAAAGTTTACAACGATGTTAAAGTTACAGATGGAACTTAAATACCTAAGTATTTAAGTTATTTAAGCTATTAGTAACCCTTTTCGGACACTTCAAGTACTTTATTTATAATTAGCTTTTGTAAAATATGTAACTCTCCAATAATTTATCAAAGAAAAAAATAATAAGACCGTTTAAATTGAACCGACAATGAAATACGAACGAAACCATAAATAAAGAGTGCACAAACCGAGAGAGCCGTAAACAACGCGCCGAATAGGTACAACATCCAGTCGCCATCACACGTAACTAACGAACGATCGGCAACATATCTAGATCCCTTATCGATCGATGGATCCCGATTTGATCTACGCATGCGTACGTTCATAATTATCTGCGCTCTTTCATCCGCCGACTGAGGTACGGCCGCCCGCGCCGCGTGTAAACGTCTCAAATCATATTGCCGATTAATTAATGCACATACAGCATTGTACACATTGTATAATTACCTCTCGAACATATCCGAAAGCGATTCGGAGTTCGGCTTACATGAACATATACCGTTATCAAAGTTGTAATTAATCTAGTCGAGTAATAACTCTGGCCCCGGTGTGCACCTTGTGGAAGTCCAAAAATGTGTCGTCGAATCTAGATACAAGTTGTGATAATTTTCGAACACTTTGTTAAAAGGTGAAAAAATAGGCAAAACCTATCTGATGCTAAAACTCGACACGACAAAAGAATCCCACGCCAGACATGGTAATAACAATATCAATTGCTATCTGTACAGGGAAAACGTTAAAAACATATTTCCAATCTCGTAGCAACAATGCCTAATCGATCGATGGAAAAATAAAACTAGACACGTAGCTCCTTATCGGTATATCTTAAAACGAAATATTGTAATAAAAAGTACGTTCAAAACTACAATGTAGAATATGCCTTCATCTATAATACTTTTCGTTACATTCCAAGTCTTAACGCCTTGTCATAGAGGTTCGTAGAGCTCATAATTCTTATTTTCAACGATAAAATTACATTAGACATCACATACATTGACGCAATGAATATGGAATGGGAGAAATATGATTCATCTCGTTTCGGTGTTGGTACAAATGAGGAATGAGATTCAATTTTAACTCAATTAGATATGCAAGAACCTCCATATCTGTAATGTTATTCCGTAAAGTTTTTTCTGAGGATAACACATGTTGTACCTTTGTTCACATTTGGCCGGTTTTCGATGGTGACGAATCATTATTTTGCTTTAACAAAACAACTCTTCAATGAGTTTACAGTTCGTTAATAAGCTTAAGAATTCTAAAGTAGATACTTTATAAGTTGTGTGTCAATAGCTAAATCTTTGTCCGTACATACACCCATCGCCCCGCCTCATTACCTCCTCAATGCGATACACAGCCTCCTATAGAGCGGACCAGCGAGATCAGAGCCCTCATTTCAATAAAAACCATTAATAAAGCAATCAGCATTACATATCAAGTTACATTGGGCATACATGTCAAGGGACCAGCGACGTGTGCTGTTGTGAGAACTGGACTTTTTCCGTATATCAACGTCGTAAGAGCTATTATTGCTTGTGTTGTGTCTGGTGTAGCTGTAAAAGTACAAAATGTACGTGAATTGGTGTGTGTAGTAACCGCATTTACATTTTAGAGATACTTGCACTGAGTAAATGTCAATTTAGATGGAAGACGGGTGTTGAAGACCGCGATTGATGCAGTTATTGAACTCTTAGTTGCCTGTTGCTCCGATTTTGATGGATTGTAGACAGAGTAATTCATTTTCAGCCTTATTAACTAGGGCTTCGATCACTTTTTTGCTTTTCACAGTCTTATTAGTAATATATTCGGATATTTTCATCAGTTACGTTTTACGACCAACGTTACTGCAAACAGTAGCACGTTTCCATGGCATTTGAAACTAGTTATCTAAATCTCGAGTGACATTTAATTTCAATTAGATACGGAATGAACTGTAAATGTGTACCAAAAAAGAGTAATATAATCGTACTACTGACATTTTACACGTATAATTAAAGGCCGTAGTAGGATTATTGCGTTCTCAGGAAATACTTTGAGCTGTTACTGGTGTGACAATAAGTCTTAATATACTTGTGAGTATTTGGATAAAGATGAAGTTTCTGTATTGCATCTACTGATATTTATGACCTTTGTCTAATCTTATTGCAGATAAACTTACAAGGCAAAGTAGTTGTAATAGTTTAGCAAGAGGTATTTGATGTAGAAAAGCTGCATTTATTAAAATAAAATACTAGAATACTATGCCTTCCTTTTAATATCCTTTTCAACCCTTCCTACCCTTCTTACCTGAAAGAGCGGTTCACCTTTTCCCATACTTCTAATGTTCCTTGTCGCTCTCACCTTCGACTGTAAAATTACCTACCCACCCAGTATTCGGGAGTCCACGTCAACTTACTCGTTTAAGAAGCGCGTAAAGGAGTACTATCTTTCCGCTGGAGATACTACATCTTTCCACTTGAGTGTGTCATCCGTATTGTATGTATGTTTAATTTGTGTTGTAACTATTTTACTGTTTGTTTAGTCTTAAATACTATTTTTTGTTTTGTGAAGTGCACACTTTTTCTACTTTTCTTTGTGTCCTCTCCTTCTATGGGCCTGCTAGAAGAAATTTAAATGTGAAATAAGCAGCGCCCTTGTACTTGTATATTCTTAATATGTTCTCTCTTCTGTTTGTTTGTGTGTAGTAAATAAATAAATTTATATCTCGAGTACAGGTATTGTTAAACAGATTACACTATTTAACATTGTGGCTATAGCTATAGCACACTTTATTATAGTAATTATGTCGCTATCACTTCAAACAAATGACAGTAAAAACTAAAGTACACACATCTCGACATCAGCCTGCCACAAACTGTCAAATTTCCTCAATAGACTTTGAACTTTATGTATATGGCATATGCTTGATTAAAATTTACAACAAGATACCCAACTATATAAAAGAACTGAATATTGTTAAATTTAGAAAAGTTTTGTTTAAATGGCTCAACCATCACACATTCTACAATTAGCAGGAGTTCTTCGATTTAAAGAATGATGTGTGAATGATGTTAATGTAGATACCTAGTAATTTTCTGCAATATTTTCAGATTGCGTTATATTTGCATGCCTCTTTGATTTGGCTAAACATGTATGTACTACACTACTTATTTTGTACTAACTTTGTATACCTTGTTTTAGTGCAAATAAATGATTTATGAATTATGAATATTGAAGAAATTTGACTGTTTTGAATGTGTTCATGCTCATAGGTTCATGTTCATGGCGTCTATACAAATACAAATAAAATAATTTATCTGAACTGTCTACGGAGCGAATTTCATTCGGAATTTCTTCTTCTTGCAAAGACTTGTAATTAGGTGGCAAAGAATGTCCTCCACTCTGTGTCGTTAGATGTAAAGTATCTTAAATCTTCCTGTTAATTACCGTCAATACAATTTGAAAACTTTTTGCTTGATTAGTTGTAATCATCAATAAAACAGAGGAAATCGAAAAAAAATATGAAAGCAACTTTTTATACGGATGTTGTTAACTCACTGTTGAAGACGGCTTTAAATTAAAAAGTGTAGTTGTATTCACATTATCAGAACCAGTATCAATAAATAAAGCATTGTCCAACGCTAGTTTAAGAACTGTATTGTTTACAAAACATCAGAAGGAGGAAGTCACACACCCTACTTCTCTGAATCATAAATCCCATATGCAAGGAACTTTCGTCGATCACAAGGTTCCATTGAGCGAGTTCAAAAACCCATTATGAGGACCCCATTGTTTCGGCTGAATGAACCGGCACAATATCTTACGAAATTTCCTAAAAAACCACCATCGCATTATAAATGCATATTATGTTGAACATTATCTGATTCGGTCCGAGCCTCACATCCATTGTCTTTTCGTTTTTTTTCTTTATCGCCAATGGATTCCGTATCTCCTTTCGGGACGTTCTAAATTCTAAATAATATTTTCGATGCGAAACTTAGTCAATTGTTTTTGGGTACAAATTTAAATTTGGAACTGTTTAATTCAACCATAGTTAACTGTTTCTTTTTATCTTCTCTAAACAATTGCCTTCACTTAAAAAGGAGTAGCTATCAAATGCTGCCCGTAAATGAAACCTCGTGAGAATTAGAGCCGTACCAACAAACTGGTTTCACGTTTCGTCAAGTGCTCTCGTTCCTTATCTCCGATCTCCATAAATTAAAGGTAATAAACCCGATCACACCGATTTATCGTTGTCTAACAATAATAATTTCGGTATCGATTTCGCACAATCGCTTAAAAATATCGTGAGCCATTAACGCGTCCGAACATACTTGTGGAACAAGTGATCTCTCTACTTCATTAATAATAACTCTCTAAACCTCTCCTACTATTACAATCACGAGTGTTCATGCACGACTTATGTAATACCAAATTATCAAGACGTATGTTAACATCCATTGTGCTGTGAACGCTAATCTACATAAGTATAGGTATTAATTCGTCTTTCAAAAGCGATTTTGTAAAAAAAGCAGAGGTGGGGTTTCGAAATGCTGTCTGACAAATACAGTTTATTCTGAGGACCGCGCGCGCGGATAATCTAAATTTTCAATACAATAAGATGTAGCGTGTTGTGTACGTATGTTTTTATCTGCCGGTAATGGCGGGCGCACAAGTCTTAGCTTATTCGTTTTCAACGATGGTGCAATGGTTGCTCACTTTAAAAATGAAACTAAACTTTCTTCATTTTTATTTTCATTAGCTTTAAAAGTATTGGTTTCAGATTTTTCTTTATAAATAACACATGGGGGGGAGGGGATAGAGCCATATCCCACCTTCACTTCACTTGTCTCTATAACTTACTAATGTTTGTTTGTGCATGCTTATTTAATGACAAACGTTACTTGATTACTTATTAACTAACTCTAATAAGTGAGAGATATATTTTTTATTTTTTTGCATTCACAATAATCCAAGATAAAATTTGAATAGACAAAAATTAACCGCAAAGTATTAGATATAAAACAGCCTGCAAATAGTTGTTAAGAACCATGTTCAATTCGAAATAAAAAAATAAGAACCATACAATCTAGTTATCTATTTACTTAGTAGAACTAAAACATACTTAACTGTTTAAAAATGTTATATAAAATACGCATACGGTAATGTAGTCAAAATGCATAGCAATGATTCTAAGCGAAAAAAAAAACCGCCAACTCCAATTCATCTCACTTATGGAGACATCGGAATTAGAACAAAAAGGATTCTTAACACAAAAGCACTTTCGTGACTCCGTGTACTAGACGCAAAGTCAACGATCACTCACAATAGAACGCCGCAGTGACTAGGAGAAAACATTGATTAATTACCATAATAATTTATTTGATACTCCAAAACTTGATACGGGGAGGGGCCGGTTACTCAACCCGATAGACGTTTAAGTTCTTTTCGAAGCAGAAACATTGGGAGATGGAGTTGGTAACGTTAACGCGAACGCCATTGTTGATGCGGACTCGACGGTTTGAAACATTTTTCGACATGATGAAAACACTATATTGTTTGGGGAATATGATGCATGGAAGTGATTTGACTATTCTAAACAAAAGAATAACTTTGGTGGAAAAGGAATGGATGAATGTATCGTTAGCTCTGATTGTTCCGACTATTAGCATAATACTGTTTTTTTTTGTGGTTAACTTTGTTTTTTTTTAAATGTGTTTTTGTTTTTCTGTTTTTAGGTCTACTGTCGGCGCTGAATCATTTGGATCAAGCACGGAAGAGCTCTCTGCAGACCACTGTTGATTACTCCAGATATGTCAAAAGGTAAGTTTTGTTGTTTTGACTTGAATTTGCGTATCCGTAGTCTAGCGGTCTTGAAATTTCTTGAGTTTGCTTAGTGGTGTCTTGTTCTAATTAAGCCTGCTTGAGCATCTTATTTAATCAGTCCGTCGACATGACAACGTTAGTAGCGTGTTCTAACAGTTAGAGATAAGATAGCCATTCTTGCAGTAGTTGACGATTTCGGGTGAAATTAAATGGCAATAGATAGCCAGGCGTATTTAACCTATTTACCAACCAGTCAGAATACAATGAACTTGAAGAATTTGAACTCAGGCCCTCTAAAACTGATGAAAAACCAAAGAGGCTTTAAAAAAAGTGGATGGACATGAACACCGCAAATTCGATGTATAAACTGTGCATTTGACGTTCGTAGTATTTTTTCTACTAGATATGACTAGTTCTGGATTCGACCACTTATTAAGATTGTAGAAATTCATTTCGTGTCAGCCGAAGATATTTATAGCATACGACTATAATAGAAAATTCAATGTACTTTTATCCTGGTAGTTATTCTTTTCAACTGTCAATCGAAAGCTGGAAGATATCTCAATTCGAGGATGCGGGCTTCTTGTATTTATCAAGCTAAGCATTGTGAATAATAGGATTTGTACTGCAGTATTTTCCATCGGTATTTTGTTCGATATTTCGATACATATTTTACCTATAACTTGTTATTTAAGTGCTTGAAAATATTTGTTTACTAAAGAGAATATGCAAGGAGGCAATGGACATTGAAGTGCTTACTTGAAGAACTTATCTCTGTAAAGAGGTTTCTTCTAGTAGACTAAAGTGGAGACCTGTAAGAGCAAATGTAGTCCAGGACACCATCAGACTAGGTAAAGCGGCGATCCTTGACTAATGTAGGCTGATGATAGTAATAATGATAGACTATAGTGACAGATTTTCCGTTTTGCGAAACTTAAGCAATTGCAAACCGAACGTGTTTACCAATGCGCCATCTAGCTACTATTCAAAGTCAAAAGTCTTTTTTTTTTATGTCGCACTCGTATTATAAATGTATTTTTACTTTTTTCTTAGGTACAGCTCTACACTGGAATGCGGTTCATCGTACTGCAAGGATTTGGGGTACCGAGAGCATTTTCATTGTATGGACTGTACCGCCAGGGTCTTCTGTAAGAAAGAAGAGATGATCAGGCACTTTAAGGTATGAACCGTCTTTTTTTTATATAATTTGGGATAAGACATAAGTGAAATGAAGGATAGGAAGGCCTATGCCATGCAAATATGCAATGGACTGATAAATAGTTAAAGGTAGTGTCGTGGTCTTGTCTCCCTTGAGAAATGTATGATTAGTGTTTTTATCCTTTTTTTTCTGTATATCTGTAACGAACAAATAGAAACACGATCCGTTTCAAACAAGGAAATTTCCTTAACTTATTTTTATGACTTATTATATATCCAGATATCACTTGTTTTGCGTGACAACAAATTATGCTTCAATATTAATTAAAATAAACTTTCAACTCTTAACCGCCTCTTATATAGTTGAAAAATTGGTAAATGACCAATGAGTACAATTACACATAGGTATATTACGAAAGCACTATCAAGATCTATATCATAAAAGTCTCAATAACATCGGGGTTAACAAATTATTGATATGTAACATCTGCTCGCTTTCTATATAAGCAATTTGTGGGAGTGATTTCGTGAAATGGGACGGAAGTATGTGTAACAGTATAACAGGAAGTCGGGGAAGCGCGCAAGCGCGCGCCATTTTGTAAATTTGAAATCCATATTATGAACATGACATATTATTATGATATGTGACATATTGTGTCATTTGACTATCAAAGGCCATTTTGATATGTCAAATGTCTTCTAATGAGTATTTACTGCATTTATTTTATAGTGAATAAAATGATGTAATACCTGACCCATTTTTTCAGAATATAATGTTGAAATTGCTTATTACTAGGGTGAGATGTCAAATGTTACACATCATATTTTATGCGATTACTGTAAGGCTCGCTCGTTTTTTCATTATTTTTACCAAAAAAATATTTTTTTTTTTTCCCACAGTGGCACAAGAAACGTGACGAATCTCTGGCCCACGGCTTCATGCGGTACTCTCCTTTAGACGACTGTTCCGAGCGGTTCAGCGACTGCCCGCACAACCGGAGTCAAACCCACTACCACTGCATCCAGGATGGCTGCGATAAGGTAACCTAACTATTCATAGTATAGCTACAAAATAAAGACGACCTAGAAAGTAAGCTAATACCGCGCTCGAACAACGCACACATAAATAAAATGTACGGTCTACTTGACGACCTACATTTGATTTGTTTAAAGTCATCATTTTTATTATGTACATTCGATTCAGTCTACAATCAACTCGCGACTCATCAATTAGCGTTACAATTCATTACGCAATAAAAGTTATATTTATGTATTTCAAGTTTTATCATTCATCTCTTTTGGTGTGTGGCCATTTAACCCATACAACAAATGGGTCCTTCGAGCCTCCGAAGGCGGGATCATAAAACGCGTGTGCGCGTTTCCGAGTGTAAACCAAATTGGATTGCCACGGCATACCTGCCACGTAAGTCGAGCAGCCTTCGGCGAGTCAGTCATCTATTATCTAGTCTCCTGACACTATCATCATGCAAGACCTTCTCGCCAACCAGTAGCAGCATAAGGCAGAGATGGATTCGCTTCTCGCAAACTTTAAGAAAGACGGTGCCTATCGTAAGACCGCAGCTTATGTCAAAAAACGCCCAAGTAACCACGAGTCACACTGGCACGAGTTTCAGGTAAATCATATTAGGCTGTGTGAGTTTGATGATCGTACGCATGAGTACTTCGCTGACAATTTTTACCAGCGCGTGACTGATTTCTATAATGACGCTAGGTTTCAAAAATATCTACCGGTGTAAATATCTAGAGGAGAAACTAATTTTTCGCCCTGCCGCCCCTTTAGCTGGTCGCTCACAGCAACAATTAATTCAAAACTGAATTCTATATCTATATATCTATATATCTACTAGCTGCCCCCGGCGGACTTCGTACCGCTTTGACAGTTTCCATGACAACACTACAAACAAATCATTTTGTATTGGAAAAATTTCAAAAATCAAAAAAAAATTAGGGTTGGACCACCCTTAACATTTAGGGGGATGAAAAATAGATGTTGGCCGATTCTCATAGATACCGGATAAGCACAAAAAATTTCATCAAAATCGGTCAAGCCGTTTCGGAGGAGTATGGCAACGAAAACTGTGACACGAGAATTTTATATATATAATAATGTTATATCCAACAATTGGGATAATTGAAATAAAGACGTAATTGCGTTTCTCTGTAATAATAAAAGGATTTATTCACAAAACGTATTTACATTTAATTATTTACATTTTACGATAACAAAATATATAGTCACCTGTAATAATAAAAGAAACAACATTTAAAGCCTTTACTTCAGGTCTTTTATGTTTAAATCTAGATAAAACTATTGCTAATTAAAATAACATAATATTCTTTGTCTGTCTCTTCCATGTCAGTCGTGACATGACATCTATAGTCTTTGTCGATAATGCGGCAAAGACAAATTTAAGAAAAGCGATTGTATACATTGAAGAGGTTTTCTTTACATCTCCCCCCCCAGAGAGAAACAATTATGTGTAATTGTTTATTCATTAAACACTGGATGAAGTTTTGAAATGTGATAGAAATTTGATTCGGTTTTCTTGTGGCCGATATCAATCTCATAAATTGAATTTGAAATTTTTTTCAAAATCTTGTATGGTCCTATCCTTAATTCATCCATTTTCTTCCTATTTAATCGATTTCCGTTTTCTACGTAGACTCTGTCTCCCACTTTCAATTTATATTCTTTCCTACGCAGGTCGAATATTTTTTTATTATAATTGTGTGATTTTATTGTGTTTTCCAGAGCTACTTTCCTATCTCTTTCCAGATATTCTTTTGTACATCGTGATTTAAGTTCTAATGGCAAAATATTGACATTTTCCCCTTCAAAAAGGTATTTTGGAGCAAACTTCGTGACAGTGTGTTCAGTTTCGTTATATTTTTCTATACATTTCTGTGCTACAGTACTCCATGCTGTTTTCTTATCACTTTCATTCAATTTACACCTTATCTTATTTACCAATGTTTGATTTAGCCTTTCATTAAGTCCATTTGAAAATGGTGTATCAACAGCTGTGAAAATTACTTTTATATTTTCTTTCTTCAAAAACTCTTTAAATTCTTTAGAATTTATGGCAGGGTATTGGTCAGTTAATACCATATCTATGTTATAGTTTTCCGACACACTCTTTATAAGTTTAATAAAGTCACTAGAGTTTTGATTTTTTGATGTAGAAATATAAGCATATCTTGTGAAATGATCAACTAAAAGATGTAAATATTTTTTCGTTGACCTTGATCCGCCAAATCCTCCAATAGTATCAATAGATATAATTTCAAATGGTCGTGCAGCGGGACCTAGATATGACATTAAGCCGTATTTAGATCTTCTTCTCGATTTGTTTTTTATGCAGGTCTCACATTCATCACAAGTTTGTTTGATGTTTGTGATGATGTTCTTTGCGGTATAGAACGGTGTTATTTTATTTATCATTTGAGTTCTCCCAATGTGACAATAAAAATCGTGTACATTTTTTATTAGATTTTTGCTCAGTTCTTCTGATAATATGATTTTTTTTCCTCTTTTATTCTTTTTGTAGTAAATTTCATTTTCTAATATAGATTTTTCTTTTTGTAGGTCTCGATTCTCATGCTGGTCATTTTTTATATTTTGTAGGCTTATTAGATTTACTACTTTTAAACAGTCATCGGTGTTGTCATAAGTTTCAAGAACTGGATGTCTGCTCAAGCAGTCTGCTTCAAGATTTGATTTTCCTGGGTTATATTTTATTTTAAAATTATATTGGGATAAATAGTACATCAAATCCCCTAGTTCCTCGTCAGTCCTTGCTCTGACGTTCATATTTTCTAATGGTTTATGATCTGAGTGTACTATAAACTCCTTTCCCATAAGCCAGTGCTGCCAATATTTTAAAGCTTCTTTTATTGCCAGACATTCTAAGTATATTGCCTTCTTTTGCTTTTGAGTATCAGTTAATTTTTTTGAAAAATAAGCAACCGGTTTATTATTTCCGTTTTCATCTTCTTGTTTCAACACCGCCCCCACTCCTCTGATACTAGCATCGGTGTAAATGTTTATTGATAATTCTGGGTCAAAGATTTTAAGAATTGGCTTCGAACAAAGCATTATTTTTATTTTATCAAATGACTCCTGACATTCTGCTGTCCATTCGAATTTTACATCTTTCCGTAATAAATTGTGTAATGGGTCCAATATAATTGCACTGTGTGGTATAAATTTATGATGAAAATTTACTTTTCCTAGGAATTGGCGTATATTTTTCCTGGTTTCAGGAACTGGAAAATTTTTGACAGCAGATAAATAATCTTTTAGAGGTCTAACTGAATTGTTTTCTATTATGTGACCTAAATATTTTGCATATCTTTCCGCAAAAGTACACTTTGAAAACTTCATTCTAAAACCTTCCCTTAGTATTGCCTCAAGTAGTTTTGATATGTGGAGTATATGCTCTTTAAAAGTCTTTGAAAAAATTAGGATGTCGTCTATAAAATTAATTGCGAAACTAGAGAGTCCGTGTTTTCTAATGATGTTTCCTAATATTCGCTGGAAAATGGCTGGAGCAGTCTTCAATCCAAATGGTAGACATGTCCATTGATAGTGGCCTTCCTGTGTGACAAATGCAGTTTTGTATCTATCTTGTATTTTTAAAGGGATTGACCAAAATGCTGAATTTATATCAAAAGTAGAATAATATTTGCAGTTTACAGTTTTTATCATTAAATCCTCAATCAACGGAAAAGGCTGTGACTGAGGGACGACAATTTTATTCAATTCTCTAAAGTCAATACATAGCCTTGTTTTCCTTTCATCTTCTTTTTTATATGCCAAAGTTACTGGAGCAGCAAATGGGCTATAAGATTCCTCAATTAAATTATTTTTTAATAGTTTGGATATTTGATTTTCTATTTCTTTTCTGTCATCATGTGTGCATCTGTATGGACGTTTGCAGCAGTATTTTTCTATCATCAAGTCAATATGAGCTTCATAATTTCGTACAGTTCCAATGTCATATTTATCTTTAGCGAAAACCTGTTTGTATTTTTCTATCAACTTATCAATTTCTGATTGTTGGTATAAATCAAGATGGTTTACAAACATTTCAAATTCTCCTATATTTATATGTTCATTAAAATTTACTTCACATTTATTTAAGTGTTTGTTTTCTTGTTTTACAACCTCAGACTGTAAATTATGATTTTTTTCATTTTTGTCACCTAGTTCATCAGGAATTTTGACATTTGTTAAATTTGAATTATTATTGTTTTGGTAATCTTTGTTTGTCGAGGCCTCTTTATCAAAGCTTACATTTTCTTCTTCTGACTTGATACGTTGTACGATCTTTAAATTTTCATCTTGCATTAATTTGAAGTTTTTGATACAATCCAAACCAATTAGAAAATCATAATTAAAATTTTCATTATCTATAACAAAAATATCCATAACTCGTTCAATATTATATATTTTTATTTTTAGTTTCACTATGCCTTTAGTTTTTTTCTCACCATTAATAGTCTTCAAGTTTACTAATTGTATGTCTTTTGTTTTTGCTTCTGGTTGTATTTTCAGTAATTTTGCGTTAATTAATGATACATTTGAACCTGAATCATAAATTCCAGAAACCTTCAAAATATTATTTAATAGTAACTTTACTTTTATTAATGGTGGCACCTCTAGTTTTTTGGATTCTCCTCATTTAGTTCAACTTCTAATTCTGAGTTATTTACAGTTTTTACGACTGCTGTCTGGTTTTTACCTTTAAACCAACAATTTTCCTCCGAATGGTAACGTTTCCCTTTTTTCTCTTTTATGCAGATTGAGCATGGTTCTCTTTCTTCATATCTTTTTAGTTTAGTGTTAGCATATACAGTATTTTTTTTTTCAAATTTATTCTTACTAACAAGATGTTCCAATTTTCCAATTTCATTGTAAAGATCCTCTGTTCCTTGTAAAGTTTCTCTGTCAATCTTATCCGCTACATAATTGGGTAACCCAAATGTTATAAGGTCTATAAGTGTTCCGGTGTCAATTGATTTCCTTATTTCTAGTAACATTTTTTCTTTTTTTAAAGCGTAATCAAGTAACAAACCTGCTTGATATTTGAAAGATAGGGCATATCTAATTGGTGACCAGCCTTTGTTTGCAAATGTCTCACAAAAACTTTTTTCCCATTTGTCCCATTCTGATTCCACTGTAAGTTTCATTATCATGCAGCTATACCAATCTACACTGGAGTATTCCATAAAATTTTTTAGAATTTCAATTTTCTTTATATCTTCTTTTATTTCAAAACGTTCACATTCTTTATTAAAATCCTTGATCCATTGGTATGCATTTGAGTTTCTGCTACTGAATTTTTCTATTACAAAATCCTTTGCAATTTTCCCTAAATTTTGAGTTTCAGATTTTTTTTGTTTATCTTCAAGCAATTTCTCTAACAGTTTTTCTAGCGTTTTATTTGAACTAATGGTTATAGATTCAGTATTATTTACTTGTTCTGAAATTTCTTCTAAATAAAAATCATTAAACTGTAGGTTATTTTCCTCATCTAAATATATTTTTGATATTTCAGTTGTCAAGGTTATCCATATTTTTCTTGTTTGATGTCTTTTATTTAATGATTTTCTTACCTTGACATAGTTTGAAGTATTGGAAATGATTTGATGTTGGTTTGCAGGTTGGTACTCTGCTGGTATTTCAAAAACCTTTCCTTCTGGTGTGGCTATTGAGGTTATACATATGATGTTTGACTTTCCATCGACTGTTGGTTTCACAGCAAAATCAAACCTCAGTTTTTCCATTTTTCATGAAATAATTACAGTAAATGTTGTTTTATAATAATGTTATATCCAACAATTGGGATAATTGAAATAAAGACGTAATTGCGTTTCTCTGTAATAATAAAAGGATTTATTCACAAAACGTATTTACATTTAATTATTTACATTTTACGATAACAAAATATATAGTCACCTGTAATAATAAAAGAAACAACATTTAAAGCCTTTACTTCAGGTCTTTTATGTTTAAATCTAGATAAAACTATTGCTAATTAAAATAACATAATATTCTTTGTCTGTCTCTTCCATGTCAGTCGTGACATGACATCTATAGTCTTTGTCGATAATGCGGCAAAGACAAATTTAAGAAAAGCGATTGTATACATTGAAGAGGTTTTCTTTACATATATTAGATATATACATGTACTAATTCAAAACTATAGAAATAGAAACATTTAAATATTTATCAAAAACATAGAGAACGTTACGAAGTACGTTACGCCTTTGGTCCGGTTGTTGGCCCAGAGGCCAGCATGGTGTGTTGTGGCCTTCAACCCCATGTGCTGTGCATGTGGGAAGCCATTAGCCCAGTAGTGGGACGTATATAGGCTGATTATGATGTTTTTAAAAAAACAATAATAGACTAGAGAATGATTCACCCATTGTTTAAATTAAACTTTTTGAGGTATCACGAACTTGACGATGTATTACTAAAAAGTTTTCATCGGAAATCATATGAGTCACAATCAAAGTGCTGGGAAAATATGTTAAGATTAAACGTGTTATAGCTTATGCGCTTCAACAATAATCAACCAGTGATAAAATTATCCGAAAGACACTGGGAATGAAACCCAGGACTTCTGGAGCTGTAATTTGGCATGGATATACATATTAATGACGCCGACAATTTATATTTTACGGGTAAGCACATTGCCTTGATATCACCTGATGTTAAGTGATGATAAGGTCAATGATGGAAGCGCACTTCATCCGGGAACCTCAACTAGTGAGGCACTGGCTATCTTATTTCTAACAGCCGGAACACAACAATGCTACAAACATTGATGTTATATCTCTACAAGTACCAATGAATTTTATTATGTTTTTAGGAATTCTCCAGTAGGTACCTAAGTATTTGCATACCCTCATTCCAGGTTTACATATCCACATCGGACGTCCAAATGCACGCCAACTACCATCGCAAGGACAGCGCCATCCTCCAGGAAGGCTTCCAGAGGTTCAGGGCCACTGAGAGCTGTGCCGCCCCCCACTGCATTTTCGCTGGCCAGAGAACCACCCATTTCCACTGCAGGAGGCCTGGATGCACTTACACCTTCAAGAACAAAGCTGACATGGGTAATATATTTGTTCTATTTTTAGCTTAGCTCTTGTTACTTAGCGAGAAAACAGCAAGCATATGACCTAATAGAAAGCGGCCAAGCCCAAATTTAAGCTCATGGATAACACCAAAACCCATACGCGTAGCCGACTGAACCTAAAGGATCAGTTCTTTGGTCCTGTACTTTGACTGAACCCCTAATAACAAAACATAGCAATGCAATACAATGCTACATTGCGGCAGCCAAAAGAAAAGGTTCTCTATCCACTCCATATAATATTATGGGATTTGTTTGCGAAACGTATACTGTTTTGCCGATTCAATCGAAAAATACATGCTTCTTTAATAAGACATTCACAGTAATACCACAGAATGTAGATTAAAATACTTAGGACATACTGAAAGTTTCTGGATTCTGATAAATAAGACGTATGATACATTTATTGTTTTTGAAAGTATATTCCCTCGCAATTAATGCATTTTTGCATTCGCTGAAACCACTGTACAAAGCAGTTGGACCAGTCTTCCTTAGGACCTCTTCAATTACTTCATAGAACTCATTCAACGCAGATTTAGATGTCCTGATTTTCCAAAAAAAGAAGCAATCATTTTTTACCAATGCTTCGACTTTTCGTAACTTTCGTCGGCAAATCTTCAAAAAGGAAGACCCACTCTACCGACTGGCTTTTTCTTTTGGGTTCAAAGCAGTACACCCAGGTTTCGTCACCTGTCACGATATTATAGACAGCCAATGACTCTCCTCCGTTAAACTTATTTATCATTTTACGGCACCACTAGACACGCAGTCGTTTCTGGTCCTCCGTTAAGTCATGCGGTATCCATCGAGTACAAAGCTTCCGAACCTTCAGATGCACATGTAAAATGTTTTGCATTTGGCTCATTCTGTTGCCTAGCACAAAGCATGAATTTGCTGGCAAGTAATTTTTTTGTCAGTTTCAATAAGTTGTACGGTGTCAATATTAGTCTGTAACCGCAGTCGTCGGCCAACCTTCACGTACCCCGTCATGTAGATGATCTCGTCCACGTCTAAATTCGCCAAACCACGAATACACAGAGCTGCGACATGGTGCTTCATCATCAAATGCCAATTGAAGTCTCTGGCAACTCTCTTGTTGACTTAAGCCACAACGAAAATCGTAAAAAATCATTGAACGAAAATGTTCACGAGTTAAATTCATTTTGATAGCGACACACAATTTTCGAAATAACGTCACGATTGAATAACAAATGATAGTCTCGCAAAATAAAAAGTAACATTTTCCCAAAGAGTTCCCATTTTCGAATTCCATAATTGTTTTTTCATTATTTTATTGTAAGTGGCCAGATCCAGAAACTTTCAGCACTACAAAATAAAAGATACGGTTAGCTGTTATCACAAATAAATTAGTTATTAAAAATTTAACCAGGCTTACAGTAGTCGCATATGATGTGTAACATTTGACATCTCACCTTAGTAATAAGCAATTTTAACATTTTATTCTGAAAACAATGACGTAAGTATTTTTTACAAATCTTAAAGAGAATGCAGTAAATACGTACTCATTAGAATACAATTGACATATCAAAATGATGACACAATATGTCACTTAAAATAATAATATGCCTTGTTCTTATTATCTTTTTTAAGTTTACAAAATAGCGCGCGCTTGCGCGTTTCCGACTCCGTATATTTTTTTACAAATCATAAAGAGATTGCAATAAATACTCATTAGAAGACATGTCACACTGTTATCCTATCCTGCCGCGCAATTTATGAACGCAGTAAAGAACACGTGAACAGTTTCGAGAAAATAGATCTTAATGTTAGCACCTCATATATCACAAATCACAATCACAAACACAGTAAGTTGTACTTACTGCGTTCATAAATTGTTTATTTATTTATATTTATATTGAGCGGCAGTATCACGCTGTTACGGTCACATTTCTACGAAATCACTCCCACAAATTATTGTATATATAGAAGGCGAGCCGATCACACTGACTGTTACGACTCTACTTCCGTCCCTTTTCTACGAAATCACTCCCACAAATTGTATATATAGAAGGCGAGCGGAAAGATGTTACACATCAAAAACTGCCTCAATTTTTTTAAAGCTTTTGTATCATCTGAACTTCTATTCATTGACATCTACGGGAAATACTAAAAGTCCTTAAACATTATTTTTGTTTAGAAAAACACAAGACCTACCACATCAAGGACGAGGCCCTCTCCAAGGATGGCTTCAAGAAGTACATGAAGAACGAAGCCTGCCCCTACCGTGACTGCCGGTTCAGCAAGACCTGCAACCACATCCACTGCATCAGGCCCCACTGCAACTACGTGCTGCACTCCAGCAGCCAGATCTTCACTCATAAGAGGAAGCACGAAAGGAAGGAGCAAGAAATGAGCTTTGGGTTAGTAGAAGGATTTAAGATTATCGTGTTACAGTTACGTACGGTGCAAATTTGTGTAACCGTCATGGCAGCCATTTTGTTGACCATGGTGACAGAATAGTATTTAAGTAGTTACCTAGATAGAGACACAGCAGCGCACATAACTATAAAATAATATATATAATTTAATGTAAAGTGCAATGTATAAGTCAGTAATGAACCTACGTACTGCGCAACACAGGAAATTTCTTTTATTTTTATTATCAATCAATTTTTATCGTTTCGCCTCTAAACTAAGGGTAACTAGGTTTACTTTTTGTTTTTGTATCCGATAAAAAATTATTTCTCCTGTCTAGTCTACCGACGTCAGTGATCCAGAGCGCTCTGCTGCAGCAAGGCGCAGACCTCAGCATGTACTCTCCAGGCAGCAACCTCCACGGAGACGACGACTTATCCAACTCCATGCTGGACCCAGACTATTCACACCCTTTCGTAAGTATCTCCTGATGATAACGTAGACACTCATTAACACTATTTATAAAGATGAGAATGATGAAAAAAGAAACACTGGTCTCTACATGGTAATATTTGCTGATTTATAAGTCTCTGAAACTAGTGAACCTGCAAAGGGTTCGAAAGATCGGGCTAAAGTAATAATGTAGAATAAACATGACAAGCAAGCAACGTGTATAATTTTTTGTATAAAAGTAAAAATTTTGTTGAAATTAACAAAATTATGAATAGTAAGTTTTACAATCAGGACATTTTGTTTCCAGAACCCGGCAATAGTTGAAGAGGTCACGCGCAAGTACATCGAGACTTACAATGGCGGGAACAATGCTGAAGACAAGTGCGGTAAATGCAGCGCTCTGAACAAACATTACCATTGCTTGGCTGATGGATGTAAAATGGCGCATAGGTAAGAACGTTTTTAGTATGAAAGATTCAAACTTCTTAATGCAGTTTTACTTATCATAAAAAAGAGAAGTCTTGATTAGCTGAAGTACCTACGACCGCCAAAACCGAAGGATCGAGAACCCACAAATTGTGCAGGACCCTCGCCTTAAGCAGGAACTATGCAGGAATTATGCAGGAATATCACAGTCAAGAGATATGATGGGGTTTCCAGAAATTCCCTCGAGATTATGGGATACAGGTGTCTACGTGGACAAAGTCACTGGTCTCATTTGGCTCGCTCCCCCTGTATACGAACAATTTCGAACAGGATGCAAACTGGCCAAGTGCGTGTCGGGCCACGCGCAGTGTAGGGTTCCGTAGCCCATCTCATTAATGAGGACTCTGAGAAGAAGGCTTTTATGAATATTTATTTAACGATGGCTCATATACTTATATGTAGATACTACCGGTTTCACACATCTGACAACGTTATTTAAGTAGTTCAATTCAATTTCTTGTACAATGACTCTCGCTACTATTTAGCTAGTGTCTAGTTTTAGGGCAACTCATCAGTCATTTAAGTAGTTCCCAATGAGGAATTTGTACTGCGCCAAGTACATTTTATAAGTTGGTCGACTGTTACTCGTAAACTTGTAAAGCCTACTTAGCTGTGATAGTTTTCCTTTTAACTTTGTCATATATACAACTACCGTGAATTTTTTCACGTATCCAAAAACAACCATTTGGCTGGCAGGGGGAAGGGCTTCATAGTACTATGTTCAGACTTATTTTCATTTATTATGTATAATATATTATATGTATGATATATTTATGCCTATTCACTATTATAAAATTATTTATGTTAATATGATTTATTTATTTATGTTTTAATTATTTGTTAGCATTATATAACATAATAATATTAGTATAGATTATTATGCTTGTTTACACTTTGATGCTTTCGCCTACACATAAAGCTACAATTCCATCTTAGGTTGGCTGGAAGAAATCTCTTTTAGAGATAAGTCCACCTTTGCTCACCATATTTGTACATTGTTTTCTGTTTGCATGTTTTTTAATAAAGAATATATATAGTTCACAAACGGATGCCTCAATCAAAAAGCCCGCAATATTTTCAAAATTGCTATCTAACGACTCCCCACACTAAGGGGTAGACAAGAAAAAAAATTACATCCCCACTTCACGTGTAGGGGAAATAACCTAAAAAAAATATTTTTCAAAATTATTTCTTCACCACTTTGTCGGCGTGATTAATATGTATATCCATGCCAAATTAGCTTTCTAGTGCTAAGAGTCTATGAGCTAGACTGGGGACAGACAGACAGACGGACATGGCGAAACTATAAGGGTTCCTTGTTGACTACGAAACCCTAAAAATGATTCCATTTTCTTTCAGTTGTCACACAACCATGGTGAAACACGTCATGGAACACGAACAGCAGAACCAGGTCACGGAGGCTTACTTCATGACGTACACACGGAACAACCCGTGCGGGAACTCCGCGTGCCAACACATCAGGGACATCACTCACTACCACTGCACTTGGGTGAGTAAAATAAAGTAAAGTAAATTAAATAGCCTATATACTGTCCCACTGCTGCTGCACTCCATTATTCAAATCAAGTCATCACTACAATTGATGAGCTTACTCACTACGCTTGCCAAATGCGGGTTGGCGATCACAAACTGGGGTTATGCATCCGAAAAATCCGAAACATACTTTGCCCGACCTGTAGGCTTACTCTTGAACGCAAACTCAATCTCAATACAATTCCAATCAACTACAACTCCATCTCGACAATTGCGTGGAAATCGAGTGCACAAAATATTATCGAGATGGGGCGTTCCGAAATTTCGAAACTATCCCATTTTATCGATAAATATTAATCGCATTGGAATTGTATTGAGATTGAGTTTGCGTTCAAGAGTAAGCCTACTGGGAGTTAAAACCGGGACCTTCGGGTATCGGGGCGAGTGCTTTGCCACTCAGCCACCGAGGCTTGGATGAGTGATCAAATATATTTTGTTCTTTTATACAAGAACGGGAAAGCACTTGGTTCTCATCTCACCTGATGATAGTAAGCCGAAGGTGGAAACGCACTGCATCTGGAAAAATCCCAAAAATGCTACATTGTTGTGTTCCAAACTTCCAACACAACTGACAGAGGCTTAGATAATATTGTGGTAGCTAGCCTTCAAGTAAATGAGTCGGATGCAACTCAAATCCCGCCTTTAGCAAACCTGGCGACGATGCTGATTAGCTAGTAGTTTTTTTAGAAGCCTGTAAAATTTGCTAAGTGCTTTCAAGAAATACCATAGATTCCCGATTCAATCCGAGCCCTTCGGAGAATCTAGTAGGATACGGGGACACGCACTAGTGCGTGATGCCGTTCCCTCTAGAAAACCTCCGAAGGTGATTCGTTTCACACGGCTTGAGGAACCCTGTAAGTTTCTCGCCGCCCCCAAAAAGCCCGGTGAAGCTGAAAATGCCGTCCAAGGCAATCAGCAAACTCTCTCTAAAAAAAACAGTTTTTTTTTTACTGTTGCTAAATAATAACTAAATTTGACAATCAACGTTTTCAGGAAAACTGCGGTGCCGTTATTTTATCATCGGAAGAGCAGCCTTTCAGAAGACTCGAACATCACCGCCAGCACGCAATATTGAGCCCTATGTCCCCAAATCTAGCGGCGAGATTTGCACCAAGCTTCACACCCCAACTATCTGCTCAACTACACCCAAATATGGCTGCCCAACTAGGACAAGTCCCGACTTTGGCCAATTTACCACCAAATTTGGCGCAGTTGGCTCAAATGGCACCAAGTTTGAGTTCCCAGCTGACACCGAACCTTCAAGCGCAGCTCAATTTGGGTCCCAATCCTGGGATTGTGCCACAACAAGTAAATCCTTCAAGTTCTCTGGATGAAATGTTTAGCAGGAAACGGGGCAGACCACCAAAGAATAGAGTAGTCGAAGTTTGGACTGATAACGTAAGCTAAAATCGTATTTATATAACTTAAAATAAATCAATAAAAATTATGTAATCCCTATTTTACCTAAAATTATATTTACTGTTTCAGGTAACTCCTCAAGCAATCTTTACGTCATTCAAACTGCCTAAAAGCAACCAGCTCCCTCCTCTTACACAGCCATCTGTAATAACTACTGTCGAAGAGTTCCCAGTAAGTTTAACAAACCAATATAACATATTTATCAACGTATATTTTATATACAAATGTACTTAACTGACAAACTTTTATTTCTAGCGCATCAAATTCCAACACTTCGAAGTGTTTACCTGCCTCGACACATGCAGTCAGTCATACCCCAGTTGTCAACTACGAATGACTCGCCTTCATCTCCACTGCTTCAACTGCGGTTTTGCTGGAGAGTCCCATTTGGTTATGGAGACCCATATGAGGGAGTCCCACTCGATCAGTCCTTTGCTTGAAGGATTCGACTATTTCACGTCTTTCGACCAATGCGGAGGAAAGAGTTGTTTCAAGAATCAACTCAGGTCACATTTCCATTGTGCTCAGGGAAATAACTGCCCTGCGATACTGACACAATATTCAGCGCTGGCGACTCACAAGCATGGTAGAGGAACACCAGTGATCAAGAGTGAGGAGCAGGAGAAGTCGTTTGAGGAAGCCAAAGACTATTCTTTGAAGGAACGTAGTTCTGTTGACAGCGTGAGCTCGATGAAGGAGCCTACAGAATCGTATACACCAACAAACTTCTCTATAAAGAGTGAGTTTGAACGAGAACAAGATAACATTTCAGGTGGGTATTGCTTTGTGAAAGCAATTGGGTAGTTGACTGGTTAGTCAATGTAGAAACTTTTTAACAACTGTCAAAACGATTATTTTTAATAGAAGTTGTATGGGATTAGCAAACTATGACGTCACTATTTCTTTCCGTCAATTGAGAGTTTATTAATAACTTTTTAGGTTACAGAAATTCATGCTTAGGTCAAATAAAAAATTGGTCAATGTTATAAAGAACTGTTACGTGATTTCATTTATACGTTTATTGTTCTGGAATTAATTGTTGTTGTTGTCAACTACCCACTACTTTTAAAATCATGTTGCTAATAAGGAATAAAAGAAAGCTGTTAATTATCAGGGCTTTATGACACTCGACTTATATCATTCGCTTTTCTTTCCAGTAGTAAAAGCTGCCGGTACCTTTTATCCGTCGTCTCATCTCAGAAGCAACACCTCATCTCCATCTCCGAGGAGCATTTACGATGCATCGCCGTCGAAGGATATAAAAATACGGATGGATTACGAGCAGAAGAAGCAGTACGAAGCGTCCAAAATGTCGGGACCGACGATCCCACCTTCGTGCCATGATCAGTCATGTCCTTTGAACAAGAACGCTGGAGGCATGAACCTGCACTACCACTGTCACCATTGTAGTCAAGCGTACGTTGATCTGAAGCTTATGTTCAGTCACATGGTGAAGAAGCACAGCAACACTATGGACCCTGGCCCGGTTGGCCTGGCTGCCACTAAGGAGACGCTTGAGAGGGAATATCCTGAAATATCTATTTTGCCTTCGACGGCGTCGTCTGCTTCAACCAGCCAGGCTCCGTCGCCGAGTCAGCGACCACCTAACCCTGCTGAACAAGTAAGCTGAAAACTATAATTTCTACCTTTTCTTGAGAGTATTTGGAGGGTTGTTTTCTACTCCATCCACATGAACTTGAGATCTTATTCAGTTAATTAGAAATAATTAAAATAGACCCCCTTCAAATAGCCTCTGAGGTAGAGAATATGTGGTGAAATGTGTGGAAAATAAGTAGGTAAATCGTAGCGATTTAAAAAATACAAACTAGCATACTAATGGTACTTAAAACATAATAACTTTTTTACCGCAACCAAAATATTTAGAAATTTATTAGTAACACTTACTTTTACAATTGCTTATAAAATAAAATTTGAATTGTTTTTTTCTTCAAGGTTCAAGCAGTCCAAAGTCTGCTGCTCCAGCAATACCTCGCTGGGGGACGTAAGGGAAGTCTGCAAGAGCAGCTGAAGATGCAACAGCAGTACACAGCATCGCTGGCAGGGCTTCCAGGATTGGCGCAGGTCGCTTTGTTTTCACAAGGGTGAGTTCCTTTTTATTATAATTATGTAAGGGTATTCGGGAATGGACCGGAATCACCAGCGTAAAAGAAGACGAAAGGTAAAGAAACAATTACACATTAAATATTTTACACTATGTTAAGGGTCCTGAAGGTTAATCAGAAGAAATCTTCAGATCTTCATAAATCAAAATACTTATTGTTTCAGTGGTTCTCCTTTCCCGTTATACCCGACGATGCTGTACCCACCAGAACTACTGTTGGAGCAAAGCCTTCTCCAAAGCCATGGGCTACCACCAGGAATGGACAAAGAGGCTGAGCTCATTGCTAAATCGTAAGTTGCTATGCTACATTTCTTAAAAACAACAAACAAAGATTTTTAATTAAATTTCTCTTTCACTAATCCTCAAATGACATTAACACAAACTAAAATTTCAGACAGATTTATTAAAGAAGATTTATTAAGAAGTGAAGCTGATTCTAAGGACACTTATTTTTTTTTATTTAATCTACGTCTACTACTGATCAATAGTCTACACAAATGATTTTCATTCCCTGGGCGTTCACACCAATCTTTACTGCAAACGTCGAAATGGTCTTTCCAAAATGTTTTTATGTAATGACTTCAAAAATCAATAAAATCTCAACATTATTATAATTTTCCAGAAGACGTACGCATTCTACTAGAGGGCCTCACATGCGGGTACTGAAAGATGAACCGATACCCGAAGGCTACCTTCGGTTCAGATTCAATGAAGACTGTGCTTACCAGCACTGTGGATACAGGTTCGTTTTTATTTTTGTATTTGGAATATCTACACTCCTATCAGATACGTAGGAACTAGGAGTCAAGGTGGTAAAGTCGACCTGGTCTTGATCGGATTCCCCAAAATCTACAAAACCAAGTCAACCGAAGCAGCTATATTTTTATTTTTTTACACTTGGCTACATGCACTATTAAACTCCAAATTTAAGACTATTCTCAATACTTCTACCACCTTAAAAATATCTACCTTAATATCCACCGTAATATCCTTTAACAAGGAGTTAAATGCACAGATGTTTATTCTTCTTCTGTTTGGCTATAAGGATACTTTAATGTAAATCTCCGTGCATTTTTGCTCTATGTTATATCTTATATGTTATAATATGATTATAGTTAACATTTTTGTATGATTGTTTCAGGGAACACCAGACTCACTTCCACTGCACAAGAAAAGACTGTGGCTACTCGTTCTGCGACAAGACACGATTCGTGCAGCATACAGCTAGACATGAAAGGTAAAGTTCTATTTTAATCATTAATTCAACGTTCTTATGTTTTTTTTTAATTGCAACAGAAAGTTTATTATTTGCTTTTTGTAAAAAAATAGCAAGTTAAACTTTAAAATGTACCCTTGTGTAAATTGTAAATTTTGATATTTTAATCTTTATCCTTCTACGTAAGATTCGTCGCTATCTCATATAGTTATTATAGCTATCTGCATTTTTGTTTACAGATTGGACACATTGATGGGAGGTGACTTCCAGCAATACAGAGCCAATGTATACTGTCAAAGACCAGACTGCCCTCACGCTTCTACTTTTGGTAAGGATTTCTTTATACTTTTATTATTTTGATATAATATGTTAAGGGGATTGCTCACACAAAACTTTGTATTCAGTTGTTTGGCATTAGCAGTGTCTTGAACTTTAAAACTTAATCTATTGAACAACATTTAATGTACTCATTATAAAAATACCAATAGCCACTACTTAAGAGAGCTAACTTCAGTTTTAATGTCGTATTTATTTTGTAGTTTTCGCTAAAAGTATTCTAAACGCAACACAACTGTACTTGAATAAAAACGCTAGCATACCGTTAATTTGATATTAAAAGAAGTTTTTTTCAGTTTTAACTTTGTAAAGAGGAGCAGATAAGTAATTTTTACTTATAAAGATAATTTTCTGTCTCTTGTTGCGTGAGAACAATCCCCTATAATGTTTTATGCGTGATTTTGATATTCCTCTCATTGTTACAGGAACAGGTCAAAACAAAGCATCTCATTTCCACTGTCTGAAGTGTGACTTCGTGTGCACTGACACCAACAAAGTAGTCGCCCATCGTCGCCAGCACCAGAAACTTGACTCCATCCAAGCAGCTGGCTTTGAGAAATTCCCACCAAGCAAAGGTACGAGAATGTTCATAAATACTTTTTGGTTTTAATTAAATCTTTAAATCGAAGGCTAGTTTTCCTGTGTACATTTTTAATTAGTTTATTAACTAGCTTTGCTACAATTTTTTTAATGTCAACTGTTTGTTTGTTTACAGGGTGTGGTTATGAACCACAATGCATTCACAGCAAGAAACAAACACATTACCACTGCTTACAGTGTGGCTTCGCTGTCCTAGGCCTCTCACAGATGACTTCGCATAAGTACAAACATCAAGAAGCTAATCACGGCCCATCGACAAGTGCGACCAACTGACGACAGAAAATGTGTGTAGTATATCTAATGTGCGGAACAAAGACTGTGTGCTCGATAATAATATATCGTTTTTGAGTGATTTAGTGTATTTGACCCTAGATGAGACTTTCATCAAACCTATGTGTCACGGTAGAAGCGTTTAAATCTTAATAAGTACATGCGAAGCGATTTAAAATCATATTGGATAAATGCACAACGGACCAAATACTCTTCCAAGTGACGTAAAGGGTGGTAGTAGTATTTCAAAAATATTCTATTGAATTACGTTATTCCTATGTCGTAATTTTGTAGACGACTTTCTTTTAGTGTCCGATGCCGTTGTTCAGCATTTGCCAATCACGCTCAATAGAAAATCCATGACAATTTGTAATGTGTGTCCCTCAAGTGTGCCTTATGCTCTAGTAATGATCAAATATGATCGACGCATCGTGAAACTATTGATCAATTTAATTATTTCAGTAGACTGTTCATTAATGAAAAGTTAAATAAACACCAGAAGAGATTAGTTCAAATACCCGATTGTAGTGATAAAGTGTTCAGTGAATTTGTTGGGATGAAATATACATGTTTGGTAAAGCAATAGTCGTAGAAAATACGTTAAAAAGGCTTGCTTCCCCAAACTATACCTGTTCATTAAATATTAAAAATTTGGTGACTAAGTGGCAAAAGAATCAAAGTGCCAAAAATGTTGTTAAACTTTGTATATTAACAATGAGAGAATATGTTTGTTTCTAAAATTTCTAAAAATGTAGAAAAAGTTATAAAATGTAGTTATTTTCAGAACAAATTGAATTTAAAATTGCGGTATACTTATATAATTATAAAAATATAAAGTGCATGTTAATAATTTAAAAAAAGTGTTTGTATTTCCTAAATCCCGACCAATATTAGGTGTTAGTTAAGAAATATTTATATTTATTACCTACTTCCCCGTGAGAAAAGACATTTTTACGAATAGTATTATTAATTTAGATTTCATGGAAATTAAAAATAAAAGTACTAAGGCAATGATGTTTGGGATTCGTATACCACTTTGTGCCTAAGAATAAATATTGTGACAATATTTACATTGATATTTATTGTAATATTTTCTGATGGTACAATGTCTGTTGATCGACTATTAATATAACATAATTATCAGAAAATAGTGCACGAGTTCATAAGAATTACAAAAAAAAAAACATATATATTTAATTAAAAATACTTATTTAATGAAACGTCAATTCTATAAACAAAAAAAATACATTGTAAATAAGATTAGATTATTAGGTATATATAAAAACAGTATGTTAGTAAAATTATAATTGTTACTGATATTGGTAAAGTATATTGTATGATAAAAAAAATGCAATTGGATTATGATGTACAGAAAATAAATTGAGTGCTAACGTTTGTGATTCATGAGGTAGCCATAAATATGCCATAAATAAGTGTAATTTTTTATTGCTAAATTCCTCCTTAGCTGAGCAGTATATGTCACGATGTCCTTCTAAAAGAACCTTTTGCATTCCTGTAATATTCCTGGCAACCGTTTGCGCCAATTAGTTATAGAAAATGGTGGTTATTCGATCATCTTGTGTTTCATGACCAAAACAATGTTTTTATCCTATTCCTAATCGTAATCAGTATTTTTGTAGCGTAAGCAACTGTCCCGTTGTTCCTATTGTCATTCTACCGACTTTTGTTTACATTTTCTATTAAAGTTAATTTAATTACATTAAGATTGCATATTTCTTGTATGCAAGGACGTACCCAGAGCCCCAGAGACCCCTTGGCCCCCCGCCAAGGGGTCCGGACCCCCGAAACGGTTGTACCTACAAAATAAAATAAATCCCTAACAATTCCGATATGCGGGATGGGCGGGTGGCGGGGCTGACGGCTATCACACCTCCCGACCAAGACCGTTAAAAATGCTATAACATTCACTAATTTTTAAAAATATCTATTAAATAATTATTATATGAAAATTGATTTGCTATTTATTTCCGAGATGCTTTTACGTGTCATTTAAGTACTTTAATCGTTTGAATCCTGAACCCTGACAAATAATCCTGGATACGTTCTTGCCTGTATGTACTTTAGAATTTTCTTGTTTGAACGCGGTATTTGTACCGTCTCATTTGTGAAATCATCGTTTAGGTTTGTTATTTTGCTTATGTCAAATAAAACTTTTAAAGTTGTCCGTGCCATAAAAGTAGTCACATACCTTCTTTTAGTTCAATGACTTCCGGTAATTTCACTACTTTTTTTTAATAAGTATATCTACACTAACTTTAGCTGTATCAAAATCACTCATTATTTAAATAATTGCAATAAAAGGAAATTCTTACATTATTGGTTGTTATTCTTCTTGTTTTGTTATTTAATTTTACGTGAAACGTGTTTTTTTTTTCTTCTTCTGTTTTTCTCTTCTCACAAACAGTTTTGATTATTACAAATAATTTAATTGCGTATTTATGTGTATTGTAGCGTACGTACCTAGCTTTAATTTTATTAATCATTATTAAAAAAAAAACATAATTTCTCCTCGAATAAATACAGTATTGTCCAAGTAATTATAACATTAAAATGGGAGTGTTTAAAGAATTATTATTATTATTATATGAATTTGGAAAAAAAGTGTGTCAACAGAGTTTCGTTGTTTCAGCCATGGTAAGTAGTATTTGATTGCGGATAATTTTTTGTGTAAAACTTTGTTTGTGATTGTGAACCTATTGGTGACTATGAAAAGTAATTTAGTATTGTTTACCTCATGACTTCTAGGAATAAACGAGAATATCCGATATTTTTTTGTCTATTATTTGGATTCCCCAAAGTTTGTTATCAGTATGAACAACTAGTTATTACAATTTGTAGCTAACAAAACATCGATTAACATCAACTTCTTGAATGTCGTTGTACCTCTTGTTCCAAATTCAAGTTGAATAAACAAAATTAAATAAACTTTTACAAAAAAACAATAAAAGGACTTTTTTATCAAACTCTTTCATTTAGGTGTCCTAGGCATATTTTTTTTATGACACTTTTATTACAAAAACACAATGTTGAAAAAATTTCCACGAGCAGGATTTGGACCAGCACCCTTCTGACATACCGGGTCAGGTGCTCTTCCAATTGAGCTATCGTGGTTCTAACCAGCCCGCCGAAATTATTCAACACTATTTACTTTTTTACTTTGAAAGCCAAAGGCGCCAATTCAATGTCAACAACTACCGTCATTAACATCTGATCATAATATTTTTACAAATACTAAAGATCAGTTAAGAAGAAGGCAAGTTATTTATAAAATGTTTTTTGTTTTGTTTATATAATTTTAACGCAAATTTTGTTGCGAAACAAATTACAAAAACACAATGTTGAAAAAATCACTTGATCACTTTTATATTAAACTGCATTTCGTCGGGAAAAAATAGCACGTAAGTACGTTTTGCACGCGCGTTAGTAAAAAAAAGTCTCAATGGCTAGATATATATTATAGAAATAGAAATAATCTTTATTTTCCATAAAAACTTTCATACAATATGACAATTAATCAATAAATAACCTAATGGATTTACAAGAAAACAAGAGTTTAGGTACATGCCAAAAAATAAAGTTGCCAGCTGTTTCCATACCAGGACGAGCCTGGCTTGCGGCAAATCTACGTAGGCAATCATGATGCCATTTTGAAAGCAGAATAAAGAAAGAAATTTAACATTTAAAAAAAGAAACAGATACGCGGTTTTTACAAACTTACCCTTACGCGGTTGTCATGCCCACCGACGATTGTAAGTTACTTTTAATAACATCATTATTTTATGTGGGAGCCAAAACAATTGCTATGTAGGTAAACCCACCGAGTAAAAATAAATTAATAGGCCATAACACACTTCAGGTCGTTGAGCCAGCGAAGTAAGCAGTAAGTAAGTAAATAATAAAATTTGCTGATTTTTTCCTTCTCCTTTCATTGTTTTTTTTTAACTTTCATTGTATTCAAGAAATGCTATTTATGCACTTTTAATAAATGAATGAATAAAACTAAATTAACTATTGAACTGTCCCAAACCATTTAATAAAAAAGCAACTAAATACAAAATTCATCACCGCTTGATCCCAGAAAAAGATTTTCTTTTTTTTTCTTTTTCAAATAAAAAATAAACGTGGACCCGGATCAACCAGAATTGCCGGCCACATGTGAGGCTAAGTACAGGACTTTTCAGTCACTACGTTACCCATGCCCTCCTACCCCCTTGGGAGGGTCGGAGGCAGAGTCTCACATAACCAGCTGCGTCTCCCCGGATGTGCTATGCATAACTATTTCCTTTTTTCTGCGTAGAGTTCCTTTTCAGACATATTTTTAGAGAATTCTGTTTACCTGTGCATATAATTGAGTGTTTTAAATAATTTTCATTTCGAAATGAAAAAAAAGGTACGTAGGCCTCCCTGGTTACCCAACCGGGCGCGAGACATTGCGAAACACTCACATAAAAGCATTTCCCTCACATAAAAACAGCTTGCGTAAACTTGAAAAATTCATCAGCTGTTTTAATTGGGACATAACTTTGAAACTTCGCCGTAAGTTCGGTGGACTTTGAAAGGGCGCGGCGAGTTTTTCAATGTGTTGTGTTGTTAGAAACGAAGCCGCTTTAAGGGCTCGGTTCCATAGAGAGCTATAAGCTAATAGCTAAGAGCTGTTTTGTAGTTCAAGAAGAGCCAAACTGCAATTTCATGTACAAGATTGGTTTGGACAGAAATGACAAATTTAGTTTACTAGTTTTTGGGCACATTAATAGCTATTAAAATTCCAACTCAGCTAATGCGACAAGTGTAGTCCTTCGTAATTAGGTGGAAGGCGGGAGCTGGGAGGAGAGTCACCACATGACGACCTCCGTAGCCTGGCTTGCACGCCAGACTTTGGGCGGCGCTAACTCCTGAGGTCCCGGGTTCGATTCCCGGTCGGGTCAATGTCGAAAACGAACTTTTCGATATTGTGTCGGGTCTGGGTGGTTGTGGTACCGTCGTTGTTTCTGATTTCTATGAAACGAGTGCTTTAGTTACTTACCTTGGGATCAGAACAATGTATGTGAAGTTGTCTCATATTTATTTATTTATTTATTTAACTAGCGGGCACCCCAGGGCGATGTGAAACATAAACATAGTGAGATGCGAAAGGAGAGCTATCAACTAGCAGCTACTTCATTACTAGTTGTTGACCGCGACTTCGTTCGCGAAGACTACAGTGAAAAAAAAAAGTATCCTATATGCTGGTCTGGGTCATGGTCTGTATATGAGGAAAGTTTCATTAAAATCCATTCAGTAGTTTTCACGTGAAAGAGTAACAAACATCCATACATATTATCTCACCCATCTTATAGTTTGTGATTATGAAATGGTCATACTCACCAATGAATATGACCGTCATTGACTAATACTTTATTAGCCAAGTATCCAAGAGTTTAAGGCGGAGCGGAGCTGAACGGAGCTGAGCGGCGCGGAGCTGAGCTGTGAGGATATCAACCAATGGATTCCCTTAAGACGGGGTATAAAGGTAAATCGTCAATCGTAGATTTGATTTTAACTCTATAAGATAAACCACGGTTTACCCGAAAAAAATATCATAGACACTTGAAAGGGACTGGACTAAGTGAAAGCATAATATAATTAAATTTTATTGATAAAAAAAATCACGAACTTACGTCTACTTGTGAACTATTATCAATTTATTTTCAATTTGATGCATATTACTGAGCCAATATTTTAACGCATAATATCAAATTACATTGCCAAGCGACCCTATAAGCGATTTGAAAATATAATTTATATTTTACGAGTAATTAAACTAAAACTTATTCGGCGCTTACGACATTCTTATTCCGCGCAGAACGCTCTAGTCTAGTCCGCACCTGACCCGAGGTAACTAGCTTTATACCCCCTCTAAATATAAACGGCTCTGCTCCACACCGCTACAAAATAAGAAGACCCCAGAAGGTAAATAAACTTAAATAAATATACTTTCCTACACTCACACCAATTATCTAGCTCAAGAGAAGATTCGTTATGAAACTCGTTAAATGGTTACTAGACAACGGATACAAACTTAAAATACTTAAATACATACTTGTTATACATAGAAAACACCCAGACCCGAGACAATTTAGAAAAACAATATTTTATAAATTGACCCGACCGGGGATCGAACCCGGGACCTCAGAGATGGCGACACCATGAAAACCGGTGTACAAACCACTCGACCAAGGAGCTCGTCATTAAACAATCGTCGTCAAAGCAAAGTACAATACCGCGCTCGAACAACGCACACATAGACCTTCTCACGGACACGGATCTCGGAACAGCTCGATCAGCCCGACCGCTGCTGATGCGTGATTCCGTGTCCGTGAGAGGTTGTCTACGCGTGCGTTGCTTTTCTTTTGTGCTCTGCACCGCGCCGCCCCACTCTGCCACGCACTGCTCAGCTCCGCCCAGCTCGTGTGACATGACGGTTTTCCTTAAAAATACGACATGCTCATGACTGCTCTGCTAACCGCCGTCAGCTGGAACGGAGCGGTGAAGAACGGTCAAAATAAAGGGAATCTGATGTTAATCTTCAATTAAACTGCTTTAATTAATTAATAAGGTTGTTTTCAGTGCACCTGCAGACGTTTACTTTGTTTGTATACAAGAGAGCGAGAGAGACGGTGATATCTTTTCCATAAACTCAGGGATCCACTATTGGTGGTTTTCCACATAGCTTTGTACCGCTCAGCTCAGCTCCACTTCAATGGTGTGATACCTTTATGCCGGGCCCTCCGAGGCGTCGCAAAACTTTTATGTTGCAAAATAATCGAGATTGCGAGGGGCGTGTTTTCTTAAAACCACGGTGTTGAGTTAACAATGCCCTTTGTTTTACAAAATGGGCTTCCATTGTTACGTAACTAAGCGAAATGAAATTATCATTTAATTAGGTAGGTAATTAGTGATCGCCACTTGTTTCTCTTAACCATTAACTTAACTGAATACAGACCACCTGTTTCCTATCTGTGTGTCGTCCAGTAAAATTTGAATGAAACTTTGGTTTTCTTTTTTGGCGACGAAAAGCAAGTCGTGACATTGGTTCTTGTGTCGAACCCTGCATTACGTTATTTGGTTAATTGGTAAACCAACAGCTAATATTCATTATATAAACTTAAAATTACACCAGAAAGCCAAGTATAGGTCCTTACATGTTGTCATCAACAGCCTCTAAGCGTTTTACTGTTGGGCTCTGGCCTTCCCGCACGAAGAAGCATGTGGGGAGATTGGACTTTAACTCACCAGGCCCAATGGTAGGTATTAAACAAATACCATCGAGGACAACAACTAGGACTAACGGCTTAACATGCCTTTTTAAGCAGAAGCAGCTCGAGATGAGATTTTTTATAGGCGCGATAACCACTGGAACAGTGCCTGCCCACAAGATGCCTCTTCACGCCTCATTTGAAAGACCCCCATGTCATAGGAAGAAGGGAAAATGTGTGCTGCCAGACTATTCTACTTATGGAGGTGCGACAAAGAAACAAGTCAACAAATTTGTTTGTGCGCGATGGAATGTTGGTGCCAGTACAGCGGTGACTCCGAAGAGCAGCACGCGTACTCCTAAGGAGGAATGGTATATTATTTGTATCATTATCAGCTCATTTTATGCCTCCACTGCTGGGGAGAACGGGCCATAACCCACCACGCGGGCCCAGTGCGGATTGGTGGTTGTTAACGACTGCTAATGCAGCCGGGACCAACAGCTTTACGTGCCTTCCGAAGCACGGAGGAGCTCGAGATGATAAATTTTTGGTCACCCATCCGATGACCGATCTTTGCGAAAGTTGCTTAACCTCAGCACTCGCAGACCGGGCGCGTTAACCACTGCGCCATCGAGCTCCTCACTCAATTAATAGTTAATAGTAATTAGAGCCAATTGTATGTTATTCCAATAAAAACATTTCATTTCTGCATTTATGTGTTTGGCTATAAGCTTACCTTATTAAATATATAAGTTTGTCAATGCGTACCGAGTTTGTAATCACCGTGTTGGAGATGGAGAAGAGACCTAACAATTGCGCCGATACACATCTCAAATTCAATAAAGACTAAAGTCATATCCGTCATTCACAGACGTTGGCCACAGTGCCCAAACCAATTAAAGTTGGTAAAGAGTTTTCCTAAGAAACTTTTGCCTTGCAAAATGGCCGATTGGTTCGCAAACTTTCGCCGATATTAGCTTGTTTAAGTCGAGCATGTTGATACGGCAGATTAATGATATTAAAAGTTAGTATTTCCATGGATTAATATATTATTAGTCCATTGTATTGCCCAACAAACTCAAACATGCTGGGAAATGAGTTAATTATTTTGACAACCTTTGTCGAGATAGTGATAGATGTGGCTAGATCGAAGACGAGAAACTGATCGTGTCAGGACGCGCTTTCAATCGTAATTGGCAAACGAATATTTGTTATCATCTTTGCAGGACGTTGAAGTACACAGAAAAAAGCGGGTAGAATTGATATGGGATCTGTTCGAGTCTTACTGTCTACCCTACATTTGACTGATAAAAAATTGAATGAAACAGAATTGCGAACAGCTTATTAACACTTTTGTTATGGCAACATAACATATTAGAACGAGCTTCACCACCAATCAAACCGAACTCGCGCCGGAAATCGAACTATTTGTAACCGGTGTTTTAATTACCGCAGACGCGGTTCTGTGTTTTAGTAAGAATGATATAAAATCGTTGGTGCCAGTTGATGTCAGAAGATTTCTGTCTACGAGAATTATGCTACATCTTTTTTTTTTTATTAGTTTAATGTCCACTATATAGTGTCGCAGTGATCGTAGAGACTTATTATAGCGTTTGTTAGCTTACTATAGTTAATCATCATAAATTGTGAGATGAATTAAATGAGCGCCAATAAAAATAAATAGGAAGAGTAAGCACGTAAACAGTAAGTAAGAACCCAGTAAGCATTTTCTAGACAGTTTGTTATACTGGGTAGCATCATCATTAAGTATAGGCGTAGACTAGGCGACACGCGACTGCGACAGCTAACTTACTTTGAAAGCCAAAGGCGCCTATTCAATGTCAACAACTACCGTCATTAACATCTGATCTTAATATTTTTACAAATACTAAAGATCAGCAAGGTATTTATAAAATGTTTTTGTTTTGTTTATATAATTTTAACGCAAATTATGTTGCGAAACAAATTACAAAAACACAAATGTTGAAAAAATTTAATGATGATGAAAATATTATGATCAGATGTTAATGACAGTAGTTGTTGACATTAAATGGGTGCCTTTGGCTTTCAAAGTAAAAAGTAAATAGTGTTGAATAATTTCGGCGGGCTGGTTAGAACCACGATAGCTCAATTGGAAGAGCACCTGACCCGGTATGTCAGAAGGGTGCCGGTTCAAATCCTGCTCGTGGAAATTTTTTCAACATTTGTGTTTATGTAATATGAAAAAAATGCTACTGCCGATGTCTTACTAAGTGTGGTGCCTTTTTCTATCAAATCTGTAGGTTCGGCGGCATCTTTTTCATAAACATAAGGTTTTTTTATTTGTTTGACTGGTGTTTCATGTCTATACTTTTCATTTTCATGTGAATAAAAAAATGTACGGCAATTTTTGTTTCAATACGGTAATTTCATCTCTTACGTACGGTAACCCTACATATGACCAGCGGTAACACACGACAGTCGTGAGCGTCAGTTTCGCTGTGAGCGCTGAGGAAGGGCACGTTATTATTTTATTGAGAATCTCAACATGGATACGTTCGATGTCGATGTGTTTATTTCAGACGTCGAAGCGCGTCCTGCTGTTTGAGACTTACATGCGGATGACTATAGTGACCGAGGGAAGAAACATCAGGCTTGGGAGGAATTATACTAATATGTTCCAAACTGCGTCGAAAAAAGTGTGCAACTAGAAGCTTTATATTCACTCACAAAGTGAACAACACGGCTGTCTCTCTCGAATACTCTACTACTAATGATCGCGTCCTGCACGACGTCTGTCGTACGTAACGACTAGTCGCCGACGCAAGCGACAGCTCCGCGTCTAGTCGCGGTGACAACACGCCATTGAACGCCGACTAGATGTCAGGTGAGATTGCGTTTAAATACCTACCTACTTGACTAAAGAGAATTTAAAAAAAAATCTTAATGCTGTTGCCACACGAATAAATACAATTTAAATCACACGATTTAAAAAAAATACGAAACACCCAAAGTTACATAAAGAAGATCTCGAGCACGTTTTAAGGAAACCCTTGAAAAGTGTGACCAAAAGAGTTTGCAAAACAAAATTACTCGAGTTTTAACAAACTTTGTTAGTCCAGCCGTGTTTTTTTGGCACTTTCCTTTATTTTGCTCATTTCAGTTTCGTAACCAGCTACGGTAAGGCAAACTATATTTGCGTAAAATTTTTATAAAATAAACGATGAATATAAATATAAAAAAGTGAGATAAAGAAACGTTGTGGTCTGAAAGAAGATGTAGTGACAAAAATTGAGAAAGGTATGCTGAGATGGTTTGGCCATGTCGCGAAAATGGATGAAGAACGATTGACGAAAAAAGTGTATAAGGCTAGTGTGAATGAAAGTGTTGGTAGGGGTAGACCTAGGCGGACGTTTCGATACCAAATCAGGGACGTCTTGAAAACAGGCCAGGTCAAGAGTACCCTAAACCGAAGAGCATGTATGGAATAATGAAAGTGGACGAAGCGAAACAAGTATGTAAGGATCGTAGCAAATGGAAAGAAGTGGTCTCTGCCTACCCCTACGGGAAAGAGGCGTGATTATATGTATGTATGTATATAAATTATTGTTAAAACATTTTTTATTTTTTTGAGTTGATTTTTGTTAAACATCACGTTTTATTGTTATTTTGATAGACAGTCTTGAAACTAGTTAAATGCTTGTAGCTACTTAAGTGCTCAATGTTGGTTTAGTTACTTTAGTAATACTGTAGACTTTCTTCACTTATTCCATTTCAGAGAAGTTGTTTTGTCTATAATGATAGTGGTATCGATATGTCAAATAAATGGATAAAGATGGTCTCCGGTGCGAGTAAGATTGCATGCGCAGGATCGTCTGGCGCGTCTTGTGTACTATGCAGTAATATGCGGTAATAATATGCGGCAGTAATATGCAGGGTGTTTTTATTTACTGGGACAGCATGAAGATGTCCAAAACCATAGGAGATACAGAGAAACTGTTTTAAGAACCTTCAAGTCTTGATTGAAATTTTTTGGTCCACTGTGACTTGTACATAGCAATAATAAGTCAAATTGATCATTAAAAAAAATACATTAGTTACTTATTTTGAATTTGGATAATATTAGTTTATACAACTTGATTAACGAATTTAATGTTACGGAACCCTTCATGCGCGAGTCCGGCTCACACTTATTTTATTCCTAGGCCGTTAGATTCACCATAGTTAGTCAGTTAGTTAGGCCCGCTGCCGTGTGCCACTGTATTTAGCAAGTTTATGGCTCTAAAGGTTTGCCTTTGTCTTGTGTACAAGGTGAGGTGTTCGTACAAATAATAGAACAATCTGCTCAGGAGTAGGTAACTATCTTTATTTTTCAAAAAAACCACCAATTAATATACATTTTTTAAAACATTAATTTTTACGGATATACCTAAAAGTACAGACGTGGCTTGGCCTTTGTGGCTCACACAATAAGATCGAATTTACACCAAACTTTTTTTGTCACATCATTATTGTCAACGACTTGTGATCGCATGCACCACGCACATCAAATACATTATTTCTTAATAATTTATAATAATTATTAAAATGTTTTTTTACTAATCACTATGGAATGTTGGTTTCAATTACACCTTTTTATTATGAAGAATTTCTACCACGTTCGGTGGTAGTTTTTGTCTGTGTATTGACTTGCTACACTCGACAATTATAATTGGCTCCAAAAAAGTACACGTAGCGTTTTAAATAATACTGATATGATATATACTTTTATATGTTCAATCACAAAGATATGTCACGCCAAATCTACACAATATGTTGATACGGTACAGTGTTAGTTGCAATACGCTTCCAATAACCACTACTCAATGTATTATCCACTAACTACCTACCTATTAATGATCTTTAAAAGACAATAAAACAATTTGTAAAATTCTACCGAATATTGTTAAAAAATTATATATAAATAAAAATATGTATAGATATCTCGCTAAATCGTAACATGTAGGATGGGACGTTCGTCCTTTACAATAAATAGAAGCTTAATGTGTTCATTGACTTGCTTAAAGCCAAAATACATGTGTAATATAATTTTTAAAGCCAAATTTTATAGTCTGTAAGGTTATGTCGACTTACTTCGTCGATACTTATTAAGTCGATAGTTGATTAGATATAATAAATATAGTACACAAATAGTAACAATTTTCTTAGAATTACAGCCTTCGTCAGTGCAACGCCACCTTTAATTAAAAATTTGTTAAGTACATTTTGTTTTATTTATTGTCGACATTCTTTTACAGCAACTAAAATGTTATTTCATTTGTGTAATATTCATAAAAATACATGGTTAGTTTTTTTGCGTTAAGTCGTAATTCATATTTCATTTTTTTGGTAGTTATTTTTAGTACACACATGGCAACACTATATCTCGCTCAAATTGGCTGTGTCCTATAACTACAACCCAATAGATGAATATTGAAGCGCAGAGCGCCACTAAATTACATAATTAACCTATTACAATAAACATGAAACATTTAAACGTAGTTAAAGCATTTTTTGTCGGGTTTCGGTTGCGCATTCCATTTTGAAGTCTAATCGAATCGTGGTACGATTCAATATCTGTCACCGAGCACAGCCGAAACCGACCTAGCCGTCCTGAAGGCTTTTGGAGTATATTACAGTCATAGTAACGATACACTTAGCTCTAATCACAACAATATATTATTTATATGTCATATATTTGAAGAAATACTACAGCTTACTGTAGGTACATGAGGAAATGTATTGTCTCTATTACATACCGAAAGGTTTTAGCTCATTCATATTAATATTCGCTGTAAGCATTAATTAAGACAGCAAATGACAATTAAAGCAATTACCTACATAAATTCATAAATATTATACGTAATACTTATGGTGCATCTTCCATCAAAGGGTTACCAGCACGAAAAATATTATTTTTTTGTAAATTATGAAATAATACTGAAATATTTATGTTATTTTAAACAAACACTAAAATTAACTCAAAAGAAATGTATGTGTTTTGAAATTACATTTAAACGTTTTTTTCACTGATGTTCAATCAAATCATTAATACCTACTAATAATAAACAGAGGATATCCGCTGTACTTTCGATGGTAGATGCAACTTACTTAGTAATTCTATAATTCATAAAAATAATAACTTATAATTGTAGATGGTAAACAAATTTTATTATAAAGGAAGATTCCGGAGAAAGGATTTTAATTTAAAATAGCTTTAAAGAGAGGATGTCGGGCTCAGACAAGTCCTCAAAATCCAAAAAATAAAAAAAATGTTTATTTTTAAAAATTAAGCAAAGATACTTAGGTAAAAAAATTACTTTGATAAATTGTAATTACCAATTTCGCAAAATATATATATAAAAAAAGCAATTTAATAATAATTAAAATATACTTCTATTAAAATTACGTAGTAAATTATGTTTTGTAAAATTATTATACTAAATGGAATACATTTTACACCCTTATCAATTAATACTAAACACCAATTACATTTAAACATGAATGAGGAATTATTGTCGATTAATTTCAAAAATTGTCGAAGAGACATTTCAATTTCTCAATAAGTATATTATAATATGTATTTTTTATTGTCAAATTCGTTAAATTATTGTAAATTGACGGTAATGTCATTAACTCATTAATAATTGCTCAAATTGTATACACTTTCCTTTCAAAACTTTTATTGTCTTCCACGGAAGTACATGTTACCACTCAGGGTGGGTATATTGTAACGCCCTAATGCTTAAAATCTATCGAAAAAATGCAAATATAGCTTTGGTAGGGTATATTAATTACGTTAATATTAATAAAAGTACAGAGACCAAATATCTACATAGAAAAAAGTCTGTCTGTTTATAAATACAAAAATATTGCGGTAGGTTTTTGCTAAAGCCAGCAAAGGGACTGATGTGTCCAAGCGAGTAGCGATATGCCTTCGATATGCTCATTTGTGTTGATATTGGTTAGGCCCTGGCGATGTCCCATGGTGGAAGGGTCTCCTGGGATGTGGTGATTCAGTAGACGAAGGGCACGTACTCTGGCGCTGCGTAATCGTAGTAGGGGTGGTAGAAGGTGCGGCGCACTGGTGGCAGCATCACGTCGGAGTAGCGAGAGAATTGGGATACTTGTCGGCTGCCAGCTGGTGGTTTCCTGAAAGTAGGTGATGTGTCATAATTGTTGGCTGGAAGAACCTCACTGCTAGTTAAAGGGCAACTGATGATTTATGAGATGGTGAAATTTTTTTTATATATCTTACGGTAAGCAAAGTGCTATAATTTCACCATAAGTCAAGTGATGATAAGGCCAATGATTCCCGGTCTTTTGGCGCTTTTGTTTATCCGTCAGCCACAAAATATTTTAATATTTCATTTTCATTTTTATTTTAGTAGAAATGGACTAGGATCTAGAAATAATCATTTCCTAATGTCGAACTCTAGAACCATTTCCAATTGGCGTTATATTATGGAGGAGCGAGACTTCCTGGTACGGGCATCAGTAAGATGCTTAAACGGACGTCTCGACCCTAGTCTATTTTAATGAAGATACGATAAAACGTTTTTTTTTTCCATGCTTACTTGGTGTGCCTGGTGGAGGGCTCGTCAGAGGGGTACTCCATCTGCAGCGGCTGCAGCCCACGAGGTTCCTGCTCCCCAAAGTTTCCGTACACGTAGTCCTCACTGCAACAATGGAAAACAACAATCAATCATCATCACCATCCTCATAAGCCTATAGTCCACTGCAGGACATAGGCACGCGAGCACACCACTGAGCACGAGCCGCAGCTACTCTCATCCAGCTCTATAGCGAAAATCAGTCAGTCAGTCATCTCAGCCAAAAGGCGTCCACTGCTGGACAAAGGCCTACCCCAAGGATCTCTACAACGACCGGTCTTGTGCTGCTCGCATAAGCTATCCGCGAGATTTACCAGTACATCAGTCCAGCATGTTGGAGGCCTGCCGACACTGCGTTTTCTGGTACGTGGTCGCCACTCGAGAACTGTTCCGCCCCAGCGGCTATCAGTCCTGCTCGCAGGTAGATCAATATAAAAATAATAGAAGCATCGTTAGCCGAACGGATAGATTTGAATTTTTGCTCGGTTGAATGCGAGAAACCATGTCTCAATCCCCATAGCTCCGTTATACCACTGATGTGAACCCATGATCAACACAAGCGTACTAGGTAGGTTAACAAGACTCTTAATTATGGGTTATGCGATCTTAAAAGAATTATAGAATGTATATTATATTAGTTATTAATTCTCAGTTTTTGTTGTTACGAGTAAAAGGCTTTCTTATTAATACATCTGCCGAAATATATCTATAAAGTTAAATGCGGCATTTTCATACAAACATTAAAGATCAATAATTTTTAAAATAATCAGAAAGTTTTATATGATTTTTTTTAAGCTTAATGATATTGCAAAAATTAAGTAAAAAAAATATGTTTATTCGACTAAATTAAAGAAGGAGGCAAAAATATGTGGAAGCCAGCCTAGGAACCAATAACAACATGCGATTATCATTAGAAAGATTTTTTTTATGTACTTTAATTATTGTTATGGTGGGAAGTCCTAAGCGGCTGTGTAAAAAAATTTAAGACGCAAAAATACTACTTCTCAAAAATATAAGTGTTTTTTTTAATGTTTATCATCAATTTCTTGATTATTTTTTTTTGTAAAACTAACATAGTGAATTACCAAAAAAATAAAATCAGTTTAGTGCGAGTTGTACTCGCACACTAAGGGTTCTGTACGTATATATTCCTTTAGCATTTGATGCCTTTATTATATTGGCTGTCGGTCCCTCAGAATGATAACTAAAGCTATAGAAACCGGACTAAAATAGCAACACAAACTCATCAGTTTGTACTATTTTTACTAATGAACCTAAGTGATCTATTGGAAAAAGATAGATTGTCCCTTTTCTTTCGTAATTTCGAAGGCTGTCACCAGAAATTATGACGTCATATTTGGGTAATGTTGTAACTTTATCGACTTTATTAAAAATAATTGAAAACAACAATATATTACTTTTTTGTCACTATATTTATTAAAAATACATTTTAAATTGACAATAAATAGACAATAATGGAACCCAAACAATCAATTGCACTATCTAACAGCGAACTCATTGAAAAGAAACAATATTAATGAATCTCGTATTTAGTTTTTACATTTAATTTTTGCTCAAAACAAATTAACTTAATTTAATTAAACTTTAAAAAATAATTTAAGTAGAGGTAGGGCTAGCACCTATATATACAGAAGAAGGGTTAAATTATCATTGAAAAACAATAAGATATAAATTAAAGCAATTAATCTAACAGAATTTGTTATTAAAAAATATAAATTCGTAAATAATAACAATAATCTCAAAATTAATTGATTTCTATAGTCAAGTTCTAAATATGTTCTACTTGTCATGTTAAGGACTTCGGTGCGAGATAATTGAGCAAGATGTCAAGGGATTTTCCAATTCATTAATTAATTTGGAAAGATGTACGGCCGTGTCTAAAAATATCCGTCGGTATGATATCCAGAAATTACATTATTATTTATTACAGATAAAAAATAATGTGATCACAACTCATACCCAATAACAACCCACTCTACTGAGATAGCAAGGAACAGGCAATATCATCTAAGCTCATAATTCACCATACACAATGTTTTACCTATCTTTCTGTACGACATGTCATTGTGTTTAATAAAAAGTTTCTTAAATCTGCTGACCTGTGCTATATTTTCCTTCACAGAATCTTAATACATACATAATACATATCATACCATTTCATCAGAGCCATCCATAATAAATAATGTCGGAACCGCATGTTCTCTGAGCCGCCTTCATTATTTCTCTTACATACAAATGAATCCATAGTAAAATGCTTAGAGCAAATTTAATGTGTTTATGCCTTTTTGAAGTCCAATACGATTTAGCCACTATTATTTTTACACTTCGCCTCTAGCCTTTTTTGATCATGCACTTACTTACATTAGTGCAAGATCTTTTAACAAATCTGTAAAATAAAAGTATCGATAGTTAAAAATATGCACATTGTTTACGTCACTATACATGATAAACCTATCCCGATGCAATTTCAGAATTATTGCTAAATCTGCTATTAAAATTGAATTCATGGCTGCTTTTTGGTACAAAATGGTTTAACCAAATTTTATATGTATTTTTATTCGCTAATCAGATCACATTCGACAAATAATATAGCAAAAACATACCGATTGAAAGTCAATAGTCCTTGACTATTTTCTTTTCGTGATTAATAGAACTTGTAGCCCCCCACTACAAAATAAATAGTGCCACATAGACTACATTCACTATTTCTAGTAATCCAAACCATTCGTGCAATCTAGACAGAAATACTATTCAAATCTGAAATAATTATAAGATACTAAGACAATGTCCAATTGTCCGAAGTTATTGACAGTCGATAATATTAATACGCGAACAAGTCAGAGATATCTAAAACGAACTGTCAGCTTTTAAATCAAAGTACTTCTGAATTTGGCCGGGCAGAGGGCCTCAGAGATCTAATTTTTGAGAGTTCAAATGATGACTGAAGACAGACAATACAAAAAATAAAAACTAAGTGTCAACCATTTGTCGCACTCCAACCTCCTTTTCTAGCCATAAGATAGAACGGATCTAAACATAGTTGCACGTTTTTTATTTTAACCTCCCTTCTATAGCTTTAGTTATTGTTCTGAGGTCGGTCCAATCTAGCAGCACTAATAGCACTAGTGATGTGAGAGCGAGATATGTCAAATCTAAACGTCTAATCCTTACAATCAATCTACTTAGATCTGTCACATGTTTAATTATATCTACATCTACGTAAATTTTATATTTTCACAATTTTTATTTAAATTCTGAGTAACTTACCCGCGACCCGCTGCTATGTCCTTCAGCTCCTGCTTCTGCTCTGTCTCATACTTCCTCTGCAGCTCGCGGACGTGTTCCTGCCTGATAAGCTTCTTCAGAGCCTCAAACCTAGGACAGGAAAGAAAAACTATGAAGCTTTATTGAATTCTATATTTATAAGCCTGAGCTATTAAATGCCCTCTCACTTCCTTTACTCGTAAACTTATAAATTGTCAAGTGCTACACGATGAATGAGTTTTTCAAAGATAATTTGACCCTATATTACTTTGGTTGGTAATTTGAATAACTTAAATATGCAGATGACTATGGACGGAGGAGACCACATCTCATCAGGTGGCTTGTCTGCTCGATTGCCATCTTAAACGTATAAAAAATACTTTCAATACTTACCTATCCCGTTGCGGGGGCACCATGAAGGTAGGTCCTCGAGGCCTCGAAGGTCCCGGGTACCGCAGGATCTTGCCAGACGTGTGTGGCACGTTCAGCATACCGAACATCTGGAACAGAGGGTGCTATTAAAGACCTGAATCAAAACAGACCCAGCAAAAGACCCGTAAAACCTGATCATAGAAAATCATCATTATCATTATCATCACCGGCACATGTTTATGTCCCCACTGCTGGGGCACGAGCCTTCCCTATGGATGGAAACACCACAGGGACAACGGGCCATAAACCACCACGCGGGCCCAGTGCGGTGCGGTGGTTGTTAACGATGCTAATGAAGCCAACCAACGGCTTCACGTGCCACAGCACGGAGGAGCTCAAGATGATACATTTTTGGTCACCCATCCGACGACAGGACTTTGCGAAAGTTGCATAACTTCAGCAATCGCAGATCGAGCGCGTTTCTATTCAGCTCCTAGCTAGTGTAGCTTTGAACTAATATATGTTTTTGTGTTGTTAATATAATTTTAACACAAACTTTGTTGCGAAACAAATTGTTGTTATTAAGTTACTTAGTTGTTGAATTGAATGGGCGCCTTTGGCTTTTAAAGTAAAAAAGTAAATAGTGTTGAATAATTTCGGCTTATAAAACAAAACAAAAACACTTTATAAATAGCTTGCCTACTTCTTCTTGCTAACTGATCTTTAGTATTTGTAAAAAATATTATGATCGGATGTTAATGACGGTAGTTGTTGACATTGAATGGGCGCCTTTGGCTTTCAAAGTAAAAAAGTAAATAGTGTTGAATAATTTCGGCGGGCTGGTCAGAACCACGATAGCTCAATTTGGAGAGCACCTGACCCGGTTTGTCAGAGGGGTGCAGGTTCAAATCCTGCTCGTGGAAATTTTTTCAACATTTGTATTGTATAGTATGTAAGTGATAATTACTGCTTAAACTAAGTACGTAGTACTGTTGTGGTATGTCCAGATTCAAGATTAATCCTGCGAATTGGACAGGAATTAGAGTCGCTCGCCCCCAAACCACAAAATAAGGGGGACAGCAGAAGGTAAGCTTCATACAAACGCGCTCGAGCAACGCACACATAGACAACCTCTCACGGACACGGAATCTCGCAACAGCTGCGCACGGACTGTTCCGAGCTGTTCCGAGATTCGTGTTCGTGAGAGGTAGTCTATGTGAGCGTTGCTTGAGCGCGTTTGTATGAAGTATACCTTCAGCAGTTATAGTTATTACAAAAACACAAATGTTGAAAAAATTTCCACGAGCAGGATAGCTCAATTGGAAGAGCACCTGACCCAATATGTTAGTAGGGTGCAGGTTCAAATCTGCTCGTGGAAATTTTTTCAACATTTATGTTTTTGTAATTTGTTTCACAATAAAATTTGCGTTAAAATTATATAAACAAAACAAAATCAAGTTATAGTTATATTGTGCCCGAATTGTGCAAAGCTTAGTTGTGGTTGGGTACAGTCAGCGCCGAATTAGTCGAAGCCACATTACTGTGGGTTGCAATTCTCAAGTAACGATTTTGAGTAGGGCTCCTTTGGCTTACAGAGTTTGAAGTGTTGATTAATTTTGGCGAGTTGGATTGAGCCACGATAACAATAGTTGGTAGTGCACCTGACCCGGCATGTCATGGGGCGCGGGTTCGAATCCCACTCGTGGATTTTTTTTCAATTTTAAATTGTTCGCAACGGTATTTGCGTAAATTTATATTCAACATTAAGAAAATATTTTTTCTAAAAAAAAATTTATGATGATTTGGAAGTGCTTGTATTATCAGTCATCGTACATATATATCGATGATTTCACTATAATTATTTTATTTCAAAACCAAGTCGGCCTTCATTAAGAAATAATAGTTAAGGTTAATGTCAAAAATAAAAAAATATATATTAATTGTTTTAAAATAAAACTAAATAGAACGAGTAAAATCAAATTAACCTAAAAATCAACAATAACTCAAAAACACAATATTTGGCACAGACATACAAACATTATTAAGAATTTACATGTTTCCCTACATAATAGCGGCCCGTCCCGGCTTCGCACGCGTGGACATTTCTTTTTTAATATAGCCCATGTTACTCAGCGCTAATGTAGCATTCTAATACTGAAAGATTTTTTTAAATCGGTCCAGTAGTTTTTGAGTTTATTCGTTACAAACATACAAACATACAAAGCCTATGGGGACTATGGGGAAAATGTCAGAAACATGCTACTGAAACCAAACTGAAACACGACTGATGACTTTTATATTCCCTAGTAGGTAACACAAAATTTTGTTAATATTGAAATGGCCTTGCAAAGCCCATTTCATTTAATTATTTTTATTTTGTTTATTTGGATCACCAAAAAAATTTACAATAATACAGGCAGTTAGGGGGCGTCCATAAATTACGTGGTGTTTTTTTGAATTTTCTGTCCCTCCCTCCCCCCCTAGTGAGATGTCGTGAGATTTTATTCAACCCCCTCCCCCATCCCCTAATCTCACGTGAGATTTTTCAAAATATGGGTATCTTACGTAAACGCGTTGGATTGTGATTGTAAAAAAAAAAAAACAAATTTGAAGTATAAATGAAATTATTTTCTTTCGAACGAATTAGTGAATGATCTTAATCGTATTACGATTACGCTTAAGATTAAATCTTAAGCATGTACAATCTGGATTAAATGGACCAAAATAGTATAATTTTTTTTTGTTTAATCCGAAAAAAAATTGTGTGATATTTGCCGAGACCCCCCCTCTCTCCAACGTAAGATTAGATGAGATTTGACTCGACCCCCTCACCCCCATAAACATCTCACGTAATTTATGGACGCCCCCTTATCCAACTAATATTATAAACGCGAAAGTTTGTAAGTATGGATGGATGTTTGTTACTCTTTCACGTAAAAACTACTGAATGGATTTTAATGAAACTTTCCTCATATACAGACCATGACCCAGACCAGCATACAGGATACTTTTTTTTTACTGCAGTCTTCGCGAACGAAGTCGCGGGCAACAACTAGTGTATAATAACATGAAACTTACAAGATAAAAGTAAATATTTCTTACAGGTTACCTCCGCATGGAACCAAATATATCATCATCAGCTCATTTATGTTCCCACTGCTGGGGCACGAACCTTTCCTATGGATGGATAGAGAGAACGGGCCATAAACCACCATGCGGGCCCAGCGCGGTGGACTAACGGCTTTACGTGCCTTCCGAAGCAAATACATCAATAAAGATTTATTACTTATCACTTGGCCTTGATCTCATCAGATCTTAAGTGATGATAAGGCCAAAGGAGAAAACGCTCTTCACCCGGAATCCCCAAATACTGAGACTATGTCTGCCTGGCTATCTTAACTCTCTACAATAATACCTGTAATAATAATATACATTAGTATAACCTACAAACAATTGGATTTTAACATAGTTATGGCCAATTTCAATGTGAATAACAATTATACTTCTTATCTATTGTAACTGGTAGAACAAAAATATAAAAAACCTGAAAAAAGATGACGCAATGAACACTGAGCCCCTATTAAAAAAAAACATTGGTTTCACCAACCGTTACCAACCGACCGGCAGACATATTACCGAAAAATGCAATCTTGCTGCCGTACTCAGAGACGTCAATTAAGTTTAATGATGACAATTAAATGTCTTTCCTTCTCTATTTAGCACTATACATAAGAAAGTGACAGCAAGAGAGTTAATTGTCATTAAAACTTAATTGACGTCTCTGAGTACGGCAGTCAGTTATTAATTGTACAATTGCAACGCGACTGCTCTAGAGGCGGTTGATAAATTGGTATTACGGACACAAATCGCTCAGCGTATGTAAACTATTTACATACAGTTTAATCGCAAACGCACTAAGCGAGCGATCATTGAGCGATTTGTGTCCGTAATACCAAGAGCAGTCGCGTTGCAATTGTAGATACAATTGACAACTGGTTAGTTTTTTCGGTAATTTCGATAAGCCTACGGTTGAATTCGTTTTAAACGTAGTCGGAACACAACAATGTTCTTATAATATTGATATGAAACAACATAATAGGGCTCTCAGTTTCTTAGTCGACTTCTAATGTCATTTTGTAGAAACCTCACGCCTTTTTTACATAACGCAGTTACTTGGTTCGCGCTGATTGTAGTGGGCGTTGTACCTACATAGTACATACTGGCCCTTTCACTGAAAGGTCAATTGTTCAATCACACGCTGAGTGGCAGCCATTTTGGATGCATAAGTAATAATTGTGATTCTTTCAGAGGCATTAGCTTCAGAAATTTCAATATTTGTTCAACTTTCATAGTGGACTTTTTAAAAAACCATTTTTATTAAATAATCTTTTTTTAAAAAAAACATTGTCTTAACTAAATAGATCGCCTTTAAAGTTTCATGGTGATAACATAATTGGTTTAAAAAATATCGCATTTTATAGGTTTTAATTGATTACGATATTTCTTATTTAGTAATATCTAATCTCTAAATAGGAATGTTTCTATTCTGTTGTATGTTGAGTAAGTAGCTATTTACTTAAATGAGCGTGAAAAAATATTTAATTAGTTTCAAATATAATTTATTATATTCACAAAAACTTTATCTTAAGACATTTTTGGTCACAAAAAATAAAAGAAACGCAAAAAGAGATTACGCGACCCTGCCAGGATTCGAACCTGGAATCTTCTGATCCGTAGTCAGACGCGTTATCCGTTGCGCCACAGGGCCGACGAATGAAATGACGAAAATAACGTACAGAAACCTCGCGCCGCCGCCGACGCCCGATTACGTCACTCTAGCGTTCCGTTCCATGGCCTTGGTTTATTTTTAGATAACATGTTACTTACAGATTTTTTTGATATTTTTATCACTATAACTCAACTGTTGTTATCTATTGATTTCCTAAACATTATACTTTTATTCTTAAACGTTTTTAAAGGTTACTTGTATAGGTTTAATGCTTTTTGTTACTCGTAGATTAGATGAGATCTAATAGGTAGAAAATAAATAACTATAGTCCCCAAGTTATTGAAGAATATTGGATATAGGTACCAAAAGTTGCTAAATACTTTAATGTCATCTTTGATGCTAAGTACTAGTTTCTAGTTTGATTTGATCTAGGATTAACATTTTTTTTTATAAATACTTGAACATATTTTATATAAGTGTAAGTATATGGAAAAAAAAGAGTTTCAAAATATAAAAATTAATGTATTATAATATTATAGTTATAATAACTGGTACAAACGTATTATTTTGTGAACTACGGTCGAATTTTGACCACTGGGCGACCACTAGTTTTTACCTATTAATTTATTTAATTTTACTTTTATATACGTACATATAGTAGTAGTGATAAGTTTTAGCATTTTAATGTTTGCATTTACAATGCATTATTAAGTTACAAGATAAAAATAATAATTTAGGGACTAAAATTTTTTTTAAAATAAAATCTAGAAAGTTACATATTTGTGTACTTACCTACTTTATTATAAAATGTCGGTTAGGATTACGTCTAAATTGCATATTTAACATCTTATTAGATAGTCCAACAAAAATCACGGTATAAAATCCCGTCAATAATTACTTTTTAATACTGTAATTTAATTCAACGTTCATCGTATAAAGAAAGTTAGGAAGAATGCCTTTCCGTCGTATCTACAAAGGGAAAAAAGATGAGAAAATTTAATTTATGTTTCACAAAGAGATCACTTCCCGAACAAATTGGGATACAAACGCGCCCCAAAGGTACAGTTACTGAAAGAAAAGATCTTTCCGTTTTCTTATTTGGCGTCGTACAATATCTTTTACAAAAAAAAGTTAAGTCGGAGGTACAGTCAGCATCGGAAGTCACCGAACAATTTAGCACTTTGTCAAAGTAACTAGTTTTACAGCGTTTTTGCCATTCGATCACGTTTGTTTGGTTTTGTCTTGTGCGTACACGTTTTTTGGGTCACAATCTGGGACCTTTATTAATGGGATTTATATTTAATAATAACAACGATTGTAACCTGTCGTGTATGCCTATGTTAAATAAATAAATAAACGTTATAGAAACACAAAAAAAAGGGATTATAGCTCTCCTCGTGTGACACCAGAAGGCCCTGCTTAAACGACACGCACATTCATCTCGGTTTGTAGAAAAAAAATCAAGTACATAAGTACCTATTAAAAAAAAATCTACGACCTATGTGAAATGCCTTTTTAAACTTCTAGTATTTTTTTTTATGACAATAACGGTACTAAAGTGGTTACCAAACATGACATTATTATTATACTCTTTATTTATTTTCTTTCTTAAAACTAGATTTTTACAATTTTTTTAAATAAAAACAATAAAACATTATAAAAACCTAATTCTAGAGTATCGCCAGCAGAGGGGCAGGGCCCAGGCTACCGGTGGTCAGGACTGCAGAGTTAGGAACCTTCTGACAATACGTGCCGTGTCAACTGCTTTCTGAATCTTACCCTTGATACAACCATCAAGCGAGAGCCTCTTAAGATGTTGGTCGATTCTCTTCACTATCAGACCGTTCGCTGAAACGACTATCGGGACAATAATGGTTGAATCAACATTCCACAAGGCGGTCACCTTGTGAGCTAAGTCAAGGTACTTACTGAGCTTGTCCTTCATTATTAATATTATTATTATAATGGCTTTCTGGCATTTTTTTTCCTTAGGATAAAAATTAAAATCATTTTTTTTTAATTTAGCCTACATGTAGCTTATATGAATGACACTATGTTCAAGATGGTCCGAGATACTGTGTTCGTGAAAGGCTCTACACTCGTATTTATAAACAAGCCATTACTCGCTATGTACTTAACAATTAATTTGTTAAGTCATTAATTGTTCTAAGAAACGTCACTAAGAAAATTTAATTCTTTATACAAGTAACGTACAGACGCCTGCACATCAACCTATCAAAAACTGTCAAATTTCTTCAAAACATTTTCAACCATAATGCTTAGTACTAAAGTTCAAAGTCTATTGAGGGAATTTGACAGTTTGTGGTAGGTCGATGTGCAGGCGTGTGTACATTACTCTTCACTATGAATTCATAGAGAAATCTAGAATGCTTGAGTAAAAATATTGGTGGCTATTGCTTGGCTAAGGGCTGATTCATTCGTCAGTTAAAGTTTATTCATTGAATAATTTTGAGATAATGACAGATTCTCTTTAGGAAATATGTCACAATGACAATGTTATTCGTTGGATAAAACTTATCTGGGACTTCTTGGCGGAAAAGTGAAGAGTCATGTCTGCGGTTTTGTTTTAATTTCTAAAATTTATGTTAAGTCAAATATTGCGCATGAGTGTTAGCAAATGAAACAAAACAGTGTAACTTCACTTTTCAAATTCTCTCAAGAAGTCCGCCCGAAGAATTAGCAAAGCCCCACATCTTTACTGAGATACTCGAGGGGTTGGGGGGTATATCATTTCTCACTTCTCATTTCTATTATCATTCAACATCATCATACTGGAAGGAAATATTGTATTCATGTATTACTCGTAAGAAAAATTACTTTGACACTGGCTAAATGTGCTAACCGCACAAAGCTATCACTAAAAGAAAAAAAAAAGAAAATTGGGCCTTAGATTTTTAACTTTTGACGTTTCTAACGTCATCGGTTTTCTTGGCTAAAGAATAAAAGTTGTTACATATGCAACTTACAACTTTTGCTTTTAAGTAAAAGTTTTTACTCGTTAATAAATACGGGTGACTGTTGTAGATGTGTTAAAATCTTACCCTTGTGTAATGTTCTTATGTATATGGACTGGGATCCTTTCTTCAATAAAACATCTCAGTCTTTAACAATTACGGCACCATAATTTATTGATTTTCTTTACTACATATTTCTATCAAAATAATACTTTTAACTAGATATTTACGAAATTACATGATTTAATAAATAAACACTCCGAACGATACAAAAGTCTAAATAGAAGTCCTCAATTTTTCATTTGACATATTTATATAAAATATTCAAACATATTCTAATAGCTATTGCTTTTAAAGTCATTGGCTGAATGCCAGCCAGTAATTACATAAAATTCCATAGACAAAATTCTATCAAATTTATATTCCAACAGTGACAAGAGTGCGTTGCTCGAGCGCGGTATGTATTTTATGCTTATCTTCTGGGGCCTCTTCATTACATGTCTATAGTCTCTTGTCGATATGTTTTTAAGTTAATAATAATGCCTCCGAGCTTTGAATCGTCAACTACCAAGCTGCACTACCTATAATCCCAGATTATCTAAAAACGCGGAAGGCGGTAAACAGCAAAAACAAAACCAGCTTTTCCAACAAACACTAGAGACAGTACTGCAATACTCAAAACTTTGGAAAACAATTTTAAGCCAACATAATATTTTACGACAAAATTGTCTCGTCTCCCCGAAACTTTCCCTGTAACTTTTAAAGCTTGCAAAGCGTTGCCGTTGCTTCTATTAATAGCAGAACTAAGTCGCTGACTGTACTCGTACACTTCGAAACGCTTGAAGCCGCCATTGTTTCAAATTTGTTTTGGGCAAGTTTGTAAGGTGCGGGTTTGATGTTCCGCTTAGACTATCGATGGTTAAAGGACATAATTCAAAATTCAAAATCATTTATTCAGTTTAAGCTACAAGTAGCTCTTGTGAATGTCACTATGCCATCGGTTCGTAAGTAAGAACCGGCAAGAAACTTAGCAAGTGTCCAGCTCTTTTCTCCCTTACAGCGTCAAAAATATTGGAAAATGCCCTATCATAACAGGACACTTTCCATTACAAATAAACACAAAAAAATATAGAAGACAACCAACATGTAAAAAAAAACAAAATAAAAAATCTAAGTTAACAAATTTACATCAGGTAAAAGTTTCAATTTCCACAATGTCATACAGTACTACTACAGTACTCTGGTAAAAGTCAAAAATTGTTTAAGAAAAACAAAGTCAAACTCCAGTGAATAATATTAAAAATAAGATAAGTATGCAAGAGCAGACCAGCCTCCAAAGGCGGCACCCGCATAGGTGCTACTTCTGCTGTCCTAGTAGGTAAAATAAATCGAACGATTTAAATATAATTGATTAGTATTAAGTTTCCGATTAAAAAAAGATTAATTTAACTTTGACATTGATACAAATTCGGTTTTTTTTAAATTATACAGCATCACATACTTTGTTTTGATATTCTAAGTATGTAGCTACAGCACTCGTATTATGGAAATCAGAATCAACGACGGTACCACAACCACCCAGACCCGACACAATATCGAAAAGTTCGTTTTCGACATTGACCCGACCGGGAATCGAACCCGGGACCTCAGAGTTAGCGCCTCCCAAAGTCCGGCGTGCAAGCCATTCGGCTGCGGAGGTCGTCATTTTCAATTGTATGGCCATAATTTTTAATTTGCTGGTTTTCCGCCAGGATGAGCTGTTGGCATTGAAATTGAAATGCCTCCTGGTGGAAAATTAAACTCGGACTAGTGAGAAACGACGAAGGTAAAGTTATAACATGAAAAAAGAAGTAAGTAATAATTATAATTTTATTTCTCACTGTGTTTAGATTGTACAGACGCCTGCACATCAACCTACCACAAACTGTCAAATTTCCTCAATAGACTTTGAACTTTATTTTTAAGGCTTAAGGTTGACAATGTACACATATTGAAGAAATTTGACAGTTTTGGGTAGGTTGATGTGCAGGCGTGTGTACTTCTAATATTTTGAGAATATAATTATTTACGAATGTATTTATTTGCGAATATAATATTTTGCTAATGTAATATTATGAGAACAAAGGAATAATTCCTGTGAATATCGACACCTAATTATTATACGTATTTATACACGATCCATAAAATCGCGATAGTTTAAGGTTAAACGTTAGTGGTTTTTTTAATGCCATTCATTAGTAATTGTTTGTTTCATCATCATCATCATCATCATCAGCATCTCAACCAAAAAAGTCCACTGCTGGACAAAGGCCTCCCCCAAAGAACTTCACAATAACCGGTTTTGTGCTGCTCGCATCCAGCGGCTTCGGCTTTAATTGTTTGTTTAAAAACAAATAAAAAGAAGTCTTTTCCTCGCATTTGACACTTTATTTTAACAGTAACTGTTAACTTAAGTCCCCACTGTTGGGGCACGAGCCTTCCTTATGGATGGATAGGGAGACCGGGCCAAAAACCACCACGCGGGCCCAGTGCGGATTGGTGGTTGTTAACGACTTCTAATGCAGCTGGGACCAACGGCTTTACGTGCCTTCCGAAGCACGGTGGAGCTCGAGATGATAAATTTTTGGTCACCCATCCGATGACCGGCTATGCGAAAGTTGCTTAATCTCAGCACTGGCAGACCGGGCGCGTTAACCACTGCGCCATCGAGTTTCTCCTTAATTAATTAAAAAAGACACTCTATACCATTTGAACAAAGGCTGGGCTGTGTGGGAGTTAGGTCCAGTCACTCTGCAAATATTTTACGTTAAACCTATTTAAAATGGAACCACCCACGAACGTACATACTATAAAAACACAAATGTTGAAAAAATTTCCACGAGCAGGATTTGAACCTGCACCCTTCTGACAAACCGGGTCAGGTGCTCTTCCAATTGAGCTATCGTGGTTCTAACCAGCCCGCCGAAATTATTCAACACTATTTACTTTTTACTTTAAAAGCCAAAGGCACCCATTCAATGTCAACAACTACCGTCATTAACACCCGAAATTTTTTCAACATTTGTGTTTTTGTAATTTGTTTCGCAACAAAATTTGCGTTAAAATTATATAAACAAAACAAAAACATTTTGTACATACTATAGTAAGTCCTAATACAGTCTAGTAGTTGGATTAGAGAGAGACCTTTACCCACTATGGTATGTTATTTTAAACAAAAATCTTAAATGTAAAAACATGTATTAGTCCTAGAATATAGCAAAATAATACTAAAACTTTTGTTCGTCTAACAACCCGGGTTTGTGATCACCAACCCGCATTTCGTGCATGTCGTGGTACCCACTACAGTATGTTGGCTGTTTGCTATTAACTACAATTAACGTTTTCTTATCACTGAAATCAACTTCATGGATTCCTAAAACACATTTCTCCATCTCCTGAAACTGAACCCTACTGCCCGGTCTTGATAAATTACTTTATTTAATATAATCAAACGTTTTCTCACGATCGATCCTTACATACTTGTTTCGCTTCGTCCACTCTCATTATTCATGCATGCTCTTCGGTTTAGGGTACTCTTGACCTGGCCTTTTTTCAAGACGTTATATTATTACCTATCATTTAATTTTATAAACTTAACAATTGTATAATATTTCAGTTCTTATACATTTATGTAGTATGTTTCATTTACGTTCTTTGTCGCCTTACCAATTGTTCTGCCTAGCCCTTAGGTCGACTGATAGAGAATGCCATTTGGCATTAAGCCTTTTGTACTTTATTTTGCTTTATTGTATCACGGGAGTCATCTCAGACGGTTTGGACGGTGATAAAAAAGTCAACCTGTTTATACATATAACTCAAAACTAGTCAAAACAAAGGACTGCAAAAGGTAAGCTTCATACAAACGCGATCGAGCAACGCACACATAGACAACCTCTCACGGACACGGAACCTCGCATCACTACATAGTATAAAACAAAGTCGCTTCCCCGCTGTCCCTATGTATGTATGTATGTATGCTTAGATCTTTAAAAAAAATTGATGCGGTTTTTTTTAATAGATAGAGTGATTCAAGACGAAGGTTTATATGTTAGGTTTATACATGCATAATATAGTAGAGAAACACTGATAATTTTAGGTTTCATATTTTTTTTACATTGCAAACGCTGGCTGAACCCTACGAGATAGATCAATATAATGTTCTACAGTATTGTACACCTTAAAAAGGTCTACAAAAAAAGTCCGCGATGGTATATGTCTATCTCTTAGGGATAACCCACAATAATATTTTTTTATCTTTTACTTTTTACGAGAAATAATGGCTTATTTACGAAGCGATTTTAAGCAATACAGCATTAATCCTTATCCAATTAAGTACCTTAAATATATTGTGCGTTCAATATAGATCAATATGGCTCTTTACAGCATGTAATTTAAATAAATATTTTCGAAGATATTACAGATTTAAAATGCAGGGACATAGCGGTTGCGTGTATCAGCATTGCACCCGTGCGAAGCCGGGGCGGGTCGCTAGTATTGTGTAATCGGCTGCGCTCAGGCTGTTTCTATCTGTTGTGAAATTCTGTTTCTGCAGTCTCCATATTATTGACGACCGCTGAGGTCGAAGTAACATAAGACATAAACAAATGTATGGAGTAGTATGAACGTTCCACAAGTTGCCGCTCGCAATTTTTTTTCCTGAACAAGTTTTCCCCTGATCCTGTATGTGCTGAAGAAGAAGCTTACCTTCTTCAGTCTTCTTATTGGGTGCCTATGATTTGGGTCTGTAGAGAAGGTTCATCGGCAGTGGGGACATAAAATGTGCTGGTGATGATCACTTACCTCATCATAGTCTGGAGTGCGGACCACGTTCGGTGGGGCCTTGGTGACCACCCGGCCGTACGCTTCACGAGGCAGAGTGGGATACTGGTATCTGAACCTGGAAACAAAGGCAAAGATTAACAAAGGAATTAAGAGCTACTTTTTCTACACTCATTATTCTTAGATGGAATGGGAAGAGCGCTCGTTCGAAAACCGGAATTTTGTGTTCAGTTTGAAAAATGGATGGATGGGGAGAACGGGCCGTAAACCACCAAGTGGGCCCTGTGCGGATTATAACATAGCCAATTCCTTAGTGGTTGAGGATTGCGGGTGAAGTGAGCATCCACCTTCAGCTACTCAACTTAACATCAGGTGAGATGAAAATGCCAAGTGCTTACCCGTAAGCCTGGGACCAACGGCTTAACGTGCCTTCAACGACAACGACAAGCAACGACAACAAGTACAATCATAAACTCCTACAACCTATTCATGACCTTTCAATTCTAGGTACACAGTCAGAAGCAAATAGTTTTTTTCATTTAGAACGACAACAATCTGTTTTTAACTAAGTCTATTTTACGCGCTTGACCTACCGCTTGTTCCCCGGTACAGTCCGTAGGTGTAACAATAGCCTCAATCGGGTGCATTCAGCGTTGACTGTACACTTCACAATTGCGTAGGGTTGTCAGCTAACATTTTAAGCCTTTTATTCTTTAATGCACTCTTTCTCTTGGCACTCTACGTATTTAAATTGAAAACAGCTTTACGAGTTACGTAGGGTTGCCAGCTGACATTCAAATGTTATTTACTTTGATATGAAATAAAAAAGAAACTTTTTTAACTGTACAATTTCATGCTCTCTCTCCACGGCAACTACTGTTCTATATTCTCATTTTTTTCTATTTTATATAGAATATAAGTTACGTAACACAACCACTTTGCAAACATTTTCTTTTCTGCTACACTGACAAACTGCCATTACGCCTTAACGTGCAATGTAAATCACGAAATAGTTTATTACAAAAATCGGTACTTTCCAATGTAAGTGAACTGTAAGTATTGTTCTTATTGATAAATTAGTTAAATGTATTTCTACATAGTATTTTGAGTAATTCCCTGTAATATACCTTTTTATTAAAATGGAACGCATAAGTTTAAAAGTGTACAATAAATATTTTTAACCAAAATATAAGGGGCTGGATGGCGCAGTGGCGCCAAACACGCTCAGACTACGATCGCTGTAGTTAAGGAACTTTGTTAAAGGTTTATGGCCCGTTCTCCCTGTGGTGTTTCCCTCAGGCTGGAATCCAAATATCATGCCCCAGCAGTGGGAAGATAAAATAAGCTGGTTATGTAATAAAACATGTAAACTCGCACTTTATTTATAAATCACAAAAAATTGCCAATCCTAAAATGAACAAAACGTTGCGTATGAAAGCATGTAAAATAAACAATAACATCGCAACGCCTGCGTGTAATTTCTTATTCCTATTCTTATTCAATAAGCGAGTAGCCCACGGATAGATGCTCGAGTTGAATGCGATATCGCATCGTGGTTCAAGCCCGTCAATCATTTTTTGGAGAGAGTTTGCTAATTCCCTCAGACGGCATTTTCAGCTTCACCGGACTTTTTTGGGGGCGGCGAGAAACTTAAAGGTTTCCTCCAGCCTCCAGCCGTGTAAAACGAATCACCGTCAGAGGTTTTCTATAGGGAATGGCATCACGCACTAGTGCGTGTCCCCGTTCCCTATTACATTCTCCGAGGGGTTCGGATCGGATCTCATATTAGCGTTTTGTGCTTCGGAAACTAACACCCACAAGTCTCACAAGTTTCTTGCCGAGGGGCACCTCGGCAACATATTGCTTGCTTACTTTTGGTTTACTTCGCCTTAAGGCATTCGCCTTAAGGCAGGCGAAGTAAACTGAGAAACCAAGGGTCCCCGCTGTTTGCACTTGTTTGGATCATTGTCAGTGGGTCCAACAAATAAGGCACCAGGATAATGCAAACAAGGATTTGCCATATTAATAAAACTATATACAATCTTGATTCATGTGTAGGTATCATGTATCTATATGTTATGTAAGCATTTCTGGTATTTTCAGCTCTGGCTTTAAACTCGTTAAAAACTTACTTTACAACTGAAATTGTCGAACAAAAAATTCGAATTATAGTTACAAATAAAATAGTTTAAAATAGTTTAAAATCGCAAACGGCACAAATACGCAAACCTGGGTCCGGTTATTTGTTCCGTTTGCGGTGGAGACATTGGGTCCATGAGGCCGGAGGCCAAGCAGCTTGTTAAAGAGTTGAGTGCTCGCCTTATTGAAGCCTCCGGTGACAGGAAGGCTGGCAGCTACCTCTGCCAACGTAAAGGTAGGTTTAGACGGAGACTAATTTCAGCTGCCTAAATTTCGGCGCCCAAAAAAGGCACCGTATAAACACTTTCCGTGCCATTTTTTCGCGGCATGCCAGCGCTGGCACAGAATAGAACACTCGCCTATTTTTTGGCGCCTGTGACCTCCGCCCGCGTCTCTTTAATTTAGGCGTCTCAAAATAGTCTCCGTCTAAACCTACCTTAATAGCTTGGCAATCCAAAGAGGTAATGTTGCCAGCATTCTTGGGACCGTTCCCATAAGCCCACAGCTGGAGGACATTTTTTATTTATAGGTTTTATTTTGTCTTTAGTTATGTTTTTTTTTTAGTTATGTCATGTTTCTTGTAAGTTAACTCAAAATAATAGTTACATAAGTATAATTTGTCGCAAATTTTGTTGCAAACCAAATATATTTTTTAAATTTCGTTTCGGTTAAGTGCTTGACTTTCGTCTCACCTGAAGTTTAGTGATGAAAAGGCTGAAGGTGGCGCACTTCACTTAGATTCCTCAACTACTGAGCACTGGCTATCTTAAACCAATTTGGTATATTATGCAAAAGTGATTGGAATGTGTAAGTATGTGTAATTGTATATACCAAATAAAGATTTTTTCTATTTCTATTTTAGTTATCTCTAATGGCCGCATATTTCGATAAGATGGCGGTAGCTATGGGCCTGAGTAAAGTAAATAGTACTTTCTTTGTCGCACCTCCAAAAGATGGAATAGTCTACCAGCACACGTTTTCCCTCCTTCCTATGATATGGGGTCCTTCAAAAGAGGCGTGAAGAAGCACCTTGTGGGCCGGCAGAGTGAGGTTAACTGATGATACGTTTGTTTTCACGCTGCACCAGTTATCTTCGCGTCTGGACTCCATTTCCACTTAACATCAGGTGGGATGGAGTCATTTGTCTATCTATCTATAAAAAAAATAGCCTATAACTGTCCCACAGCTGGGCAAAGACCTCCATCATTGAAATCAAGTCGTCACTACAACTGATGGATAATGGTTTAATCACCACACTTGCCAAATGCGGGTTGGTGATCACAAACTCGGGCTTTGCATCGAAAAATCCGAAACGGGGAATTGAACCCGGGATCTTTGGGTATCGGGCCGAGAGCTTTGTCACTCAGCCACCGAGGCGTTATATTAAGCTTTAGCACCAACCAAACCGAATACAAACAAGTTAACCCAGGAATCGAACCCGGGACATTTTAGTCTGAGACCGGTGGTCTAACCACTAGCACATAGAGGTGGTTAGAGAAAAAATGAAGGTTGTAATTAAGGATGCTGTACCTGGGTGCAGCGCGAGGCATGGCAGTATAAACAGGCCACTCGTTGTACATCAGCGGGTCGCGGTAAGAGCTGACTTCGTTCATTATTTCCGGGGCCCTTGCCTGTCTTTTCGAAAATCTGTGGACAAAATGAAAGAGGTTTAGTATACAATAAAATTATTAAGACAGTGCCACTGGAACAGGCGCTTTTTATGCACTTTTAAGCATGTGGAGGTGCTGGAAGGCGATACTCGTGCGGTGCGACATAATCACGAATGCGACAAAATGTCACTTATGCAATGTCTAACGAAAATGTCACTAAAATCTCAATTGAGCCTAAAAATGCTATTCTCGCATTCGGCAGAGATGCCATGTCGAAAGATTTTGAAATGATTGTATAATCGAGAAATGTATTTATAAATTAATTAAGTTGTTATTGCTTTACAGGAACATAATTTTATCATGAAATATGTACAAATTTTATAACTAACAATTTTCACAACTGATTTTTTTCTTATTTTCTTGGCAACCTAAACATTAAACTGTCAAAATTACTACTTGATACGAAACGCTGTCAATCAACATCAATCAAAATTAAACAAAAGTGCATTGGGCATTAATTATTTGCGCGGTATTTTCTATGTTTATCGTACCTATAATATCATTGTGGAAACAAATGTTTCATTAAAAAACAATACCCAACGGGTGCACCCAAGTAGCGACTTATCGCGTTGTTAGACGCAGACGACGAACTGAGGCAGGGTAAATTTTATTATTTTCTTGTGAAATGGCTTCTGTAGGGTTATTCCAACACCAATATTTTCGCCAATGTCGAGTGAATAACGAGACACGTTATAATTTGGAAAATGGCCAGTAGAAGTTACAAATATTGAAAATGTTTTTGTTTATATAATTTTAACGCAAATTTTGTTGCGAAACAAATTACAAAAACACAGTGTTGAAAAAATTTCCACGAGCAGGATTTGAGCTATCGTGGTACCACGATAGCTCAATTGGAAGAGCACCTGACCCGGTATGTCAGAAGGGTGCAGGTTCAAATCCTGCTCGTGGAATTTTTTTCAACACTGTGTTTTTGTAATTTACAAATATTGGTTGGTAGAAGATATATCTTTTTAAAAACTTTGTGAATTGAGTATCTATCTACAGAGTTAGCACCACCTAAAACAAAACACAACACATAGAAAGACGACACAATATTAAGAGGGAGATTCTGTTCGGGTAAATTTTCTTCTTCATTCACCAAAAAAAGTGGCTGAAGCGCGGTAGAAGAATACGCACTGTGACATATTTAATGTCTTCATCTTTCCAACTGGTGTTTGAGAGGAGCCTTGGGCTAAGAAGTGTAATGCAGTAAGGGCCTGCAAGAATAAAGGAAAGGATAAAGAAATAACTGGTACTTATGAGTTTTATGAAAAAAGATAATGGTGTCACAAAGAACATGATTTGAGGTTAGAAAATACACAATTATAATTTACTTTCGTCTTAATATCATATTGCTCTTTGGTCTAATATGAGGTTCGAAAACGCTAATCTTTATGACGAGATCTTCTGATAGTCTAAAGTTTTTCTTAAACAAATTGTCATTCAATTCGAATGACTCCTCTCTTCATACCGCTCGGCGACGAGGAATCTCCGCAGCGTTTTCCGCCAATTCCACCATGTTCTCCATGAATAAAACTCATGAAAAGTTCTACTCCCAACATTTTCAAACAATAATAAATCGTATTAATTCCTTTAAAATGAATGCAAAACAAAGATGTATGACAAGCCGACTAAACAGACACTGCTGCACACTGTGCGACATTCGATCTCTAACGCTACCGACCACTCGTTGCAAGTCGAGCGCTGGGCATAGACATTTCGAAAATACGAAAATTCTGTTTCAATCGCCGTCCGCCATTTTATTTCGACATATTTATCTCTAATTCGACATCATGTCTATTGCGCGAGAATCGCCCCCCATTAGTTTATCAACTAAATTGTTTGTATTGGTATAAAGGTATGTTAGTTTATCCTAACTAATATTATTAATGCGAAAGAGAGTTAGTTTGTTTGTTGTTTGATACGCTTTCACGCGTAAACCATTCAATCGACCATCATGAAATTTGTACCTACACATAATATGTGTAGGTACAAATTTCATCCTCAAGAATATAATCAAAGACATACCTACGATAAATGAGTTTGTTTGTTTATTTATTTATTTCTATAGTTACACAAACAATACAATCAATGCATGAGATGAGTACAGTAACATATTTGTTTCTTTGATACGTTTTCACGCGTAGACTATTTGACGATTTGTCTGTTTTTTTGTCATAGAAACTGTCAAAGCGGTACGAAATCCGCCGGGTCAGTTAGTAAGGTAAGTACGTGTATATAATAAGGGTCTGTTATTAAATTTGTAACTGTGTAGCCGATTAGTTTTAGTTCATATTAATGTGACTATATATAGTGTGTCTTATTAATAAATAATTGATTAACCTATGCCGGTAGTAAGGGAATGTTGCTTAACTTCATCATCATCACTATCTGGCGGTGACCAGCTCATTTTATGTCCCCACGGCTGGGGCACGAGTCTTCCCTATAGAAGGAAACACTAAAGGAAAAACGGGCCGTAAACCACCACGCGGGCCCAGCGCGGAGCGGAGGTTGTTAACGAAGGCTAACGCAGGTGGGACCAACGGCTTTACGTGCCTTCACGGAGGAGCTCAACATGATAATTGGCCACCCATCCAATACCCAACCTTTGCGAAAGTGACTTAACTTGCACGATCGCAACCCAGAAGCTCTCTGTTAACAATTCCATTTCGATAATTCGTATTGATCTACTAATGACTAAAATAGTTTATTGTTGGGGTGAGCTAATTTAATAATTGAATGCTTAATTAATTCCCTGTTCCAATTATATTGTTCAAATGCTATTTCATTGAATGTACACCTAACCTAACCTACGTGATATCAGAACGTCGTTATTGATATCAACCAGTGCAGGCATATAATCTCTTTTTTGATTGGATTGAATTATCTCCGCTATCGAATTAATTTAAGATAGGGTAGGGGCACCGGTGTCCGACCGGAACCAGCAATCGACATTTTGTTCTATTAATCATAATTTAAAATATGACCCCCTACTTTGAACAAAGCAAATGTGTTTAGTCTTTAGCAACATTTTAATAGTATCCACCAAAGAAGTAAAATTGTAATGAAATGCTGTGATAATTTTTGGTATGGTTTCAGTCATAGTCTAACGGAGCTATGGGGATTGCCACAACATTCCGGCTTACCGGCTACCGACGATGACGGTTCAAATTCTAGTTTTAAGTATTTTATGCCAGCTCATTTTATGTCCAGTGGGGACACCTGGGGGGTACCTAGCCTATAAATGGATAGGGAGAAAGTCAGTAGATTTGATTAATAGACAGATCGGTTAGTAAAAGTGTTTAATTTATTTAATTTGTGAGGGGCTCGATGGCGCAGTGGTTAACGCGCTCGATCTGCGATTGCTAAGGTTAAGCGACGTTCGCAAAGGCTTTTCATCGAATAGGAGACCAAAAGTTTTTCATCTCGACCTCCTCCGTGCTTCGGTAGTCACGTAAGGCCGTTGGTCCCGGCTGCATCAGCAGTCGTTAACAACCACGGCACCGCACTGGGCCCGCGTGGTGGTTTATAGCCCGTTCTCCCTATAAATCTTTAAGGAAGCCTCGTGCCCCAGCAGTGGGAACATAAAATGGGCTGGTGTGATTTAATTTGTACTAAACATAGCTACCAGCCATCTTGACTGCCGCTTTTACTGCCGCTTGTAAGAACACTATGGACATCCAATTAATTAGAGGATACCTAATGAGAGGTCAGGTTTTGAGGAAACCCTTTCAGGCTCAGCTAATGATGACGTTGCTTTTAGGTTTCACATGCATATTAAATTCCAACCCTCTGCTATAGGTTGGGGGTCGAAATGACCTGGCTTACTAATAATGTGGTTTACGAATGAAATCTCCAACCCCTTTGTTATAAATAACACAATATTATAACAATACGTTACCAACGTTTTTAATATACGAAATATTTGTTAAATGATAAAGCATTTTTTTTTATATTTTACATTTCATAGTAAGTAAGTTGGTTTTATATGTAAGTCAATTAATTAATAAGCCGGGTCATTTCGACCGGAAGGCGTACTTCAGTTCGATTTGGAAGAATTATCTTACGTATATGTGTTTGTAATGTAGGTACACAATGTACAAAACAAGCACACAAACAAAATGCATTTCAATGTGTATTGTATTCATAAGTAAGCACAATAAACTATATCAAAACTCTAGTAAACAAGCAAAAAAAAATATTTTTTTTCATTAAAAAAAATAAGTTTTATATTCCAAGATCAAATTGGAAGCTGAGTCAGTCCGTGACGCCTTTAAGATAAAATATCCGGAGCAGCGACACATATTTACATAATTACTCGAAAGAACTGTTCCTGAATTTCAATGCTCCTTTTTCTTTTCCCAACACTTGATAAATGGGTTTCTGTGCTGTTTCCTTAATACCTAAATGGTCACAATCTAAATTAAATATCAAGCTAGCTTGCGCATAATAACGTCGTATTTACGGGTTAAGACTGTCGGTAAAAAAAAAACGATTTTTATTATTTTTGAATTCTGCATTCACAACTATAATTTTTTCTTGTATTGTTTAAATTTGTAAATTTTCTTGTTTCTTCTTGTTCTTCTTGTTTCTTCTTGTTTCTTGTGTAAATTTTATCTTGTAACTATAATTAGTTACAAGATAAAATTTTACTAGAAAAAATCAATCAGCCTTCGGAAGATCGAGTGGGAATCGAATCCACGACCTTTGGATAACCGGTCCAATGTTTTGACCGCTGAGTTACCTGCTCCTTCTAAACGGCTGGACCGATTTGGATGAAATTTTGAAAGAATCGAACCCGCACCCCATGACAGGACATGACATGCCGGCTTATAACGTAAAAGTAGATAGTGTTATTTGTTTTCGGCGATTTGGATTGAGCCACGATAGCATAGTTGTCAGTGCACCTGATCCGGCATGTCATGGGGCGCGGGTTCGAATACCGCTCGTGGAATTTTTTCAACACTTTGTCTTTTTTCAAATAGTATTCAGCTTTATTATATTAGTATAGTATATTCCTGTAATTTACATATTCTACCCTTACGAGAAACCCACCATTTTTCAAATTGCTCCCCATCACTTTTAGATCTCATGATAGTATCCTCTCCGAATCTTGTTGTTAGGCATGGTCAGTTCTCTGCCGACGCCTTCTCTTACCATGACTTGATATATTTGTCATATCGGGTTCGTCCTCCGAAGGATAAGCCGCGAGTTTTGCTTCAGCGTAGCTTTGCTAGGATGGATCTTAAACAGCTACAGGAGGACGCTGCCAGCTTGGACTGGTCAGCTATTTACAATAGCGACTCTGTTGATGAGCAGATAGAAGTTTTTAATAAGCTCTTGATTGACCTGTACGATGTGCACGCTCCTGTCCGACCGGTTAAAATCAAACATTTACCTGCCCCATGGTTGACAGACGACATACGACAACTTATGGCTAAAAAGAATTCTGCGAAGACTAAGTACAAGCTCGATCCATCGAAGCGGAATGAATCTAAATATAATCGCGCTAGAAATCGTTGCAACACAGTGATAAGGGACGCTCAAAGACGTCACATCTATAAATCTGTTCAAAATGAGGACCCTGCTAAAGTGTGGAAATTCCTCAAATCTCTCGGGGTTGGTAAATCTAAGAACGCTAACATCAATGACAATCTAGATATCAATCTTCTCAATTCTCATTTTACCTCTTCGTCACCTATTGACGTCCACTACAAGACTGCCACCTTGCAGCGTCTTTCTAATTTACCAGCACCTGTTTTATCTCCCTTTGTTTTAGATCAATTTACGGACAGTGATGTTAAGAGAGCTATACTCTCCATAAGCTCTAATGCTGTGGGTACTGATGCAATAAGTCGTAATATGATCCTTCCTATATTAGATATCCTTACTCCCATTGTAGTTTTCATCCTTAACACATCAGTTGCATCCCGAGTGTTTCCGTCTGCTTGGAAGGAGGCTTCTGTTATCCCTCTTCCCAAAAAATCAAATCCTACCTTGTATTCAGAGTACCGTCCCATTTCCATACTACCTTTCCTGTCTAAAGTCATTGAAAAGCTTATCCATCGTCAACTCACTTCTTTCCTGAGCAAAAATAGTCTCCTTAACCCATTTCAATCCGGATTCCGTATGGGTCATAGTACGACTTCAGCATTAGTTAAAATAACCGACGATATTCATCGTGGTATGGAGAAACGCCAGCTTACTATATTGACATTATTAGATTTTAGTAATGCCTTTAACTCAGTAGATTTTGATATTCTCCTCGGTGTTTTACGTTCTCTTGGCATATCTCCTGCCGTGGTTGATTGGTTTCAAAGTTACCTGCTAGGGCGCCGGCAGCGCATACGTATTGAGGAATCTTTCTCGTCGTGGTGCAATATTAATGCTGGTGTCCCTCAGGGTGGCGTATTATCTCCTCTTCTTTTTTCAATCTTTATAAACTCTATTACACAACAGCTTTCGTGTTCCTATCACTTGTATGCTGATGATCTCCAAATTTACACACAAGCACCGTTATTAGACCTTTCTCGTGCTGTTGAGGTTACTAACAGGGATCTCGAGGTTATCTTGGACTGGAGCAAATCGTTTGGTCTCGATGTCAATCCAAGTAAGACCCAGACAATCATCATCGGTAGCTCCTATTTTGTTTCGAGGATCGATTTTGGACTTCTTCCTTCTGTTAACTTCGCCGGCACTAATGTACCATACTCAAAGACAGTGAGAAACTTGGGTGTTGTTTTTGACCAGTGTCTCACTTGGCATTCGCAAGTTGATGCTGTTCGGAGAAGAGTCTTTGCTGCGTACAGTTCAATCAATCGTCTTCGTAACTTCTTACCGATTGGCACAAAGATCACTCTGGCGCAGACTCTTCTGCTGTCCATCATTGACTATGCTGATGTTTGCTACGCTGATCTTTCGGAGGAACTTCTTAATAAACTGGAGCGTTTGCAGAATCTCTGTATTCGGTTTATTTATAACTTGAGGAAGTATGACCATGTCTCGATTTTTCGAGCTCGGCTTAAATGGCTGCCAATTCGCCGGCGTAGAGACTTACACATCCTTTCCTTTCTGTATACTGTCCTCTTTCTACCCACTTCACCTTCATATCTTCAAAATTGCTTATCCTTCCGTTCGACTTCCTCAAGCCATACCTTGCGGTCTGCGTTTAATCTAGCTCTTGTGACTCCCCTTCATTCCACTAATTTCGTTTCCTACTCGTTTTCTGTGCATGTTGTCCGGTTATGGAATGCTTTGCCTGAGCGCATCAGAAGTGCTCGCACGTTGGAGTCGTTTAAGGGTCAGGTTCGGAGTCATTATTTAAATTTACCTTAGCTATGTTTATTTATTTATTTATTATTATTATTATTATTATTTTTTTTTTTTAAATTTATATTGCATAAACTCTGTTTTATATATTTATTTCCTTTTTATCTGTAATTACTTTATTTGATATTATTATTATTTAGTTTATTTTTACTTGCACCCATTTTTATTTTGTTTATTTTATTATTTTTCGCCCAAGGTTGCCTGGAAGAGATTGCTTGTTAGCAATAAGGCCGCCTATTTTGTACTCTTTATTTATTTTTATTTTTTAAATTGACTGTATTGTTTTTCTTTTGTGTGCAATAAAGTTTATTATTATTATTATTAGTATAGATATAGATCGTGCTCAGTGGCGTGCACTTGGAGAGGCCTAACTCAACTATGCCCAACAGTGGACTGGCTGATGATGATGATGATGATAATAAATATAGATAAAATAGTATCATAAAAGTTTCATTTACCTAAGTGTAGCATTCGCATAGATAAATAAATAATGAATAAATAATATATGAGACAACATCACATACATTGTTCTGACCCCAAGGTAAGTAGCTAAAGCACTCGTTTCATGGAAATCAGAAACAACGACGGTACCACAACCACCCAGACCCGACACAATATCGAAAAGTTCGTTTTTGACATTGACCCGACCGGGAATCGAACCCGGGACCTCAGAGTTAGCGCCGCCCAAAGTCCGGCGTGCAAGCCACTCGGCTACGGAGGTCGTCAAAAAAACTAGATAGATAAACTTTAGCAAACAACTATGTTGAAAATTATGTAAGGAAACTTTGCTTTAATACGGAGCAAAGGACTTGCAATTCGAGCAAGTGCTTTATAACTTTAAAAGGGGTTGTTTAAGTCTCTTTTGTGGCAAGCACTTGCTCAATGAATAGATAAATATACAGGAAAAGCGACCCGTATTCTAACTGAAACGTAAATCATTGTCTGGATGTCGCTACACGCCGCTTTTGTTGAGAAAAACAACAATAATTTGATGTCCTTTTTAATTAAAATGACGGCCAGTAGTCCTTTAGACCCCTTAGAAATGTGGACTTAATTACTCGTTCTACATTAAAAACATTTCTGATTTGTTACACACATTTTTCTTTGCATTTTATCTTATTGCAACCTTAAAAATATAAATTTCTCACCGAAGTGAATGTTGAAGACATGGCAAAATTAAGGAGATAGGTTTCGAACGCAGTCATCTATCAAGAAAATGCAGATAGATAGATAGATAAACACTTTATTGCTTACACAATTATACAGAAAACCAATAAAAGAAAATATAATAGTAGGCAATTTTTGTGACAGGACAAATTAGGAGACAATGAGAGGTAGTGTACCGGCAACTAGAAAATTTAAAAGGAAATTTACAGGGAAAAAAATCAACTGTTACTCCTTAAAAAAACAGTCCAGACCACCTATGAAACACAACATTTGTACTTCTTGACGGGAAAGTGAAGAGCAGAGATGTTCTTTTTCTAAAATTTGTGATCAAAATGTTTTTGTTTTGTTTATATAATTTTAACGCAAATTTAGTTGCGAAACAAATTACAAAAACACAAGTTGAAAAAGTAAATAGTGTTGAATAATTTCGGCGGGCTGGTTAGAACCACGATAGCTCAATTGGAAGAACACCTGACCCGGTATGTCAGAAGGGTGCAGGTTCAGATCCTGCTCGTGGAAATTTTTTCACACTCTTGTAACACTAAAAGTTTCCGGAATTGGCCACTTACATAAACAATATTTAAAAAGTTATTACTACATTTGAAAATGGAACTCTGGAAGACCGTGGAATACAATTTGTTTCATCTGATTGTCAATTATTTTCACATTGTGGCGTCATTTTAAAAATTGCGTGATTACAAGATTATGGATTTAACTCAGGAAAATTTTCGTTGCAAGATTTTTTACGATTTTTAGTGTAATTTGACAGCTCAGCAGAGTCTCGTTCGGCTTCAATCTGCTTTTGGCGAAGAAGCACCATGCAAGACGACGTTTGCAGAATTCAAACGCGGTCAAACAAAACACTGAAAAGGTGAGATCTCACTAAAAGTCTCACATCTTCACTGATACTTACGGGCTTAAATATTCATAAAATTTTATAAAATACAGTGAAAAAATTAAACGCCCACCCGACCCAGCCAGGAATCGAACCTGGGTCTTCCGCAATCCGGGCGGCTGCACTGATCGCTATGCTACCGGGAAGGCTGACGTAAGCGCTGAATTTTTGTCACTGCTATTTTAATATTTTTGAGTGCTTTAAGCGGCACTAGCGCCATCTATCCAAACGGTTGTTGCAACCGATGGCCATGCAGATTCATCTTTGCAGATGAAATACCACAAATTTGATAACACAACGCTACAGTAAATTTTACTTTTTTATTTTCAAGTGCTAATTGCTGCACTGAAGCTAAATTAAATATTCATAAAATTTTATAAAATACAGTGAAAAAATTAAACGCCCACCCGACCCAGCCAGGAATCGAACCTGGGTCTTCCGCAATCCGGGCGGCTGCACTGACCGCTATGCTACCGGGAAGGCTGACGTAAGCGCTGAATTTTTGTCACTGCTATTTTAATAGATAATAGTTTGGATAGATGGCGCTAGTGCCGCTTAAAGCACTCAAAAATATTAAAATAGCAGTGACAAAAATTCAGCGCTTACGTCAGCCTTCCCGGTAGCATAGCGGTCAGTGCAGCCGCCCGGATTGCGGAAGACCCAGTTTCGATTCCTGGCTGGGTCGGGGGGGCGTTTAATTTTTTCACTGTATTTTATAAAATTTTATGAATATTTAATTTAGCTTCAGTGCAGCAATTAGCACTTGAAAATAAAAAAGTAAAACTTACGGGCTTAGTGGAGAAATCATTTAAGATTTCTATCATACTCATCTACTAATAAACAAAAGAAATATTGTATATATATACAATATTTTAACAACTTTGACACTGATGTACCCAGTCATTAATCAAGAAAGAAACGCATCATTAACTTGCAAGATCGCAGTCCAAGTACCTAAACCAAATGATTAATCAAGATAAGAAAACCATCGAAAAAAACATTATTTTTTTCATTTGTTTATTTTGGTGATTTAAAAGTGGCATTATCTTACTTTATTGGGGTTATTTATATAAAAGAGACAGGTAGAGTAGTTATTCTAAATTATGTTTCCATAATTTGCTTCCTCCAAGTTATTATAGATCAATAGATATATTAGTTAATAGTTATTAAAGTAAATAGATTCCACTCAAAAAGTCGTGTCAGTGTAAATACCGGCTCCCGGTATGACACTGTTAAGCGATTTCTTACAAAAACAGCACACAGTTATGAGGGCCATGTAAGTACATTATCTCAACTAATTTAAAACGAGTTCCTAAACTAATGACGGACCTAACTAATGCAGGGAACACTTCGCGTGATACTCAGGCACATAGTGGTATTCAGTGTCCCGAGGTCCTTACATACTGTATGCTGGATTGTTCCCACACAGCATACCCAAGGCTTTGACTAGGCACACAGGCAAATTATTTCAATTTAAATAAACTATTTTGTTATGATTAATGTTACATATAATTTTTTAAGCAAATTTTTTTGCGAACTTTGGATTGAGCCACGATAGCATAGTTGGTAGTGCACCTGACCCGGCATGTCATGGGGTGCGGTTTTTTCAACACTTTGTCTTTTTTTCAAATTGTCTATTTTTTGTTAAAGAGTTTATAGATAAACGTAGATAGACAGATAAATACTTGATTGCTCACACACAGACGAAAAAAACAGTTACATAATTTTAAAACTAGTGTTGGTAAAAGAGTTCTTATCGTCTACTAACGATCTCTTCCAGACAACCTTTGGTTTAAGAATTTAAGAAGGAGATATAGAAGTGCGCAAATACTGAAGAACACATTATAAAAATTAGTACATACCTTTGTTTTTTTTAAAGTATTTAAAGTGCTTTCATAATACTTTTTATAACATTTTTTATCAACAATCCAAGTCCAGAGTAAATTGTTTACACATTTTTAACGTAACACGTTCGAGATGATAGAGTAGGTAGTTTATTTTATTTTATTTAAAGCGTCGTTACCGAATACATGCAATATAAAATATTAAAATAAGATTATTCGAAAAAAGTGATGAGAAATTTTCCACTACGAGTCTCGAACCTTATGATATGAGAATGAGAGTTTAAAGTTAACTGTAAACGTAAGATAAAGCTGTCGGTGCAACCGTCTATTTGGATTTGTAATACAGTTATTATTACAGAGGCACATTTACGTGCCCGAAATACCACCTTGCAATCTGACAACACCCACCATGACAGACATTTCATGTTCCGACCTTAGGCCATAGACTTAAAAAGAAACTCTACACCATTTAAAATAAACAAAATAAACGTATATTGATACTGTGTATTTTCTCGAGGAGCTTTATAGTGCAGTGGTTAACGCGCCCGGTCGGCGTTGCTGAAGTTAAGCAACATTCACAGAGGCCGGTCATCGGATGGGTGACCAAAAGTATATCGTCTAGAGCTTCGGAAGGCACGTAAAGCTGTTGGTCCTGGCTGTATTAGAAGTTTTAAACATCTAGCAATCCGCATTGGGCCCGCGTGGTGGTTTATGGCTCCTTGTCTCTATACATTCATATTATAGGGAAGGCTCGTGCCCCAGCATTAGGACGTAAAATGAGCTGGTAACGCATATTTTCTATATACGTGATATCGGCAGGATTATACACAAGCACATTATGGTCCTTAAGAAAGATAAAAACTTTTTAAATATATGTAAAACAGTAAAAAAAAAACGATAATACTGTTTCAATATCGTTATATATTTAAAACTACATCATAGGCATAAACAAAGAACGAGACGATTTCCTCAAAGAGAAGGCAAGAGTGGAGGAAAAAGATGAGTCTACAACGAAAGAGAGAGAAAGAGAGAGAGAGAGAAACATTTATTGACTACACACACTAATATACATAAAAATAAAAATGAAGAACAAACAATAGGTCAATCAAGACCCCGCCTCAGTTTGTGTTGCCAACCTGACATAAATCCGAAAAGATAAAGCTAAAAGATTTAAAAAAAAAATAATATTTCGAAATCTGATATATATATACGATAAAAATATAATTACGAATACCAAGGTTTTCTTCTAAAAAATATTATTTTGTCAGCGTTTGATAAGCCACAAATCTTGTCTTTTCTGTCAGGCAGTAAGTAACAAGTTTTTTAAATGATTTCTAATCTTGTTATTGTGTAACAATGCTATTTTTGTATAGAAAATATAACACTTCTTAAACAGTCTGCCTCCAGGTGGAGACCTGGAACTTTTGCAATAAAATCATATCAAAATTATTTAAATGTTGGCGCTCATATAACAGACAAAGACACTTCTGTTTTACCTCGTTTTTAGTATAATGTTTTGTAGCATCTAAGTTTTTTGTAAATAAGAGGAAGTGTTGTAAAAGTTATAACAGTCGGAATTTATACTTGCTCTTTTACCAATCTGGGCCAGGCCTATTATCACAGACCTAAGTTTTTTTCAACACACTCAATTCTAGCTTCTTCATAATTGTTTGCGCACATTTTATTTTAAATCATAGTTATTTTTAACGTTGCCGATTTTTTGACATACAGACAGTAATATTTTTGTAAAGTGCCATGTCTCTCCAAGGCATAAGTCAATGGTCGCGGCATTCATTACAGGACTGTTCACACATACCGCTGCTTTGATACGTGATTACATTTCGTGACCTTAATTGACTCTACATGCGTGCAAATTAAAAATATTGTTTGCATTCGTAATTACGAGCTTAGCCGTAATGATTTGTTTCGTTAGCCCGCATAATAACTCTTTTGTTGTCTTTCTATGACAAAATGCTTTTTAAGTCCTGGCTGCGTATTTAAACAAATGACAGTGTCTCAAACTCAACTACATCTTGACTGTGGATTGCTCTCGATAAGAAAATTATTTTTAAAACACATAATACTTAAACAACATAAAAATTTACCGTATGTTCTAAACATTAATAAAAAAGAGAGCAGAAGAAATTGTAATGTAGCTAAAGTTCCCCAAACTACAGCAAAGTTACAACACAATAAGAAAGATAAGAGACCATAGCTCTTAGCTCGAATATACAATTATGTTAATAAAAATCTAGATATTTACTCCCAACAATACAATGTTTACAAAACAAAACTTTTTATTTAGTTATATAATAATTAATTCTTAATCGTTTTTTTATAATACATACGTATAATCACGCCTCTTTCCCGTAGGGGTAGGCAGAGACCCTAATATTAAATAATAATTTTTATAATACCATATTATATTAAAAATTCAAAATCATTTATTCAGTTTAGGCTACAAATAGCTCTCATGAACGTCATTATGCCATCGGTTCGTAAAACTATAGTTAATAATGATAAAAATAAGACAAGTATGCAAGAGCAGGCGGCACCCGTTCACGAGTATGACATATGAATCAGCCATCGCTTCGCTCAACCATACTTTAAGAAATATAACGACCTGACGCACATGCCTCCACCGCAGAGACAATAAAGAGATCATGACACATCCACGCTACTCTCCCAAGCTAGTCTAAATCAAAACTAATTAAAACTTAGGAACAGAGGACACACCTAAAATAAGTTATTATACCCCAAATTATGTGGGACTCATCGCCTCTTCCCTACCGATCCAATCCTAACCCCTGGGAAAATCTAGTAGGGTAAGGGTAAAACGCTTGCATTCCCTTTAAAAACCCTTCGACGGTGTTTTGATCACATGGTTCGAACCCTTTAACTTTCTCGCCGCCTCCAAAAAATCCAGTGACGCTGAAAATACCGAATGAAAAATAAATCCTTTTTCCCGTTCAGCCACTAAAAGTTCGACGAGTAAAATGGAAGTATCATCGTCATCATCATCACCTTATACTAGTCCACTGCTGGACATAGGCCTCTCCAAGTGCACGCCACCGAGAACCATCACTTCTTTGCCACAGAGACGGCTTGGGATCAAGAAACGAATGGTTGTTCCGTATTCATCCAACGAGAACTCATCCCACATATAAATTTTTGAAAAACTTATGGGATGAATAAGGAAAGAAAAATAAAAATATTGCTGTGGGTTGAGTAAGGAATAGAAATGGGATGAGTAAGGAAACATTTATTCGTGGGATGAGTTCTCGTGGGATGAATACGGAACAACCCGAAACGGCGTACCTCCACATGGCCTTCAGCTGGTCGCAACTCGGCTCATCAGCCTTCCCGATCTCGCGGTCGCGGACGCGCGCCGGCCGCGGCGACAGCAGTGGCTCCTGATCGATGCGCTGCGACGTCACGGCGCACGCGCACGCGCACACCACCACGCCCAGGGCGCGCCACGCCGACCACATCCTGTGTGCAAACAGACGGAGAACTTTAATAATTATTTATTTCTTTAAAATAGGTACACAGAAAGGTTACATTGAATAAACAGTCATGAGAATTTAACAATACAGTAACACCCGTATTTATAAATAATGGCTTGTTTATAAATTATTTACACATTACTTAGCAATTACTTTGTTCTTAGAAATGTCACTAAGATCTAATTCCATTTTATATAACAAGTAACGTTTAAATTAGAATAGAAATTTTATTATTCAATTAAATAAAAGTATTATTGTTACTATTAAATTCATCAACTTTATATTACTTTATACATAACACAAACGGTCACACGGAGTATGACCTCAATTCTAGCTTGTCACTATGAATTCTTCGAGAAACTTAACTAGATTGCTTGATTAAAGATATCGGTGACTTTTGCTTGGCTTAGGGCCTGTTTCACGATCTACAAGTAAGTTCCCATTAGCGTTTACTTGACAGATAGTCCATACAAAACTGTCACTTTATCTGCCAAGTATCTCCTAATCAGACATTGTGAAACAGGCCCTAAGAATTCTGACTTTTGACGTTACTAACTTCATCGGTTTACTAAAGAATTTAAATTTTACTCAAGCAATTAAGTACTTACGGGGGTAAGACTAGACAGCAATCCGTATAAGAAAAAAAATTTTTGAATCGGTCCACAATTGACAGAGAAATCGATCAACACACATAATAAAAATACGAACAGTAGAACATAGAACCTCCTTCTTTTTTGAAGTCGGTTAAAAATACGTAACAGCATGAGTTATGCAATACCTTCGGCCACGTTAAAAATAAAACACATATTAAAATAAATTAAAAACAAAAAATAATCCAATAAGCGAAATCAATATGTAAGCGTTGATTATTATTTGCCAACACAAGAACATTGTAAGCAGGAGTCTGTCCGTTAAGTACACGCACATCAACCTATCCAAAACTGTCAAATATCTTCAGTACATTTTCAACCATATACTCAAAATATAAAGTTCAAAGTCTATTGAGGAAATTTGACTATTTGTGGTAGGTTGATGTGCAGGAGCGTACTAAACGGAAAACCCACTGCAAATGTGTAGATAAATTAAAAAATACATGTGTATTGTCTTCACTAAAGATAAAACAAGATTTTAAAAAAAAATCAAAATTCAAAATCATTTATTCAGTTTAGGCTACAAGTAGCTCTTGTGAATGTCACTATTCCATCGGTTCGTAAGTAAGAACCGGCAAGAAACACGGCAAGTGTCCAGCCCTTTTCTCCCTTTCAGCGTCAAAAATATTGGAAATAGCCCTATCATAGCAGGACACTTTCCATTACAAATAAACACAAAATTATAGAAGACAACCACAACATGTAAATAAAAAAAATCACACAAAATAAAAAAAGTAAGTTAATAAATTAACTTAATTAAAATAACAGAACAAGGAGGTTCTATCAAAGAAAATATAATATATTATAAGAATAATAAGAATAAAGACAAGAAACATTTATTGACCTGCACAAAAACAAATACAAACAGATGAGAAATACAAAAATAAAATAAAAATAACTTATAAAGAACATCATAAAACAGTTAACATAATCACAAAAAAAAAAAAGAGAAAATTTATAATAATATATAGATGATATAATGTTTTTGTTTATATAATTTTAACGCAAATTTTGTTGCGAAACAAATTACAAAAACACAAATGTTGAAAAAATTTCCACGAGCAGGATTTGAACCGGCACCCTTCTGACATACCGGGTCAGGTGCTCTTCCAATTGAGCGATCGTGTGGTATCGTGGTGGAAATTTTTTCAACATTTGTGTTTTTGTAATATATAGATGATTTAATATTTAATATACATATTAAATCACTATCAAGCAAATGTGCTTGATTGATATGTATAATGTATATACGGGTTAGCTTTTCATCACATCTTGACGATTAGGCCGAAAAGCGCACTTTACCTGACATCCTCAACTACTGACCGAATTGCTATCTTATCTCTAACCGTCTGGAAACAACAATGCTACTAACATTTAATTTAACTAACCAGTGGGCGTTAAAACAAGTCATTCCACTAACCAAAACAACGATCGAAACAGGGACCTCTGGGTATGAGACCGATAGCCACAACCACTAGACCACAGAGGCGGTCAAATGACTTGACCTGATGTATAAGTGTCGGTTAAGCTCAATTACAAATCCTCAACACCTAAACCTAAAGCACAGTATAATAATGAGTGCTACAGCCTATTACAATATAGGTTAAACCTTCGCCAATGCCACATAATCTTCTAAATATAAACCAAGTTCTATTAATAGCCGAGGCGTAACAAGTAGGTATCGTGTAACCACTCGACAGTCGCGATATTCATAACCGAATCTTAGGTCCGACTCGAATTGACCCGCCCACGCTTGAAAGCGACAGAGCGCATAGTGCGAATTTCATTCGCCACTCGATTACGTTAAAGCGCTGACAACTGTGAAATGGGCTTCACTTCATCATCATCATCATCACCAGCTCATTTTATGTTCCCACTGCTGGGGTACGGCCTTTCCTATGGATGGATAGAGAGATCATTGCTGTGCGGTGGTGACTGCTAATGCAGCCGGGACCAACGGCCAAACGTGCCTTTCGAAGCACGGAGGGCTTACGCTACACTTAAGCATGGTTTATATCTTAGAACATATAACCGCCTCTGTGGTCTAGTGGGTAAGACCACCGGTTTAGAGCCAGAGGTCCCGGGTTCGATTCCAACTCCAAGAAAAATATGTTATAATAGAATTACAACAATGTTATTGGTTCCAAAATGCAGAATTATGAAATTGATAATAAAATAATACTACCTCTAAACAGGATCTATTAATATGATTATCTTTTTTCATTGACTAAGTAGCCCCCTTATTCATAAAAACTATTTAAGCATTATTTAGTTAATCATTGTTTTGTCTCTTTTTCTCAAATTCAAAATGACGTTTGTATGACGTTGACAAAACAATATTTAACTAAATAATGCTCAAAAAGTTTTTATGAATAAGGTGATAAGTATATACTTTACTTACTTAAATTAAGTATCATCACCATTTGGTGCCAGCTTCATACTGAGAGTTTGGAGATCAGTATATACAATTTACTGCGATCCCATATAGCTTGTTTTAACTGGCGAAATCTAAGATAAATTAAGTAGGTAGTACTTGTTCGTAATACTTATAAAATAGGTATTGTTTTATTTTTAATAAAACATCTTTATTGTAAATTAGTAAATAGCGTATTTCGAATTTCCTCACTTAAATCCAGTGGCATCGCTGTTTCATGGTTGTAAGCGCCTTAACAGCTTAGGAGGCGCCACATAAATGCAATAGAATATAATAGAATCCGTATTTATTAAAGGGATCAAGACTTCATGTGTTAGTATTAACTTATATACAAAATACAAAAAATACAAAAGTTGGTTACACAATTTTTGATATGAATATAGTTATATATGTAGTTGCAATATACCGGCATTGAATAGCAAATACATTGTACACAGGCACACAGTATTGAAATAAATCACAGCTGCCTTTCACAAAGTAGTATAGAAAATGTATTTCCGCTTTTCATCTTTGTACCGGATAATCTGGATCGGATACGCGACTATTGTGGTGCCCGCAACTTGGTTGTTCATATAAGTGTGTGTGACATGCTGAGACTGGTTGTTTGTTATACACACTTGAAGTTCTTGACTATGTTTGCTTATGGAGGGTAGTGGAATTAAGTGCTGGTATTAATAGATCTAGCTTAGAACATATAATCATGAGATAAAGTTAGTTTTGATTTCGAACTTTCGAATAATATAACTTAAATATTTATAAAATTTTATAAAATACAGTGAAAAAAGGAAGGCTGAGGTAAGAGCTGAATTTTGTCACTGCTTTTTAATTTTTGAGTGCTTATTAGCGGCACTGTGCACCATCTAAGTATTTTATAAATATTTAATTTAGCTTCAGTGCAGCAATTAGTACTTGAAAATAAAAAGTAAAATTTAATATAACTTACTTAATATTTGATCAATTGTCTGTATACTGTAAATGCTTCAATCAATTATGTACTTGATCGAAGTGTATCATCATCATCCGCCTATAATAGTCCACTGCTGGACATAGGCCTCTCCAAGTGTACGCCACTGAGCACGATTCGGTGCGGCTACTCTCCAGTACTACTATACTTCTTTTCTTAGCCAGCTCGAAAGAAGAAGAAGTTATTGAAGTGTTATATGACTCGAAAAATTTCAAAAAACAAAAAACGCGCAAATGTGTGGAACAACCACATGCAGAAAGTACATCAGCTGGTACAGTGTAATGTTTTCTGTATGCCTAAGCGTCAAAAATATATGAGGAGAACTTGTCCATGTTGCCAGCCCTGAGGTCGGCGCAATGTCTTCATATAACTTGTCCATATCATCATCATCACAGCGAAGACGTCCACTGCTGTCCAAAGGCCTCCCTCAAGGATCTCCACAACGATCGGTTTGTGCTGCTCGCACCCAAGTGGCTTCCCGCGACCTTTACCAGATCGTCGGTCCACCTTGTTGGAGGCATACCAAATAAAGAAATAATGAAGGTATATAAAGAGGTATATTGTAATGAAGGCCAAATGTTTCTCAACCTCCTTCTCCGACTGTCCGGTGGAGCGGAGTCAGTCAGTTAGATAGACACCCACCTTACTCCGTTTACTATTGTAAGTGTTAATGTCCTTACATTGTTTAATCTTTTTTGTATTATTGTTTTTTTATATTGTTTTAACTATAACTTCATTAAGGACCAGCATTGTTTCGTTTCAAATTATACCAAAAATGTCATGCTGTGTACACTCCTTTTGGATTATCGTCTAGCTAGTAAGGTTAACCAAATATGTTACTGTACTCATGCATTGATTGTAATCTGTTTGTGTACCTATAGAAATAAATAAATAAATAAATAATTACCGACTGCGTCTTCAGAGCGATGCTACTAACATAATATTGGCCTGAGTTCGGATACTTACTAATAATATTATAACTTAATTATTAACACATTAATAACAGTCTTGTTAACCCATTTAAAAAACTTATACGCTTGTGGTACGTATGGATGACATCAGTAGTCTAACAGAGCTTTGAGCTATACCTATGATTTCTCGCATTCAAACCGAGCATTTTTTTATATACCCGACACGGCAAGTGACTCCACTCCATCTGATGTAAAGTAGAAATTAAGTCCAAATGCGAAGACTACCGGTGTAGCGTGAAAACGTCGCAACCGCCCTACAAGGTACCTCTTCACGCCTCCTTTGAAGGACACCATGTCATAGGAAGGTGGGGGAACGTGTGCTGGTAGACTATTCTGCATTGCGTTCGGCTATCTACGCTTTCTGACAAAACATTTTTAGTTATAGTTTTCTCTATCGTGAATATTGACTGTGCTTCCATTCTCTCTGTTTGCAGAGTGAAATGTGCGAGCGGGCCACTCAACTGGCAATATACGCTTCTCTACACAGAGTACACATTGTGGGATGCGCGACGAGAGAGGAAAGAGCAATGTGATGGAAACTGGGGAAAAAGTGTACGCAAATTGGGGTAGGACGGTACAGTCAACAGCGAAAGTACATGATCAATACCAAAATACCATTATATTATTAAAATACACTGAGAAAAAAAGAGAAAAAAAAATGCATTTCTAAACACACACACATTTTGTCTTATTCACTTGAATATATTAATATTCTAGTTCTATAAAAACCCAACCCAATGTAAATTTGAAAGTTTACGATAGCGAAATAACGTTTTTTTTTTTTCATTTTTTTTGCCTCGCCTCCATCGCCTCGGTGGCCAAGTAGCAGAGCGCTCGGCCCGATACCCGAAAGTCCCGGGTTCAATTCCTAGGTCGGGCCAAATGTATTTCGGATTTTTCGATGCATAGCCCGGGTTTGTGATCACCAACCCATTTGGCAAGCGTTGTGATTAAGCCATTGCGCACCACTTGTAGCGATGATTTGATTTCAGTGATGGAGGCCTTTGCCCAGCAGTGGGACAGTTATGGGCTGTTTACTTTTTTTACATAATCTCAAATTTAAAATATTTAGGATACTTTTATGACAAATGATCTTACTGTCCACACCACAGCTTGGGTTGTGTTCGTCGTCTTGTGTAACGTTATTTTCAATGTGTTTTTTTTATTATGTATGATAAAGGATTACAATAGTTATTTTTATTGTGTTTTTATATTATTTTCGTCAGAAACACAAAGTGTACATAAACTATATAAAAATTAATCTGTATTTTACAAAAACACAAATGTTGAAAAAATTTCCACGAGCAGGCTTTGAACCTGCACCCTTCTGACATACCGGGTCAGGTGCTCTTCCAATTGAGCTATCGTGGTTCTAACCAGCCCGCCGAAATTATTCAACACTGTATTTTGTTGGTTTCATTAGTACCTATTAAATATTTATAAAATACAGTGACAAAATAAAAGGCCCACCCGACCCAGCCAGGAATCGAACCTGGGTCTTCCGCAATCCGGGTGGCTGCACTGACAGCTATGCTACCGGGAAGGCTGACGTAAGCGCTGAATTTTGTCATTGCTTTTTAATTTTTGAGTACTAAAAGCGGCACAGTGCGCCATCTATCCAACGGTCGTTGCAACCGATGGCCATGCAGATTCACCTTTGCAGATGAATTACCACAAATTTGATAACACAACGCTATAGAAATTTTTTATTTTCAAGTGCTAATTACTGCACTGAAGCTAAATTAGATATTTATAAAATTTATAACATACATTGAAAAAATAGTACCTATTGGTATTTTTGGTATTTTGTTGTCGATCATCAACTGTGGCTGTTGACTTTACCTGATACGAAACGGTTGAAGCCCGGTGAAGCTGAAAATTCCGTAGAGGCAATCAGCAATCTCTCTCAAAAAAAAAGAATAATACGAAACGGTGAGGTGATTTAGACTGAAAAAAATTATTCAAATAAAGTCTTTACTATAATAGTTTTTGGAGGTTATAAAATAGTATCAAGAATTCACAAAAAAGACGGGCAATAGAGACTTATATTTAAAACTATTGATATCGTTAAAGTCACGCATGATTTCATTAATTTTCATTTGGTATTTTATGAAAAGCTAAAAGAGCTACAATACACTTCAAAGTCAAAGTCAAAGTCGAAATTTTTTATTCAAATAAACTTACGAAAAGTGCTTTTGAATCGTCCATACATTTTTTACCTACTACTCATTCAGGACGTCTATTTTTTAGCTGTGGAGAAGAATGGCCGCTAGACGCTTTAATAGAAGTAACGACATTTACACGTGCGCTGTAACAACCTCTCGCGCACTGTAAATCAAATCGAGCAAACACACCATCGCATCGCCACCCGGGTAAACATTACCGTTCACCCGGCCCGAGTTTACCCAGCCCCCGTTTACCCGGCTGTCGGACTGTTGATCGCTCACCGCTCAATGACGCAGATAGATGGGTCTTAGCTGCTCTCGAGGTATATTTGACGGCGCATTCGACCGGTATTAACCGGTTGGTGAAGTGGTTCTATCGTCTGTGTTAGAGGGGTTTTTTTATTAATTACAGGTATACTTGGCCGTCATCACACCTGATGTTAAGTGGTGATAAGACCGAAGTGCCAGCGTACAGTGTACATTCACTAAACTAAATTTTATTTTCTTATTATCTGTATTTCATACTTAGTTTTGACGTAAATAAGTGCCTGGAAAGGTTTATATTGAATAAATGATTTAACTTTGACTTCGACTTTAACCAGGCTTACTTAAAACAAATTCGGTGCTTGCTTGGTTTATGCACATAGCATATTACCTAGTTTAAAAAAAAGCGGCCTTAAAACAAGCCTTAAGATATACAGCCTTTATACTGTTTCTGTATTCTGCGTTTAGTTATCAATAAGAAAACAAAACTAAACATTAACTGCCTTACAAATAAACAAAGAATAAGCTCCGAATGGTTGTGTTTTGTGTTTTGTCCGTGTTTTGTCTCTTTTACTCTAATTTGAAATGACGTTTACATGAAAGGAACAAAACAAGGAATAACTATTCGGACCTTATTCTTTGTTTATTTGTAAGGGGAAGGGTCTTACAAATAAATAAAGAATAACCTCCGAATAGATATTCCGTGGTTTGTCTCTTTCACTCTAATTTGAAATGACGTTAACATGACAGGAACAAAACACGGAATAACTATTCGAAGCTTATTCTTTGTTTATTTGTAAGGCACTAAGAAATAATTAAATTATGCATACATTATGCCGTATTACATGTGTGAGGAGCTCGATGGCGCAGTGGTTAACGCGCCCGGTCTGCGAGTGCTGAGGTTGAGCAGCTTTCGCAAAGGCCGGTCATCGGATGGGCGACCAAAAATGTACCATCTCGAGCTCCTCCGTGCTTCGGAAGGCATGTTAAGCCGTGAGTCCCGGCTGCATATCAGTAGTCGTTAACAACCACCTACCCGCACTGCGCTTGCGTGGTGGTTTATGGCCCGTTCTCGCTATCCATTCATAAGGAAGGCTTGTGCCCCAGCAGTGGGGTCAAAAAAGGAGCTGATGATGATGATGACATGTGTGTAGCCGATTAAATGTATGCAAACAAATGTATACGCGGTTTGAAATAACAAACAGTCTTTTGAATAGAAATAAATTTCGTATTTCTGCATCAAAGCTCCAACAAAATGCTTTTCCACGAAACAGTATACGGGTTGAAAAATGCGTTTTTCCAATATTTTCTGTAAAGGGCCTAAAAGGGGTTATTGTGAAATTAAATTGAGATGGGAAATATTTTGTTCGATTTTATGTGAAAACTTTATTTTAATTGAATTTTCACATGAATTTGTTTCCAGAATCTATGTACATATTTTAAATCGCATAAATTCAAGTTTGAAAATTCGTTTTTTATGGTTACTAACTACTTGGATCTCTGTATTTTTCTTGTCCATACAAAGTTTAATTAAAATTGATGTTTATGTGGAATTGGTGACCAACAATTTACCACCACGAGCGCCTCCGTAATTTGGAAGGCACGTAAATCCAGTGGTCCCAGCTGAATTAGTGGCCGTTAAAAAGCACCACCACACCGGGCCCGCGTGGTAGTTTATGGCCCGTTCTCCCTATCTATCCACAGAAAAGACTCGTGCCCCAGCAGTGAGGACCTATAATGAGCTGGTGAATCTTAAATAGCTTATCTTTTACCCCAAAGCTCCTAAGCTACTTGAGCCAGCGTAAAAGCATTACTATCCAACGTAGCAATGCTGCTAGCTTACTGGGCACTGTGTCTGATGAAGATCATTTGGGGCAATTTTTAATTTACAGTTAGTATTAGTTATAGTTCATAGTTTTTTACAAGTTTAATTCTAAGTGGTTTAATTTTTTTTTTTTTAATCAACAAAAATATAATAACAAATATCGGTTAGTAGTATCTTAAAGCCTATGTTAGGTTCGTCTAGACACTAAGTTCTCAATATAATAATAAGTAATTTAATTAAAAACAGTGAAATAATAATATGACGGTAAAAGACAAAAAAGGCAGTACATACAGCTCAGCGATAACCATTCCATCGCATCGATAAAGAACTGACAGCGTTGCACAGCGTCACTTCACTTCACTTCACTTATTATTGTCCTTGTTTGTAAATTAATTATTCATATTCTTTTACCAATGACAATATTAAGAAATATTCTGAAGAAATGAGATACGAGAATGTATTGTAAGGCAAAATAAGTAAATGAAAGACCACATCAATTTGTCGCTTGCATGAGCCCGCCCTCATACTATTACTCACGGTAAGACTTATTTCTGCTCTTTCTACAGAACTTGGACGAATATGAATATGAATATGAAACTGTGCCGTTATAGTTAAGTTTTTTTTTTATATACTTAGCACGGCAAATGACTCCACACCATCTGATGTTACGTGGAAATGGAGTCCAGACGCGAAGACAACTGGTGCAGCGTGAAAACAAAGCAATTCTTGTATTTATACACGAAGACTTTTTTATCGGTGATGATCAGGACTTACTGATTCCGACTAAGTTAATGATAGCCATTGCAATAATATTAAAACTTACATGTCAGCGTTCCATTTTTTATTTTTTCGTCTGGGAAGTAAAGTTAATGACTATGAATATTAAAATCATGGTCCTACTCCTCCTTGCTACAAATAAAACCTCCTCATAAGTACAGGTACAACGATGATAACAAACCTCATTGAAGATTAAATTTTTCATGTTATTAGTAGTAAACTGTCAAATGGTAGACAACGTTAAAAAAACGACATTCTAATTAATTCTAATTAATTAAAAATACAAAATTAAGTTTATAAAAAGAAAACATGTAACTACTATTATTGTTGCAATGGGCATCATTTACTTAATGAGTAGGTCCTGATCACCGATAAAAAGTCTTCGTGTATAATTTGAATCTCGGAAACGGCTCCAACGATTTTCATGAAATTAAGTGTGCAGGGGGTTTCGGGGGCGTTAATCGATCTAGCTAGGTTTCATTTTTAGAAAACATTACAAAAACAAATAACGAGCAAAGTTCGGTCATCCAGGTACAGACGCCCGCACATCAACCTATCCAAAACTGGCAAATTTCTTCAAAACATTTTCAACCATATTGCTTATAACTAAAGTTCAAAGTCTATTGAGGAAATTTTACAGTTTGTGGTAGGTTGATGTGCAGGCGTGTGTACTATTCATTAATTCGTGGATAGCATTTATGCATTAATCGTCTCAGAGACTTGTTATTAGAAAATTCTGTCTTTTAGATTTATGACTGACTGAGTGACTTGGCTAAGTGACTTTTTCCATGTACCCAGCAGTGTGACATAGGCTAACAACAAGGGACGTTAATAGGCAATAAAAAACTTTAAATTATTGTTAATAATTCTTCGTGTAACTGAAATAATATCTTCATTTTTTTTATATCGAAATACTTAGATATGCAAAGATTTTTCCAAGGTAGAAAAGAAAGGCATTCCTGAACCGTCCAAAATAACTTGAACAATAGCAAATATGCCGAGTGGCTGTAAATCTTAATAATCTAATAGATCTCTTGCCATATTTCAACAGGACAAAAGGTCGCGTCTGCGGACCGGATGAGGGATTGGATGACGCCCCCGGCGCCGTGTCCGGTTGTACTATCCGGTTTATAACGCCATACGGCGGACTAGGGTTTGCTATAGGTAAAGTTTATATGGAGGAGAAGTCTAAAACATCATAAAATGTGTAACATGATCTTATCTTATCTTAGTGGGGCCTGCCGAGGTTTCCCTCTCCCAGTAACACTTCGACCCATCGGGATCTTTTGTGCAGCCCCATCCTTTCACTCTTCCTCCTCTGTAAGGATAGATGCCATAAGTTTGGCAACGTCCTTAAGAGCGAAAAGCCTGAAGTCCTCCGGTTTCGGATAGGCCGACCCCAGGAGTCCCATTCTTTTCCTAGCCAGAGAGTGGCAGTCACACAGTAGGTGCTGCATTGACTCCGTTTCCTCTCCACACGCCCTATACAAATTATTTGTTGAAAGGTGCATTCTGTGAAGCATTTGTTTTGTGGCATAGTGCCCTGTCAAGGCACCGATGGTTAATCGGGCCTGCCTTCTGCTGCCTCCGCATATGAACTTACTCCGTCCTAAGGCGTTTTCGCCTAGGAAGGATTTGGAGTGTTTCATACCCGGCTGCTCCTTCCATTCGATGCCGTGCCTGTTTTCGATGTAATCTTTTAAGGCCTTGTTAATGGTACTTGGTGCAAGTGCCACGAACGGCTCAGGACCAATGAGCTGGGTCTCTGAGCCCTCCCTGGCAAGTGCATCCGCCATCTCGTTGCCGTATTTGGTATAGGAAAAGTTTATAATGGAGGAGAAGTCTAAAACATAATAAAATATATAACATTAAAACATATATCATATATATATATCATATATATGTTACATTACTAACATATTTTTTCTATATCTTACGGGTAAGACACAATAATAATGTTATTATGTATTTATTTCAGCATAATTCCATATACTGTTAGTAATTACAATAGACCTTAAACACTAATGTTAGTTACAAGAAAAAATAAAAATGCAAATTAAACAATAAACAAACAAAACTAAAACGACCTTGGCGCACTGGGTACCTACGACCACCCACCGTTAGAGGATGGTTCACCGCACCCAATGTTTCAGCATCGGTGAGTCCCAGCGGTCAGATAACGCTTTCAGGATATGGTTCAATAAAGAAAATAAAGAAATAAATAATTAGGTATATGGTTTTTAATAAGACAGCCAGTTTCTCAGTAGTGAGGATTCCAGATGAAGTTCCGAAGTTGGAAACCTTCGGCTTTATCATCACTTGGCATATCCGAAATTAAAAATAAAAAAGTTTTTTTGTCGCATCTCATCGCTAGTATAATATAGATGTGTCCAAGTACATAAAGCTCTATCGCAATTTCCGGACAGCGAGTCGGTCGCGGCCACTTCCGGTCATACGATCCACCGATTGGCTGAGGATGAATTACCTATTATAAGTTCTTGAAGCTTTTTATTGAGGTGCTTTACTTTGAAACGTAGGTAATCTATGAAAGTTCTGACTTTTTTACAGACTGCTCGATTCCGATCCGAACGTCTCGGAGAATATAGTAGGGCACGCAATGCAAAAGCATGCAATGCAATATTACACCCTTTTTCGAAAAATGACTCCTAGAATGACAATAAACCACTATATTTTTTACATGGTTTTTTCACCGATTATTGCCATAAAAACTACTTTTAATTTATCATTTTAAATTTCCGCGCGGAAACGCTAGCCGCCATGCTGTTTCGGCTCGTGACGTCACTGTGTCAGTAAATAAATATCGCTTACGAACATTGGTTTAAAAATAAAATACAATAGACTATAAGCAAGAATGAATTACAGCTCTAACCGTAGATCTCAACTTCAAAATCCAGATATCCAAAATTTCGCCACCTTCAAAGTATTATATTTAGATAAGTACTTTCTGCTTTTACAAATCCTTCCATGTTACGATTTTAATAAAATTCTACAAACGTGATAATAATTTGAAAAAAATATAAATGACACGCAGCGCAACAAAAATCTAGTTTGTTTACTATCGAAGTGACGTCACGTTGGAATCCAATATGGAGAATAGCGTTTTAGACATTTGAAGAATAGATTAAAAAATAATAATTTTCAAATTGAACTTGAATAAACTTTATTTCATTTTTATGAATAGAAATCAACATTTCTCCTTTGTTTCTTACAAAATCTATCGTATCGTATCGGAACCCTTTAAGGTTCTAGCCGCCCCCAAATAAGTCTGGTGACGCTGTTAAGGGTCTAAATCGCCAACCAACATTCATTCCTAAAAACAATTCAGTACCACTAAGTGAAAAATAACTTTATGGCCTAATTACTTAAAGTCGTTTTGAAGAGAAATGAGTCCATTTGAGCGAGGCTTCCAATTGCCGAGAGCGAAATTGGTGTTATTGCTTAATTAATCACTTACCTAGCGAAGCCTACATAATTTTATTTTCTACCTTTTTCTAGCTTTTGAAAACGAGACATTTTTTTCTTTTTCTTTAATAAAATATTATAATGTATGTCCACAGCTTTAAAAATGAATAAACCGTAAAAGATAGCATCAATCTTTTTATTCGACTAACGATCTCAGCATTAGCATTTTTTGAAATGGCTCAGATAACTAAAACAAGTTAATGGCTACAAAATATAAGATACTTCGCATTGTAATCATCCGCTTCATTTAACTCTAGAAAGGAATTAAATTATTCTACCACCAGCTCGCTGAGCGAAATTTTATTCAAAGAGCAAATGAAACCGAATAACTGTTAGTATAATCTAAATAACGTATTATACGTATTTCGAATGCAAGTTCTTACAAAGTATTGTTAAAGAAAGTGGTTTTTTTTTTGTTTCCAAGTAATTTTCAATAAAACCTTTTTCTTGCAATTTTAGTGGGAGTCAGTAGTAGGTAGTAAAAGAAAGGAATAGTCCAACTTACGGTTGTATCAGTATATTGTCCACACTACTAACACAAATACATAAAGTCACAATACATAGAAGGTGAATAGGATTTCCACAAAGCACAAGCACAGACACAGTTTATAGTTCAGAAGAAGAAAGTTAGAAGTCACAGAAAAGAAGTATATAAGCCAAAACAAATAACAGGTCAGCGTAAATAATAGCAAGGGCAAAGCGAGGTCGGTAAGCGAGCAGTAAAGCAGCGTGCGCTCCGCGTCGTGATAGTGTCTCGACTGGCGTACGTGCGCAGGCGGCGCCCGGCCGTCTGCTAAGTAAATACATAGCGGACAATGACGGTTATGTGCGCGCGGTGATTTGCGCGTTCTCAATTCACCACGACGCGCGGTGTTATTGACTAAGCGATATATTGCATCGACGAGCTGATATGAATTTAGAATTATAGTGTAATTATTGTTAATATGTAAATAGATTTGTAAATATTATTATTGTTATTTTGTGTGCATATTATTATAATGTTGTTGAATATTGTTAATGTAATTTTGTGTAAATATTTAATGTAATATATATATAATAGTGTAGGTATACATAACATAGTAATGAGGAAGGTCGTAGGAAGGTCACCTACACAACCCCCCTCCAGCGATCATCAAGAGCGATAGAAATCGGGAAATCTCACCAGACGCCCAGAGCGAGTTACTTTCTCTTGTGGTGTGTCTGGGATGGGTTCTTCACAGTTGTTGGAAAGAATATAGGCCGGTTTAATCCTATCAATCGACACCGTGACTTCTTTACCATTATGTAACAATTTGAATATCTTATCCCCTCTACTTAAAACTTTATGGGGACCAGAGTATGCGGGGGTCAATGAACCACGTGATGCATCTTCACGTAGGAAGACGTGATCACTAGTGGCTAGCTCCTTATAAATAAAAACTTTCGTGCTACCATGGCGCGAAGCGGGCACGGGTCGCAACTTTTCTGCAACGCTTCTTAGTCGAGCAGAAAACTCTGTCACATCTGTTGTACCAGGTGCAGAAGGCTCGAAAAATTCGCCAGGTAGACGTAGGGACTCCCCGTACACCAATTCAGCAGACGATGACTGTAGGTCTTCTTTAAAAGCAGTTCTTACGCCAAGTAACACCCACGGCAAAGACTCAGTCCACCTATCATTCGCGTGGCACACTATGGCTGCTTTTGGCTGCCTATGGAACCGCTCGACTAGACCGTTACATGCCGGATGGTAGGCGGTTGTTCGCTTGTGCTCGAATCCAGTTATTTTAGCGAGACATTGAAATAACGCCGACTCGAATTGACGGCCTCTGTCAGTCGTAATGTTCGTTGGGCAACCGAATCGTGCAAACCATGAAGATAGCAGCGCCTTAGCTACAGTTTCCGCAGTTATGTCCTCGATCGGTACTGCTTCAGGCCATCGCGTAAAGCGATCAATGGCTGTCAGACAGTACCGATAACCTTGTGACATAGGAAGCGGTCCAACAAGATCAATGTGGATCTGTTTAAATCTTGCCCGCGGTAAACGATAAGTGCCAAGTGGGGCTGTGACATGCCGGTTCACTTTAGCGCGTTGGCACATTATGCAAGCTCGCGCCCAGTCTCGGCAATCTTTCCTAACGCCTGGCCATACGAACCGTTCTGCCACTAATTTAGCAGACGCGTTGGCCCCAGGATGGCTAAGTGAATGCAAGCTGTCAAAAACTTGCTTGCGGTAAAACTTTGAGACGAAAGGCCTAGGAGTCGATGTGCTGACGTCACAGTACAAGTAACCACGGCTCCCGGGTAGCTCTCGCTTCTCCAGACGTAAGGATGAGCTTTCGTCTAACAACTTGGCTAGCTCTTGGTCAGAAGTTTGTCCCTGCGCTAATGTCTCAAGACTGACTGGGATGCTTAACTCCTCAATGCGCGACAGAGTGTCGGCTACGACATTATCCTTACCTGATATATGGCGTATATCGGTAGTGAACTGGGCTATATAGTCTAAATGCCTGTACTGCCTAGGCGAACAGTTAGCCTTCCGTTTGTGGAATGCATAACTGATAGGCTTATGGTCAGTGTATACTATGAAGTGTCTTGCCTCGAGCATATGCCTGAAATATTTAATCGCCTCATAAATGGCTAACAACTCACGATCGTATGGCGAGTATTTCTCCTGCGAAGGGCTTAGCTTGCGTGAGAAGAAAGCTAAAGGCTCCCATGCGTCATCCTTCAGCTGCTGTAATACAGCCCCAATCGCCTTGTCTGATGCGTCGGTTACAACCGCAAGCTTAGCGCTGCAATCCGGGTGAGCTAGAAGTGCTGCGTTGGCCAGGCTTTCTTTGCAGGCGTTGAAAGCCTCTAAGGTGTTGCCTACTAAATTGATGGGGTGCTTACCCTTGACATTCCCTGTTAACAAAGCATGCAATGGAGCTTGAACTTGAGCTGCTTGAGGAAGAAATCTCCTATAAAAATTGAGCATACCCAAAAATCGCCTAAGTTGCAGAACGTTTGTGGGGGGAGGGAACTGCTTGATGGCCTGTACCTTTGAATCCAGCGGTTTGGTGCCATGCTCAGAGATATGATACCCTAAGAAGGTTACCTCGTTGGCGCCGAAAACGCACTTGGACGTATTCACCAGCATGCCATAGTCCTTCAGCCGCGTAAAAATAATGCGAAGGTGCTCCTGATGCTCACTCTCCGTTCTAGAAAAGGCTAGAAAATCGTCCAAGTAACAGTATACGAAATCTAGGCCCCGGGTCACTTCATCCACTAACCTTTGAAACGTTTGTCCCGCGTTCCTTAAACCAAAGGTCATGTATGGAAATTCGAACGCTCCAAAGGGTGTAGTGATCGCCGTCTTCGGTATATCCTCTGGATTAACTGGTACCTGGTTAAAAGCCTTCACAAGGTCAATCGTACTAAAGACTTTGCAGCCAGATATGCTATGAGCAAAGTCATGAAGGTGCCTTATGGGGTACCGGTCGGGCACAGTCCGCGCGTTGAGCATCCTGTAATCGCCACAAGGACGCCAGCCATTGTCCTTTTTCGGAGCAAGGTGTAATGGAGATGCCCAAGGACTCTCCGAAGGGCGGGCTGTACCATCAGCCAGCATTGACTGGAACTCTTGACGGGCGATCTTCAACTTATCAGGTGCTAGACGGCGGGGAGGACTGTAAACGGGGGGACCGGGTGTGGTACGGATATGATGTACTGTGTTATGTGGAGGAGTGTCGCGATGTGTACCAGCTGGTCGAGTAATTTGAGGAAACTCATCCAAAATTCTGTGATACCGGGTAGCGCCAGTTGAGACTTTAACGGAGTGTACATTCATACATGAAGCAAAAGAAGCTAACGCAGATACAGATGTAGTGTTATCTATTAATTTCTTATTGCGACAATCTACAACAAGATTACAAAAGTTCAAAAAATCTACACCTATAATTGGCTTTGTCACATCAGCCACTACAAAGCGCCAAGCATAAACTCTACGTAAACCTAAATCTAAATCTAAATGTACATAACCATATGTTGCGATGTTGGTGCCGTTGGCCGCCGAAAGCTCGAAGTTGCTCCTGGCTCGACGATCTCGCAGCGATGACCGTGGAAAGACACAGAGGTCGCTTCCGGTATCGACCAGAAACTGCGTCTTCGACGATCGATCAGTCACGAAGAGGCGACCGGCAGATGGGCAATGTTCAGTCGCCATTAACGATTGCCCCCGGCGTTTCCCGACTTGAAGTCACATGGCTGGATGCATTTAGTGGCCTTGTCACCAAACTTGCCGTGATACCAACACAGCGGGAACTTGCGGTAGTTAGAGTTCGACCGCCGCCTCGAGGAAGATCTGCTCCTGAGACGACGCGATGACTGGTGGCGATGTCTGCTGCTTCTGTCTGAAGATGCGAGATTCTGCATCTGCCTCCTTAGCTCCGCGATGTCTTTCCTGAGCTCGTCAAGGACAGAACCGGGCACGGCTTCACTGACTGCGGCCACTCTGGGTGTTGATGAGGCGAGACCATGGACGCGATCTGCTAAGTCCGCCAGGTCATCAATGGTGCTGGAAGATGGTTGACCAGCGAGCACAGTCTGGATACCATGAGGGAGACGGCTGGTCCAAATCGTCTTCAAAAAATCATCTGTGACAACTACACCTGCAAGGCCCTTGAGGTGCCGCAAGAACTGTGATGGCTTGCGATCTCCGAGCTCTTCATGCATCAGGAGTTGTTGGAGCTTTTTCTCATTAGATGCTGACAACCTCTTGATCAATTCCGCCTTCAGTTTGCCATATTTATCCGTTGCCGGTGGACTTATTATTACATCCTTCACTTCTCTTGAGAACTTGTTATCCAGCTGACTAATAACATAGTTGAACTTCGTCAAGTCGCTAGTTATTCCTGATATGGCAAACTGACCCTCGACCTGGGCAAACCATATTTCTGGCTCTTCGGGCCAGAACGGTGGAACACGAACGCCGACTTTAAATACTTCAGTACGGTCATGAGCACTAGGTCCGGCATTTTTCTCGTCTGAGTCAACGGACCCGCGCCGACTCGGGGAGCGGCTATGTGCGTCTGCATAATCCCTACTCATGTTCAAAACGGGGTCACCAGTTTAGTGGGAGTCAGTAGTAGGTAGTAAAAGAAAGGAATAGTCCAACTTACGGTTGTATCAGTATATTGTCCACACTACTAACACAAATACATAAAGTCACAATACATAGAAGGTGAATAGGATTTCCACAAAGCACAAGCACAGACACAGTTTATAGTTCAGAAGAAGAAAGTTAGAAGTCACAGAAAAGAAGTATATAAGCCAAAACAAATAACAGGTCAGCGTAAATAATAGCAAGGGCAAAGCGAGGTCGGTAAGCGAGCAGTAAAGCAGCGTGCGCTCCGCGTCGTGATAGTGTCTCGACTGGCGTACGTGCGCAGGCGGCGCCCGGCCGTCTGCTAAGTAAATACATAGCGGACAATGACGGTTATGTGCGCGCGGTGATTTGCGCGTTCTCAATTCACCACGACGCGCGGTGTTATTGACTAAGCGATATATTGCATCGACGAGCTGATATGAATTTAGAATTATAGTGTAATTATTGTTAATATGTAAATAGATTTGTAAACATTATTATTGTTATTTTGTGTGCATATTATTATAATGTTGTTGAATATTGTTAATGTAATTTTGTGTAAATATTTAATGTAATATATATATAATAGTGTAGGTATACATAACATAGTAATGAGGAAGGTCGTAGGAAGGTCACCTACACAATTTATTGATTAACGAAGGGTGTACTCGCTTACTATCAGGTAAACTAAGTGCTCATTGCTAGTTTTAATTTTCTATTGCTTTTCTGTTTTTTGAGAGAGTTCGCTGATAACAGAAATAGAACGGACATGAGTGTGTAAAACAAATATAGAAATAAATAATTAAGAGTTATGTAATGTTATGTAGGTTACGTTAGAAATAACTTGTTTTATTGTAAAACAAAAACCCTTTACCATACCATACAAAGGGAAAAAGGCCGAATTAAAAAAAAATCAAGAGGCCAATAAAACTCGCACGATGTACATTGAAGAGCACTAACAAAGTTCAATTTTAATTTAATTTATAAATTTCAATTTTATTTTAATTTCAAAAATGTGTAAAGATGGTTGTAAGCAATTATAAAATAAATAAATAAATTTTAGAGTAATAAAAATTGTAGCCAAATGGGTAACATTTTATCCAACCTTTGACAATCCTATCCAAATACATTCCAAGCGGGATTGACCAAAGTCGTAATACAGAGACGTGTAGTAAATTTTTAAGGGTCCTAAGGGTTCTGGAGTTGAGGATTTAGTGCGCCGGGAGACTTACCCAATTCAATATTGTTCGTGCGCATATAAAACATGGCGGCTAGCTGGTTGGCAGACTTATGGTAATTTGAAACACGTTGGACGTAGACTGATTTCGATCTATTGATCTTCTTTTTTTAAAACTCCTTACGGGTAAGCAGTTGGTAAGGAGCTCTATGGCGCAGTGGTTAACGCGCAGTGGTTAACCTTCGCAAATGTCGGTCATTGGATGGGTGACCAAAAATGTATCATCTCGAGCTCCTCCAAGCTTTGGAAAGCCGTTGGTCCCGGCTGCATTAGCAGTCGTTAACAACCACTAATACGCACTGAGCTCGCGTGGTGGTTTATGGCCCCTTGTGCCCCAACAGTGAGGACATAAAATGAGTTCTTATACGGCCGAATGTAGAAGCGCACAAACCAATGTGACTAATATTGACCTACTGACAAATATATTTTTTGTACTAGCATAATTATCTAGATATTTACGCAGTTTTAGATAAAATAATAATGTGCAACCCCTAGAAAAACCGTTTACGTTTAAAAGTATTATGTTTAAAGTTGTCTGAAGTATAAAAAGTAATTAACTACACGTATTTATTTATGTACACAATATAAATTAACATAACTTAACTTAACTTGAGAAAAAAAAACAGAAAAATAATTAGCAAACTAAAAACTAAAGACGTATAAATGGAAGATGTCTTCCTAAAAGTAATGAGTTATTGGCGATGCAAAGATTATCCGCGCGCCTCTAGCGGCGAAATTTAGAAGTTGTGTAAGAACGACACTTTTTGCTATTCAAGTTGAGTGAGGTTAATAAGTTTAGACATAATCAGATGGATCACGATTATATACAGAAACCTGTTGCTAATAAAAGCAGAAATACGAAATATTGTTGTGTTCCTCAATGTAGTACTTATACGAAGATTCGGGAATAAGTTTTCATTTGTTTCCAAAAGACAAAATTATGAAGAAAAAGTGGGAGACTGCTAAGAATGGGCAAGCCGATTTCACCAGCAACGTGTGTTCTTCTCATCATTTTCAAGCTTCAGTCTATTTTCCAAACAGTAAGTATAATTATTTTTTAATTATTTTATTGTACTTTTATTATTTTCACATGTGTTTTATAAGCTATTTATTTGCGCTAAGACGAGTTTCTCGTCAGATAACGAGATTATGTGTATTGTTTCAGATTTTAAAAGACAGAAGTTGTTTATTAATGTCGTACCGTCTCAGAATATTCCTAAAAGAAGCTTTGTTCAGGAAGTACCTACCATTAGCCAAAAAAAATAAAATCAATTGCTCGAGAAAAAAGGGCTGATATCAGAGACAGGAAAATAGTTGTATCAAAGAAAGATCTTGGACTGGCTATTGAGAATGAAAAAATTTGATGTTTGGAATTTAATCCCGACGTGCGCATCGTGACATGAATTATGTTTTTTTTTTCTACAGAAATCACCATTCCACTCCGTAATAATTCTTCACCAGAACGCATTGGTTTTGTGTATCAAGAAACCTCATAAATTTGATTTATATCTAATAAATAAAATTTTCCGTGACGTAAATTGTATCGAAAACTTTTAAAGTGTCGTTATTAGACAGCTTCACAATTTTGACACTAGAGGCGCTAGTTAGAATCTTTGCATCGCCAATGTTGAAGTTAGACACCACTAAGTATTTGTCTTTGGATTTTACAAAGTTGTCAACGATGTCACAGTGTTGTCAAAGAAAGAAAATGTGTAATTTGTAAAATAGCAGTGGTTTTAATTTATTGTAGTGAACATTGGTCCTTCGAGCCGGATTATTAATGGATTAATCGTGAGTAAAGTGAAGCGTAAATAAATATTTAAAAGGTTTTCACAAAATTTGAAGAAAAAACACATATTATTTTACGGTGTACAATCTTTTGGATTTTACTTAGTTTTTACTTTGCACATATCAAAAGTGTGGAACTTTAACTTTGACTATATTTAGTTGTGAACGGTAATGTTATTACAAAATGACATTTCTAGAAGTACAGATCTTGTGTTATCAAATTCTACAATTAGTTATCTGGAAACAAGAAAGAAAATGTGTGATTAGGAAAATTGCATTGGTTCTAATTCAATGTGCTGAACAATCTGAACAGTATTATATAACACAAAATTATAAAAAAATATCTGTACGTTCTAGTCAAGCGATCTAAAAAAAAAAACAAACCGAAGTTGTTAAAAAAGTTTAAAACAATAAGAAATAAGACTTATTTATTGCCAGAATAAATAAAAACCATAAGTCCGCATACAAATTCCGTTTTTATTTCCCTCCACCGTGACACCTAGGCGTTGCCATAAATTCAAGATGTCCCTTTTATTAAGCATTGGATAGGCCACCATCTTTCCGTGGCCGGAATTATTCAAGTGGTATATTTATCAATGTCGGTTGGAAATAGACGAAAATGTGTTAACCCTTCTTGTGGGCGAAATAAGGGTAGGATAATTGCTTATCTATCCGTCTATTTCTTGCCAAGTAACTCTTGGATAATTGAGTTCACGCTTCCCTTAAGCGTTCGACCTGATATTGAAGGTCCTAGGTTCAATTCTCAGGTCGGATAAAGTGTGTTTCGGACTTTTCAATACCGCATTTGGCAAGCGTGATTAAGCCAATAACTATCAACTGTAAAGATGAATTGATTTCAATGATGGAGGCCTTTACCCATATACTGAGCTGTTGGACAGTATACAGGGTGTTTACGTCGGTAGCCGAACGGCATATACGTATACGCCATAGCTCCGTTAGGCTACTGACGTGATCCTAACCTAACACAAGCAAGCTTCTAGGTGGGTTAACAGGACTGTTATAAATATATTAAAAGCGCATTTATAATAACTAGTGGTTGCCCAGTGGTTGACTTTCGCGCGTAATTTTGTAAGTTTTCCGAGTTTTCGTAATTCCGTATGGATCTCAAAATACAAGAGAGTACAACGATTCAGCCCTAGGATGATACGCGAGGCTATTGAAATTGAAAAACATCCTAATTTCAATAGAGAAGATGGTTGGAATTTAACACCAGCCTGGGATCCCATCATACAAAATATTAAATCCCAGCCCCAACACCATACTTGCAGACCGAAAGATACTGTAAGCTCTTTCTGCGTAAAATGGAACGCACCTGATTTTTTTATTTTTTATATTTACGGGTAAGCACAGTGTCTTGGTCTCATCTGATGTTAAGTGATGATAAAGCCAATTGGTGGAAGCGCACTTCACCCGGGATCCTCAACTAGTGAGGCACTGGCTATCTTATCTCTAGCTGCCGGAACACAACAATGCTACAAACATTGATGTTATGGCGACATATTTAGATAAGATGGTGGTAACTAGCCAGGTGGACAAACAAGCCCTACCACCAACCAAACCGAGTACACAAACATGTACCCTCGCTGGGAATCGAACCCGGGACCTCTGGGTCTAAACCGGTGGTCTTAGCCACTAGACCACAGAGGCGGTTAAAGGTGATCCATACCTAACACAAGCATGTTTTCTAGGTGGGTTAACAGGACTGTTATAAATATATTAAAAGCGCATTTATAATAATTAGTGGTTGCCCAGTGGTTGACTTTCGCGCGTAATTTTGTAAGTTTTCCGAGTTTTCGTAATTCCGTATGGATCTCAAAATACAAGAGAGTACAACGATTCAGCCCTAGGATGATACGCGAGGCTATTGAAATTAAAAAACATCCTTATTTCAATACAGAAGATGGTTGGAATTTAACACCAGCCTGGGATCTCATCATACAAAATATTAAATCCCAGCCCCAACACCATACTTGCAGGCCGAAAGATACTGTAAGCTCTATCTGCGTAAAACGGAATGCACTTGATTAAATTAAAATGAGATTATACAAGCTACCAACTAATTATGAGACGACCAAAACCAGATCCCATGAGGAGACCACGGATCCTGCAAAGGGTTCAAAACATCAGTATGAAGATTAATTAAAACTAATGTATAAAATAAACGCGAGTGCATTCGTAGAAGTTGTTTGATTTCTATACGAGAGTGTTTAGGCGAATGAAGTCGCGGGTGGTTACTACTCAATTAGTATGTATATATCGACTTCTAACATATCAAAGTCAAAAATCATAATATCTATAATTATTTACCTTTATAATAGAGTTTTTGCTATCTAGTAGCAGTAGTCTCCCTTTGAGCATGTATGTTACGCCTGTACCAGGAGACATCCTTTTTTATGTACAAATATAAATCTTTGTACATCCTGACTGACTTTTAATATAATTCTACAACGGTAAATACGAGTATTTCGGACCCAATCTCATTTGATAGTAAGCTACAATAAGGTGGAAAGGCGAAGTTCACTTCACACGAAATCCTCAACTACTAACATAAGGTCATGTCCATGTCTACATGTGATTTCTGTAAGCAATAAACAATGAATGACACTGCCACGCCATGTCCAAGACTTAGCTGCAGGGAATGCCTACAAGTACCTTTTTTATAGCCTTCAAGATCTTCGTCAGGCAACTTCATTTAATCTGATTTATACAGACAGTTAACACCACTTGTTGCAGTCGATTACGCAGACGCTGAACCTTCCAACGTACCCTGACCTTCAGCTCCCCTTCTCCATTCGCAGTGGTAATACGTGATAAACATTTTTTCATAATACCCCAGAGTTCTTTTAACACTGGGCTTGTCGGTTGTCTGGGGAATTAATTTGTGGAGAGTGCCATTAACGAGAACACGTTCGATTGTAGATGTACGAAGGTCCAGTTTCATGGTCTCGTTATTACTACATACTAATATATATATATATACTTGGTATAGGTGACCAAAAACTTATGACCTCGAGCTCTTCCGTGCTGCGGAAGGCACGTTACGCCGTTGTTGGTTCCGGATGCATAAGCAGTCGTTAACAACCGCACTGGGCCCGCGTGGTAATTTATGACCCGATCTCCCTATCCAACAATAGGGAAGGCTCGTGCACCAGCAGTGGAAATATAAAATAAGCTGATAATATATATATACTTGGTATAGGTGACCAAAAGTGTACAATCTCCAGTTCCTCCGTGATGTAAAGCCGTTGATCCTGCATTGGCAAACATTAACAACCACCAGTCTCTGTTCGGCCCGTTCTCCCTGCGGTGTTTCCTTCTATGGGGAAGGTTCGTGCTTTGCAGTGGTGACATAAAATGAGCTAATAATGTTGATGACTGAACTAGTAAACGATCATACGACCCGTCTGATGGAAAGGGGTCACCACGGCCCATAGACGCTTGCGTCATCAAAGGTAATATCAGGTATGCGTCGCCGTGCCCGCGTGATGGTTAATGGCCCGTTCTCCCTATCCATCCATAAGGAAGGTTCGTGCCCCAGCAGTGGGACAAAAATCGAGCTAGTGATGCTAACTTTTTCATGGATGTGTAGGCAAATGTGACACGTGACACGACACGTGTGTACGACAGTGACAGTGTGGCTGCGTTCAGTGTGTAGTCCGCCTGGCCAGTTTTTATTTTTTTTTATTTTTTATTTGTTATTATTTGTTAGTTTTTTTTTTGTCTTTTATTTTATGTCTTTGTGTATGTGAGAGTCAATAAATGTTTTTTCTTTCTTTCTTTCTTTCTTTCTTCTTTCATATGAGTATGTTTCATCTGATGTTAAGCAGACGTGGAGTACAGATGCGTAGACAGGCTAATGAAGCAGGATTGAGCTTCACTGGCCGTCCTTACCTTGCCGACACGCAAGTTGCTTAACAAGACATCTTAATAATTTATTTATATAATTCTTCTGTACGTGTTTGTCACTGAACTTATACTAAACAGCTAGACCGATCTTTATGTTTTTTTTTATATGTTTGAATGGGTCTTCGGATGGTTTCGATTTGCAGGTAGCGGTAGGTGGCGTTGCAATAAGGTTCCAGGATACAAAAAAATCAACCATCATGGGATACGGGTGTTCACTCAAACGGACGATGTCGTGAGCAGGCCCTAGTCTTAATATGAAGTACGTTGATGACACTGAAAATGCCGCCTAAAGCAATCGGCTAACTCTCTCAAAAAAAAATAGTCTTAAATAAATATTATACAAGACAATGATGTTCCAAATTAAACTTTTAAAGGCGACTGACAGTACGTTAATCTAGATTCAACTAAATCCTATTTAAACACCATTGTTTTTGTATTTGGACTTTGGAGTTGGTAGAAACGAATAAATTTCAACCGTAAAAATAAATTTGCTAGTGAAGTTCAATCAAAACGCAATGAACGAACAGACGGCGCTTTCGTACACTAATTACTCTTTTTAAGGACGCTCATTAAGGAAAGTAGGTATATTAATAATTTCCTTCAGCTTAATTAGAATTTGGATATTATTCATAATATCGACTAAGGTAACGGCGTGATCGTAAAAGTAAATCAGTTTTCGGAATGACTGGTTACTGGATGGGAGGGCTGTGTGTATGCTTCAGGTGCTTTGCCGTTGGTTATAAAAGTAAGATGATAGTTAGGCCTCGGCTGGGATTCAAACCAGAGGCCTTAGCGCTTGGATACTGTGGCTGATAATGACCTTCGTTTCTATGCTAATGCTTATGTATAACATAAACAGAACGATTAATTCATCACCATCCATGATACGATGGCCCGTGATGATTCATGAAGTTGGTCAAAATACAACAAGAATATTTGGACCTCACATAGGTACAGGCAGGTGGAAATCAGTTGACGTTTCGACAAACGTTATTTTTTCGAGTTTTTTTTTTTTTTCATTTTATTAATGGAATATTGTAGTGTTACTCGCCGTTAATGACCTGGACGCCAAGTTTAGCATAATCAAAGTAGGTCTCCGAGGTGGAATAGTTAACATCAGTGACAGGTCGTTGACCGATCACCTGATGTGCAAGCATCTTGGAACCCATCTTGGAACCCTTGTCCCTTGTCTCTTACGACATACACGGGAAGTTAGTTAGGCAACTGATTCATTATTTTCACGCCCCAGACCAGCATTCATCTTATTCTGATCGACTAATACTTAAAATGGAGCTTCGTTTCTAAAAAGTTTTATATTCTATTCTTTTTAACTAAATTGATTTGGATAAACAGACTACAGCCGCAATTGAATTGAAGCTAAATCAATTAAAAGTGTCGGGGCTCTCTTGTTTACTGGCCTCTCCGAGGCACTTTTCCACTTTGTACCGATCGAAGTTTCATTAGAGTTTCATCTAACACAAAGCACATTGTACCACGGACAGATATACATACAAACACATATACGCCACCAATCACGCCCTACGCACGCACGTCTCACGCTTGCATGCGTGCACGCACACCGCACGCATACATGCTTATATGCATGCACGCACGCACGCACGCATGCATGCTTACATGCATGCACGCACGCACGCATGCATAAATGGCACGGTCTGCTAAATCTATGGTGTTTGATGTAAGATCAAGGCGAGTGTAAATCTTGTAAGATCTGTATAGATGTTAGATCAAGGCTGACGTTATACTCGTATCTAGTACTTGACTTTCCTTTGTCAATGTTACAGTTTTTTTTAAACTAATGCTTTATAAAAATGTACTTGTACTGTTGAAAACCACGTCCGTGAAAATATCTCGTTTAGACAAAATACTCGTTTAGGTAAAGTACTTACTAAAGTATCAGTATAGACTGATGAAGGTGATGATGATGACTCGAAAGTAAACACCCCCACTGCTGGACTCAAGACTACCCACATTAAGAGGAGGTGCTATACCTCAAGACTTTTTTTAGGTCACCTCTTCTGCTAGTATAGTAGTATAGTATAGTATAGTTGCTTAACTTGCATTATCGCAACGCGAATGCGCAAGTTCTTTGTCGAGATCTATGTTCGCTTTTGTGTTAAAAATACAACATCAACGTCAACATCATCAACCTAGGGCTAATATCATCATTATCATCACCAGCCTATATTAGTGCAATGCTAGACATAGGCCTCTCCAAGTGCGCGCCTCTGAGCACGATCCGCGATCCAGATCTTGCCAGTCACCTTGACCGTCGAAGATCGTTGCTCCAACTAACAAAATAGGTACATATTTCCGCACAACACTCATTCACAATTTAAAAGCAGTGCTTTGGGGTGTTCTCTAACAATAAACAACCCTTTCGCTCGGCGCCGACGCTGTAACTTATACGCGGAACTTTCGATAGAAAGTGTCGCGTACAAAACTTCTCCGCCGTCCTAGTTATAAGGGGAAGCGATTTGAATTTTGGCGTATAGAGTTATAGACACAAGACATGGATCATGATACGATATGTCAACAATATACCTTTGATAAAAACAGTAACGCGCGGTAAAAAATTAGCCCAATGAAAATAAAACAAAACGAACATTATGTTATGAAGCAGTATTTCGATTTTAAGTTATATGTCATAGGTACATTGTATTATATATATAAAATAGTATCTGTTTTTGACATCATAAAGTATATAGAACATAAATATTGATACAGATTGGTTTAATGCTCTAAGGATACAAGAGTATTGAGTTTTTGGATCTTTAGCACATTCATGTGCAGGCTAGTAACAAGAGGTTTAAAAAATAACAAGTCTTTATAATGATATTATAGACTGCCATTGTACATCTAAAATTTAATTTAATAAAATTATAATTTATTTAAACAAATTACATTTAAGTATTAAAACACAGTAATGTGACATAACTAACTACAATAAAGAAAAAAATTATTAAGATAACTAAAGACAAAATAAAACCTATAAATGAAAACTGTCCTCCAGCAACATTATTATTATAATAATTTATAATATTAATTAATTAATTAATTATTATTTTATAGTCTTAGTCAGTAATAGTCATTCCATAAGTGTACCTAATTTAAGACTGTTCACATTATCATCATGCCTGAGATTTATTTATTTAAATGCTTTCTTTTTATTTAGAGCATAAAAGTTTAAACATTGTAATGTTGCATGTACATTTATTTATTAAAACAGGATTAATTTTTTTTAAATATTTAAATATTCCTTTTAAATAATTAAAGAAAATAAATTAAAACTATAATATTTGTTACATATTAAGAGTAAAACAAAGAATATATTTACAACCTTTAACTAAATAACAATAAAATTGCTTATATTTACATTAGAACTATGGTACTAAAACTACGCATTTACTAAAACATTAACTACTTCATTAAAAAAATACACAAAAAGAGTAAAAACACCAAATTAAATAAATTTAATATAAAGTGTCATCTGTGATGTGTGACTAATTGTACCTTAACTTGTTTCTTTTGTTTCGCTATCGCGACCAGCCGGCGTTGGTCTCGAAGATTCATTCAAAGGTTAGTTGCGCGCAGATCGCACTGAAGTGGCTTAGATAGAGTACGTTCTACATAATAGACTTTATTTCGTCTCGTTTCCAAATAATTTATTTAAATAATTTAATCAAATATCTTCAGTATCGTAATATACTGTTTCTAAAAGTGTTTTCAACCACAATTGGGTAAGTGTTGAACAGATTATTTGTGTTAGCTTGCAACAGTAGTAATAAACTAGTGACCTACTTATTTTTTTTATTACTATTCTTAGAAATTATTGTAGTTGGTGATTAATTACAAGTCGCTCCTTGTTTTATAGTAGGTAGCAGAAATGTAAATCATTGTTTAGAGGCATTCACTATCGAACGATTTTAGTTCGCCGTTACGGCTCATAAATTTTGTAGTGATAATTAATTTTCTATCTTCAACAAAATAAAATTAAATAAAGTCATTAATATCTTTCAGCGTTTTGTTACATTTTAATTTAATGATTAATCAGTTGATTAGCGGTTACAGTTTAGTACTTTGATTATGTGAATTCCTATCTGCTTTGTTTTTATTCGAGCCACTACATCACTATTATCGGTCACTCCTTGTAGCCTTCTGCTTTTCATGACCGGATAGCTTGATTCGGTGGACGTTGCCTAATGCACACGATGATGGTGGATTCCAGGGTCCAGGGGACATTCTACGTTACACCGTTATACTACTGAACTTGTACGGCGGAAGTCTTACCGTCTTAGTCGGCCGCTGATACCTGATCGCGCACGTACCCACCAACCTGCTGGTGGGCCACCACATCCTCGCCGACCAAGCTGACTTCCGAGCACCACAGACACAGGGAAGTGCTGGACGGCTAAGCACAAATTAAGGGGCTTCACCCCACGACCCTAATAGTATACATTATATTGCAATTAATTTTTTCATTTATATAAATATTTTGTTCACTGTGTGCCAGTGTTTCATTTAAACGGCAGACCCGTTTCATCACAAATCGTTCATGTCTCATCACTTGGCCCAGAAACGCGGCAATCCGTGAAAACGGTAAGGCGTATTACTCCGTATAACGAAGCGGGGTCTAAAAATACACATCCCTATCTCGCAAGAGACATCTGTCAGTTTTCCCGAGCAAAGCTTTGGGAGATACAGTGAGGAAACGACGAGCATTGCGTCACGGTAATGACGTCACTCGTGTGGGTAAGGCCTTATTGGAAAGGAGATTGATTCTGTGATGTTATATTTGGTGTTTGTAGCTTTTGCTTTTTATTGAATGAAACAAGTGCCACTAATTACTGTTTTCTATATAAGTATTTAAAATTTGTCGGCTTCGCCTTTGTTTCGCCTGTTGAATTTTATAATGTTACAGTGTGTTAATTTTATCATACAATTATACCAGGTTTAAATCTTGGGGGCGCTCTAACTGTGTGCCTTTAATTGTTTAAGTTAAGCTGTTTAAGTGTGATTGTAGAGCAAGCAAATAGCAAAAATTTTGCACGATTAGTTTTTTTAAGTTAGGGAAATTTTTCACTTTACATTTCAAACCTCTTAGCCTAATTGGTATAGTAATAAAGAGTCAAGTAAAGTAATCAGCCTTTATTTGCCTTCGGCTGGCCAAAGGCCTAAATTGTAGTGTATGAGTCATTTGCCCCTTGATGTATCGTTACACACACATCAAAGGCTACACTCGTTTCCTTTAAAGCGTCTCCCGGTCCCCACATTGCATGGCGATCCTGGCAGAATTCGAACCTGGAATCTTCTGATCCGCTGTTAGTCAAATCAAGTTATCGAATCAAGTTATGTATTGGCTCATTAACCACGCTTGCTAATTGCGGGATGGTGATTACAATCAGCAGAAAACAATGTCCAAACAATGGCGGGACAAAGGTTGCAACAGGTTGTCTGGAAGAAATCGCTCTAAAGCGATAAGATCGCCATATATGGCTACCAAGTTGGGACAGTATGTGCCAATCAAATAATATTAACATAGTTATTAAGTTGTTTTATATGCTAACAAAAATTGTTTATTAGTATGTATATGTTAGTCTATAAGGTATTTATCTATGGGCCTGTTATATCGTAACTTTAAATTGTTGCCTGAAAATAAACGAATTCATTCATTTTGTCACTTAGTATTTTTATTTTTTTATAATGTACACACGCCTGCACATAAACCTATCCAAAACTGTCAAATTACTTCAATACAATGTCAACCCTAAGCCTTAGGAATAAAGTTCAAAGTCTATTAAGGAAATTTGACAGTTTGTGGTAGGTTGATGTGCAGGCGTGTGCACATACATTGTCCATTATTATTTGGTTGCAATTAAAGAATTATCTATTTATCTATCTATCAAAGGTGAACTTATTTCCAAAAGAAAAAAAAGAATATAAAGAAAGAAACAAAAATACAAAAAAAAACACAAAAAAAAAGAAATCTCATACTAAGGTGGAATGGGAGCTTTATCTAATAGTGAAACCATCAAGAGTGCAAACAAGTCTACTATTATTATCAGTTCATTTTATGTCCCCACTGCTGGGGCACGAGCCTTCCCTATGGATGGATAGGGAGAACGGGCCATACCTAAACCACCAAGCGGGCCCAGTGCGGATTGGTGGTTGTTAACGACTGCTAATGCAGCCGGGACCAACGGTTTCACGTGCCTTCCGAAGCACGGAGGAGCTCGAGATGATAAATTTTTGGTCACCCAACCGATGACCGGCCTTTGCGAAAGTGGCTTAACCTCAGCACTCGCAGACCGGGCGCGTTAACTACTACGCCATCGAGCCTCTCTAAGTAAATCAACTATTTATTATAATGTACAAAAATACACCACAAATAAATCATACAAACATAAGTCAAACATAGATAGATAGATAGATAGATAGATAATACTTTTATTGCAACACTAAAAAACATAAACATGAACAAAAGAAAAAAAAATAATAATTACAAAGTTACAATTTGGCGGTCTTATCGCTTTCAAGCGATTCCTTCCAGACAACCAGTCGGATGGAGAGAGCTAATAAACTTTAAGGTCAGAGGTGAAATTATGGAAACATACTGGAATAATTTGTATTTTATAAATAAAGCAAAATAATAATAATGAAAATGATGATAATGATAAACATATAAATAAACCTACTTAAACATAATAATAGTCTCAGGGAGGAAAGTAGCAGATATGGCAGTTTTGCACCTGGACAGGGTTAATCGGAAAGGTAGAATTTTTTCACGAGCTCTTTAAATATGTGAATGGATTTCGCACGCCTGATCGCAACTGGAAGCGAATTCCAGAGACGAACAGCTTGGACGGTAAAAGAAGAATCATAAAAGGTGGTGCTGTGTGGATGTGTTTACATACAACAACATACGTACATATGTAAAAATTAGTCATACATAAATATATCATAATGATGTTTTTATCCAGACACTGATCAACGACTTCATTAAATGAGTGGCCACAACATAGATACCTACTAGATGCCGCTTAATTAGCAACCGCATTTGGCCGCCCGGGATGCCGGGATAATCCCGGGTACGAGCTGATCGAGTTATGTCGGATTTGCGCGTTGTCGGATAACGCGGGGTTGACAGAATTACGGCTGTGAGGAGAGCGCCGTGTGGCATGTTTATATCTCTTGAAGTTTCGATGAGATGCGACGGATTTTGAAACGTGTATTTATTCATTTATGTTATTATCAAAAGGTAAACATCTTTAAAAACGCGAGGCAACGCAAAAGGCATTGTATTCATTTTTTTTTCTTTTTTTTATACGTAGCTCGACAAATGACTCCACTCCACCTGATGTTAAGTGGAAATGGAGCCCAGGCGCAGGGACAACTGGTGCAGCGTGAAAACAACGCAGCATCAGTCACCCTCACCCTGCCGGCCCACAAGGTGCCTCTTCACGCCTCGTTTGAAGGACCCCATGTCATAGGAAGGAGGGAAAACGTGTGCTGAGTGAGTGATTACAGAGTGTTTGTGTATATTTACATAAGTGTTTGCATAACTGTGCCCGTGTTTATACATACAAACACACATACCTGCATACACTCACATGACACGTTTTCAAGCGTCGCAAAATTTAATTCTCCCATTTATAATAAATTAACTCTCGTCTTTGACATCAATAATTAATAAGTACCAAGTGTTCCTGTAATTGGCCTATGATTAATTGAAATCTTTCTATTTCATGTGCGATTAATGCTGATGAAACATTTTTTTTTACAAATATGTGAACTAGGTTAGGTTATTTCAATTCGGAAAGTGTTGAAACGGTATCTGGACTTCTTGGCGGGAAAGTAAAGAGTCATGACTGCGGTTTTGTTTTATTTTCTAAAATTAGTGTTATGTCGAATATTAATGTGAAATAATGGTGGATTATTAACCGTTAAGTTGTTGTGAGTGTGCATAAGTGTTAAACAAAACAGTGCAACGTCACTTTTCAAATTCTCTCCAAGAAGTCCGCGTGAGGACTTAGTAAAGCCCCACATTTTTACTGAGATACTCGAAGGGTTGGGGGTATATAATTTCTCACTTCTCACTTCTCATTTCTATTATCATTCATCATCATCATACAGGAAGGAAATATTGTTTATTTATGTATTACTTCTAAGAAAAATAACTTTGACACTGCCTATGTGCTAATCGCACAAAGCCATCAACTAAGGAATTTAAAAAAAGTGTTGAAATGAATTATGGATATGGATATATGTGGTCGATTCAGGTCATTTAACACGATTAGGACATTACTCGTAGTATACTTTAAGCTTATTAGTTAGGTACGTATTGATAACATCGCTAAGATTAATGTCTACTGTGTAAATTAATAAATAAATTTAAAATAAATGCCTTAGATGAGACTCGTGCCTACTACGTGCCATTTTTTTTAACTCATTAAAGAAAAAAGTGATTTAAAACTTTCCATTGTGGCCTTGAATCGCATAAATACTGTTCAATAAACGTTTTATCAAAACTGTTGTCGACTAACCAGGGGCCCAACCGCCTAACCGATTGCCTTGGCTACGTGTATAGTTTATGACGTCATCTTGTCATCTAGCTAATAGGTATAGGCATATATCGAAAGCTATAGCCTATACCTTTCGATATTGCTTTCATAGGCGGTACGAACTGGCAAGATGACTTCATAAACTATACACGTAGCCAAAGCAATCGATTAGGCGGTCGGGGGGCAGGGTGCGAGTTTCATTCGCCATTCGATGACATTTGACAGTTGACGAGAACAACAATTAGTATGGCAAAATTTTAACTCTTCACGTATTACAAAAACGCAAATCTTGAAAAAATTTCCACGAGCAGGATTTGAACCTGCACCCTTCTGACATACCGGGTCAGGTGCTCTTCCAATTGAGCTATCGTGGTTCTAACCAGCCCGCCGAAATTATTCAACACTATTTACTTTTTTTACTTTGAAAGCCAAAGACGCCTATTCAATGTCAACAACTACCGTCATTAACATCTGATCATAATATTTTTACAAATACTCTTCACGTATGTCGCCAGGAGGCGCTGCTTCAGTGCCATACAAATTTTCGTTTTCGTAAACGTAATCGAATGAATACGAATAGTAAACAAAACAAACAAACTCAACCTAGGCACCCTGATCTCTGTACTTTCAAATTCATCATAAATCGATAGATAGTTAGCGCAAAGCAGTTACAAAACAGAAAACAAATAACAATAAATTTCACGAAGATGGGTAAAGGCGGTCGTATCGCTGAAAATGTATTTAACTTGTATAGGGATCTATTTATGTAATATATATGTATGTGTATGGTATATTGAAACGTAAAGTGCTTTTCAAATGCAATTTCTAACGAATCAATCATAGTTAAAATGGGGGAAAGCGTCACACACTCGGCTCGCTAACAGGCTTATGTAAAACTCGTTATTGACAGAATTCGGAATTTTATTATTGAGCTTCGTACCTCTAAAGAAGTATTACAATGTGACCTTTCTCTCTGGATAAATATTAAAATACCCGTGTAACGCTACTTTTTAAAATTAAGTACCTAAAATATAATTTTCTTTTTACAACAAAAAAAATTGTATATTTTACCTGAACGTAAACTAAACGTAAATGATATTATTACTGACGATTTGCATGCTAAACGAAATAAAAAATTTAAATTATTATTTATTATTATTATTTATTATTATTATTTATGTCCCGTGTGGTGCCGGAGATAAAGAATTGCACCACCCCACCTCTTCCCGTGGGTGTCGTAGAAGGCAACTATGGGACCATTCCAGGGGATGGGCAGCAGCGTCTCTCTGTGATTATTCTCACCTTACTGCGATCGCCAACCCGCCTGCCAAGCGTGGCGATTATGGCAAATTCCCCTCAAAATGATTTATCCTTGAGAGAGGCCTTTGTCCAGCAGTGGACGTCTTTTTGGCGGCTGAGATGAAGATGATGATGGTGATGATTATTGTTTATTAAATTAAATATTTATATTAGTGAAGTCATGCACGTCAGGTGCGCTTAAGCAAGCAGCAGTGATCATAAAAGTTAGTTCACAGAGGTTACTTAACCACTAGGGGTCTTACAAACAGACAGAGAATAAGCTTCGAATACTTATTCCCTGTTTTGTCCCTTTTGCTCTTATTTGAAATGACTTTTACATGACAGGAACAAAACACGGAATGAGTATTCGAACCTTATTCTTTGTTCATTTGTAGGGCACTAGGGATGTGACTTGTTTATTTTGATGTGAATGACGTCACAATAGAAATATTCAACTAATAATTGCAAAACAAATTAAAGTTAATAATTCATCGCATCGCCTCGGGGCCGAGTGGCAGAGCGCTCGGCCCCGAGGTTCGGGTTCAATTCCCAGGTCGTGCAAAATGTATTTTGGATTTTTCGATGCATAGCTCGGTATTTGTGATCGCCAACCCGCATTTGGCATGCGTGGTGATTAAGCGATACCTCATCAATTGGAGCGATGACTTCATTTCAACGACGGAGGCTGTTGCCCAGCAGTGGGACAGTTATAGGCTGTTTACTTACCTACTTTTGCATACAAGATCTAGATCGGATACACTTTGGATCTTTTCCTTTTCACCACACCTTTCTATTTTGATTTTATAGTTTTGACGTCAATAAATGCCTGTGAAGGACTTCTTGGCGGGAAAGTGAAGAGTCATGTCTGCGGTTTTGTTTTATTTTCTAAAATTTGTGTTATGTCGAATATTAATGTACAATAATGGTGGATTATTAACCGTTAAGTGTTCGTGAGTGTGCTTGAGTGTTGGCAAATTAAAAAAAACAGTGCAACGTCGCTTTTCAAATTCTCTCAAGAAGTCCGCGTGAGGACTTAGTAAAGCCCCAAATCTTTACTGAGATACTCGAGGGGTTGGGGGGGTACCTATATCATTTCTCACTTCTCATTTTTATTATCATTCATCATCATCATACTGACTGGAAGGAAATATTGTATATTTATATATTACTTGTAAGAAAAATTACTTTGAAACTGGCTAAATGTGCTAATCACAAGAAGCCATTACCTAAAAAAAAAAGTTTTCGTGAGATTTATGTACAATAAATGATTTCACTTTGATTTTGACTTTATATAGTTCTTCCATACGTGTGTATGCCACTGAACTCTTTTTGGTGTGTTTCTGAAATATACCTGGATAGTTAAATTTCACAAAAGGACTCGGTAAGTATTGCTGCTATAAGGTTCTAGGATATATATTTTTAAATCATGTTTTTTTTTATATTAACGGGTAAGCACAGTGCCTTGGTCTCACCTGATGTTAAGTGATGATAAGGCCAATGATGGAAGCGCACTTCACCCGGGATCCTCAACTAGTGAGGTACTGGCTATCTTATCTCTAGCTGCCGGAACACAACAATGCTACAAACATTGATGTTATAGCGACATATTTAGATAAGATGGTGGTAGCTAGCCAGGCGGACAAACAAGCCCTACCACCAACCAAACCGAGTACACAAACATGTACGCTGGGAATCGAACCCGGAACCTTTTGGTCTAAACCGGTGGTCTTAGCCACTAGACCACAGAGGCGGTTAAAAAAAATGTCGCGAGCAAGCCGCTAATTTTCTCTCTCTTTGATGTTCCCTTCTTTAGCGTGTGGTTAATTAATATAAATACATCGTTAAAGGTCTTGAAACTGTTCTATTCGGCGTTCTTGTTAATCAATAAAAATCTAAATATGGATATGAGAAAATAAATATTTAAATACGAAACATAATTTGAAAAAGAAGACAAAGTGTTGAAAAAAATCCACGAGCGGGATTCGAACCCGCACTCCATGACATGCCGGGTCAAGTGCACTACCAACTATGCTATCGTGGCTCAATCCAACTCGCCGAAATTAATCAACACTATCTACTCTCACTCTGTAAGCCAAAGGAGCCCCATTCAATGTCGACAACTACGTCATCAACATCAAATATGCCTAATTTTATGATTATTTACATATAATTTTACGTAAATTTTGTTGCGAACAAATTACAATTTGAAATAATACATTTATCATAATACAATAATTCATTATCTATTTATAATCATAAAATAATAAACATATCATAGAATAACACCTAACCTACATGTCGCTTTTGAAAACTCGAATTCAAGTTGTAGATAATAAAAAAATATATATTGTTATTTACAGAAGTAAAGCCCAACATTGAGGTATTGGCGAAAGCAAAAAGAGGCCTATATAATACTCATCTGGTAGGTACCTTTTAGTTTTTATCAAAAGGACCGAGACTCTTTCGAGTATTTTTCGCTTTCTCTATAAAATTTTTCCATTAAACTATTTAGTCACACTTTTCTAGATTTAAACTCGTATGTATTTATTCTTATGCCAATTAAAGCGTAGTGTGGGCAGGCCTCCAACAAGGTGGACCGACGATCTTAAAGGTCGCGGGAAGCCGCTGGATGCGAGCGGCACAAAACCGGTCGTTGTGGAGATCCTTGGGGAGATCTTTGTCCTGGCATAACGTCTTTTGGCTGATCATAGCACCTTTGTAAAAATAAATAAGTAAAAAGTAAGTATATTATGTAATTAGAATTGTTCCCGCAGTGTGTTTTGTTTCAATATGTGTTTTATATTATGTACAATAAAGAATAATAATAATATACATTATGGTTGCATCAAGTATTGAGTCTATAAATTCACTTGTACATAGGTATCGTTTCTAATATGACCTCATTCAGTGAAGCGAGAAGGCTTAGGGTTTGCGCAGAACTTCCTGGAACGACCCACCTCCCTCGGGGGCTCGGGGGTTCGCGATCGAAGCTGGGAGGTAAGTGTAACACACATAGTTACAACTTCATTGCAGACGGTTCGCCCATTCACAAGAGTCTAGAGGTTTGAGCTGGGTCCGAACGTGTATATTGTAATCCATTACTGAGTTACAATGCGCCCTGTTATGTGATGCTCAGTGTTGGCATCACATAACAGGGCGCAATGTAAGTTGTTGTTACTTTTTTCATATTTTGTTGTACGTTGTTTGTTTAATTGTGTGTTTTGTTAGTGATTCCATTAAGTGTTTTCCCTTCTTCTCTTCACTTTATTGCACAAAGAAATTATATTGAAACACACATTACACAGGACATATTTTGACGACTTCCGTAGCCAAGTGGCTTGCACGCCGGACTTTGGGCAGCGCTAACTCTGAGGTCCCGGTTTCGATTCCCGGTCGTGTCGATGTCGAAAACGAACTTTTCGATATTGTGTCGGGTCTGGGTGGTTGTGGTACCGTCGTTGTTTCTGATTTCCATGAAACGAGTGCTTTAGCTACTTACCTTGGGATCAGAACAATGTATGTGATGTTGTCTAATATCTATATATTAATACGTGAAGCAAAAACTTTGTACCCCTTTTTACGAAAATTGCCCGGACGGAGGAGTATGAAATTTCGCACACTTATAGTTTATATAGAGAAGGAGTGCAGAAAGTTAATATTTTTTTTTAATTAAGCATAAAAAATACATCAAATCAATAAAACAAACATTACGCACACTACCCACGTATTTGACACACTAGCATATGTATTTGACACACTCACATGTATACTCTTTTCAAAAATTTCAAAAATGGAAGAGGATCGGCTGACATCTGTCATTGCCAATCAAAACTCACATTCTATCTTTTTATTGCTTAGGATACAATCCGTGCAGCCTTAATAAAATTACGATCGAATTTCGACCACTGGGCGACCACTAGTGAATAATTATAAACATACAAAGGTGAGCTTATCTCTAGAAGAAATTTCTTAACCTTACCCTAGTTGTGGTGAAGTAAGCAAGTCTGCGGGACAAATAAATTGTAAAATACTATTCTATCCCATGCAATTCTTGGACGTGTAAATAATCCGAGCCGTCTAAGGTACAATTGTACATCAGACGATCGGCTAGCAACCCATCACTGATGATAACTATTCCACCTCGGAGCCCTACTATATTAATGCTAAATATGGCGTCGGGTCACTAATGGCGAGTGGGTATAATCAATACTGGTGATGTCGATGCTGTCTACCCCTTTTTAGACAAAGACGTGAGACAGACGTCATACAACATTTATTTGTAATACTAATATTATAAAGAGGAAAGCTTTGTATGTATGTAACGAATAAACTCAAAAACTACAGGTCCGATTAAAAAAAAATTTTTTCACCATTCGAATGCTACATTAGCGCACATAGGCTATATTTAAAAAAAATCTATTATATATTAAAACGGTTACATAACCAATTACAATTATTAAATGAATTGAAATACAAATTAAATAAAAGAAAGTACATTCATACATGCATCTTCTTCAAGATTAAACAAAAACTTAGGTTAGTATGACGTCTGTCGGCTGAGTAGATGATGATGATGAGCTCATTATACTTATAACAAATAGTCACAAAGTTTCATCATAACTTTTAGCCGGGGATAAAAAAAATTTTCAATCACAAAAACACGAATGTTGAAAAAATTCCACGAGCAGGATTTGAACCGCACCCTTCTGACAGGTATGTCAGAAGGGTGCGGACCCGGTAGGGTCAGGTGTTCTCCAATTTAGCTATCGTGGTTCTAACCAGCCCGCCGAAATTTTTCAACACTATTCACTTTTTTACTTTGAAAGCCAAAGGCGCCAATTCAATGTCAACAACTACCGTCATTAACATCTGATCATAATATTTTTACAAATACTAAAGAACAGTTGAGAAGTAGGCAAGCTATTTATAAAATGTTTTTGTTTTGTTTATATAATTTTTAACGCAAATTTTGTTGCTAAACAAATTACAAAAACACAAATGTTGAAAAAATTCCACGACAGGATTTGAACCTGCACCCTTCTGACATACTGGGTCCCCTGTTCTCCAATTGAGCTATCGTGGTGCTAATCAGCCCGCCGAAATTGCTCAACACTATTCACTTTTTTAAGCCAAAGGCGCCAATTCAATGTCAACAACTACCGTCATTAACAATTGTGTTTTTGTAATTTTTTTCGCAACAAAATTTGCGTTAAAAATTATATAAACAAAACAAAAACGTTTTAAAAGTTAAATGTAACAAAAACCTAAGCAACTTTCCAACTAACGTTCTAACTTATTCATTCTACTTTACGTCATTCATAGATTATACGCTTCACTCACAACTGAACTCTCTATATATCCGATTGTACCCAAATATGTCGATTCACAACACAATACGTTATTCGTGACCACAATACGGATAATAATAGGTACCTCCCATCTATAAATACACCAGAGAAGCCGCGTCACGCTTAATACACATTGAACAAAAGGGCAAACACATTCCCTTAAGCGGAACCCTTGGGCACTCGGCGTGAAACCACTTCTGAGGGTTAGGAACCCGCAACATTAATGAACATATTATTCATGGGTACTTCATACAAAGTATTTCATAGGGATTTGGAGATCGATGGCGCAGTGGTTAACGCGCCTGGACTGCGATTGCCAAGGTTAGGCTACTTTCGCAAAATCTGGTATAATTGGATTTATTATTTTGAAATTATTGAAATTACCATACCAAAAATTTTTCATCTCGAGTTACTCCGTGCTTTGGAAGGCAGGTAAAGCCGTTGGTCCCGGCTGCATTAGCAGTCGATAACAACCACCAGTCCGCCAGCCATCCATAGGGAAGGATCGTGCCCCAGCAGTGGCGACATAAAATGATCTGATGATGACTTAATTGGAAGGCTACATTACTCGTTGACTGAGGACTAAACCGCTCGGTCTGATATCCGGAGGTCTAAGGTTCAATTATTAGGTCGACCAAAATGTGTTTTGATTTTTTCGGTGAGATAACTTATTATCGTTTGATAATACCAACTTGCAATTGGCAAGAGCGCTTATTAGACCTTAGTCATCCATAGTAGCGATAACTTTATTTTAATGATGGAGGCCGTGGGGTAGACCCTACTTACAACTAAATGCATACTTAACATATATTGCATTGTGATTCCTTTGAAAAAATAGAAAGAGAAAAAACATCCTGCATTTTTCAGCTTCCTCTGTCGAAGGCTCTCCCAAAATCCAAACTGGTGGTACATTTTTTTTACATATAAGAGATAGCAAATGACTCCGTTCTACCAAGCAGAAGCGGAGTCGGTTATATTTCAACGATCACTTTTTTATGCCATTATGAATGGTGATTGAAAAGAATCAAACACGAGACGGAGAACTTTTCTCATAACGATATATTCGTTATCATTTCAACTATAGTGCACGCTAACATGCAAACGTCAACAATAAAGTTTTTAGACCACAATATTAAATAGTTCGGATGCAAGTATCAAAACTTCGGAACACCAGGGTGCCCAGTGAGAGTTTTGATTACTATTCATTCGATTACGTTTACGAAAGCATTGTGATTCCTTTGAAAAGATAGAAAGAGAAAAAACATCCAGCATTTTTCAGCTTCCTCTGTCGAAGGCTCTCCCAAAATCCAAACTGGTGGTACATTTTTTTTACGTATAAGAGATAGCAAATGACTCCGTTCTACTAAGCAGAAGCGGAGTCAAATCGATTCTCGATCGATTAAGGTTATTATGCTATGAAAAAAGGTTGATTAAACCATTTAAACGCTTAAGGACCGGCGCATTGTGTAAACATATTTTATTACCACATCTGTGTACGTAGCATACGTTAGGGTTTTGAAAACAATTTGTGTTAAAAGAGATCGGGGTTTGTAGGAGAGTCATAGTGAAAACATATAATCTACAAAGCAAAGTCATTGTCATTATTATTATATATTTATTATCTCTATATTTATTTCAAATTTTAGTTTTAGGTTTTATAAAAATTATATAAAAAGTAAAATATAACAAAATATCATACAAAAATACAACTTTAATACAACTTTTTTTTACACTTTTTTATTATTATTTTGCTTATTGGATAAAATACTAACTATCTAGTACGTTTTAATAGTTTCACCTCTGATCTTACAATTTATTAGCTCTCTCCATCCGATTGGTTGTCTGGAAGAAATCGCTTGAAAGCGATAAGAAAATTTTACCAAATTTTTGCCAAATTTTTAACTCTGTGTATTTTTTTTTTGGTCATGTTTATGCTTTATAGTGTTGCAATAAAAGTACTATCTATCTATCTATCTATCTAAAATCTGGCTTTCGTTCTTTACTTAATCACGCGCTTTATAATTGGACTTTTAACCGTCTCTGTGGTCTAGTGGTTAAGACCACCGTCTCAAACCCAGAGGTCCTGGGTTCGATTCCCAGCGAGGGTACATGTTTGTGTAGGTACTTGGTTTAGTTGGGTGGCTTGTTGGTCCGCCTGGCTAGCTACCACCATCTCATCCTAATATGTCGCTATAACACCAATTTTTGTAGCATGGTTGTTGTAGATGGTCAGGTTCGCTGGTAATGATACGCCCGTTGTTGGTGTAAATACAGTTTTTATTACACTGCAATACTAAACTATGCACGTTTTATATTCGCGAGGCGCAATATGGTGTCACTCCGAGTACGTTTGGCTGCAGACTGGTGCGGGAGAAAAATTGGCGGTCCCATTGGCCGGCTACAGGTGTGACACCAAATTACCCTCAAATATGGTAACAAAAAAAAATATAAATTATATGTATGGCGCGTCGCTAACACGCCCCTCCCTAGTGCTGGCTCAGCACTCATCAACTAAAGGAATCCTGGCTACGCGCCCTGCGGATCGCCTCAGCGTGCCCGTACTAGTTCTCACCTCGACAAGTCGCACCCGGCCATCAGCACCCGGGAATACTTGCTGCACAATCGCTTTCGGCCACACATTGCGCGGTGCCCCTGGGTCCACGATCAATACCAAATCACCTACCTTTAATGCCTGCCGTTCTTGGTTCCACTTGTGCCTCGGAACAAGGTCAGGTAGTATCTCATTGACCCACCGCTTCCAAAACATGTCGGCTAATCGCTGGGACTTACGCCATTGTTTGCGAAGGTAAAGGTCTGAATCATCAAACTGGCCTGGTATCGGTAAGTTTGAGGACGTTCCTAAAAGAAAATGATTGGGAGTTAGTGTTTCGTTACTTCCGGGTTCGACAGACACATGGGTCAAGGGGCGACTATTAACTATATTTTCAACCTCTGTCATCAATGTACTCAGAACTTCGTCCCTTGGCGCACGCTCCTTTAAGATGACCTTTAGTGACGTTTTGACGCTTCTAATTAAACGTTCCCAAGCTCCACCCCAATGTGGACTTGCAGGGGGAATAAAAGTCCATTCAGTGGAATTTTTAGCCGCTTCGATTCGAAGCGTCTCCTCATCCAGCTCCTGAAGTGCACGTTTGAGCTCTGTGTCCGCTCCTCGCAGGTTAGTACCATTGTCCGACATCAGATAGCGTGGCCAGCCTCGCCTCGCTGCCATGCGCCGAAGTGCCATGATCATAGAATCGGTAGTGATCGAATGAACTATCTCTAAGTGCACCGCGCGTACAGTAAGACAAGTAAAGATCACTCCGTACCTTTTCTCCTGTCGACGTCCAACTGCTACATACATTGGCCCGAATAAGTCAGTTCCACAATGAGTGAAAGGGCGCTGGTGATGAGCCATGCGTGCTTCCGGTAAGTCACCCATTCTGGGCACCTCTGGTTTTGCCTTTTTTATTTTACACAGCATACAGCGTGCCGCTACGTACTTAACGGTGGGTCTTATTTTAATTAACCAGTATCTTTGTTTCAGATTGTTCACGACTAACTCCTGGTTCCCGTGAGCAGCTTTCTCGTGGTAGTATTTTACTATCAGGCGAGCCACGTGATGTTTTCCATCTAAAATTATAGGTTTTTTTGTTTCAGGTGGGACTCCGGTCACGGCATCGATTCGGCCACCACAGCGCAAGACTTCGTGTTCGTCAAGGATCGGTGACAAGGTAAGTAGTCGACTACTACGTTCAATTCTCTTCCCATTCTTTATTAAAGCTATCTCCGCGGCAAAGCTGTCTATTTGTGCTTGTCTTATCAATAAGCGCTCAGCTTTTTCCATTTCCATTAAGGGGCTCGTCGAAGTGGCCTTCTTACATTTATTTATAAATTTTAGGACCGTAGCTGTAACTCTCAGAAGTCTCATCCAGGATGAAAATCTTCTGGCATCCGGAACTGGTAAGTAAACTTTTTCTATGTTTATAATATTTACACATTCCAGATTGTCATTGTTTTTGTATGTAATGTCTTGACGTGGCCAAGTCAATTCGTTCTCATATAAAAATGAAGGACCTCTCCACCATTCATTTTTAAATACTGTAACGTCATAAATCTCTCTAGTGCCAACATCTGCGATGTTTAACTTCGTAGGTACATATCTCCATTCGCCGGCTCGCGTCAATTCATCTATTTCGCCCAACCGGTTTGCTACGAACGTCTTGTAATTTCGCGCGTCATTATTAATCCACTGTAGCACCGTTGTGGAGTCGCACCAAAAATACCTTTCATTGGTTTTTAGTTTATGCTCCTTAGCCACCGTATCGGAAAGTCTAGCGGCTAACAGTGCCGCCTGAAGCTCCAGTCTAGGTATGGTTACAGGTTTTACCGGCGCGACCCGACTTTTACCGGCTATAAATGCAACGTGTACAATATTATTGTTCTTCCAACGCCAGTAAGCTACGGCACACATCGCCTTCGACGACGCGTCACAGAATACATGTAGTTGTAAGTTGCTATAACCTTGCCCGATAGTAACAGCCGTAGCAGATCCCGTAGCACACCTTGCCGATCGCGGTGCGCGAGGCGCGAGCGCGGGCGCGGGCGGGGTAGCCTGTCGTAGCGACTGCGTAGTCGTGGCGCTGTCTGTCTCGCCTGCACCCGTAGCTGATACGAACTCCGTCTTTGTTCCTCCTGCAGTTACATAATAGCGTGGAATGCGTATGCTGGGTATTTCTTTTAATAAAACAATCCAGTCGCACCATTTCTGGTAGACTTCATCGGGTATTGTTTCATCCCAGCCAATATTATGCTTCCAGGTGTCCTGCAGCATGATTTTACCCTGAATTGTGAACGGTGTAAGGAAACCGAAAATATCAAAAATAGACATTACCACGGCAAGCATTAATCTCTTTGTTGGCTTTTGTTTACATTGCACGATGCTGTCAGGGATTCGTTTTAACGAAACGTCGAAACCAATGGTATCTTGAGCTGGGTACCATATCATGCCAAGCGTTCGCTCACCTTGGTATTGTTGGTCAATTTTGAACTTGACTGCCGCCTCGCCTAATGCTTCCTTTGGTACACTATCCAACACGGATAGACTATTGCTGGTCCAGTTACGGATCTCGAAGCCACCTTCTTTGTGAATGTTTGTAACATCTTTAATCATGTTAACAGCTGTAGCGACGTCCGGTAGACTATCTATATAGTCGTCCATGTAGTGTTGTTTACATATCGCGGCTACGGCGGCCGGCCGTGACGCCTCAAACCTTAATGCATTTTTATTTTTAATAAATTGTGCCACGAACGGTGAGCAGTTGGCGCCGAATATCAGTGACGTCATTGCATACGTCTTTACCTCACTCGTGGGACAGTCTCTCCATAAGAACCTGAGGGCATTTTGATCCTCGGGTTTGATTTTTATGCGCAGAAACATATCCTTTATGTCCCCCGTTACCCCAATCCTGTTTTCTCTAAAACGCAACATTATTCCTAATAAAGAATTTAATAAGTCTGGCCCGGTAAGTAAATAATCATTTAATGATTTATCATGCACTTTAGCAGCTGCGTCGAATACCAAACGTAGGTTTTTCTTATTTGGATTGTTTACCCCAAAATGAGGTAAGTGGGTCAAACACAAAAAACGAAAAAAAAATGTTCATGCTACTTAAAACCGTTATTTTAAAATTATATCAACATTGAATGCATTTAATAGCTATTTCGTCTTGAAAACTTCACATGTTTCTTAAAAAATTAGCGCTGTACTGGAATTTACTTTATTTTTTTCACTTTTGAATCTGAAAAAATCTCCTTCTGTAGACTGTTCGGATGCCAAGTAGTTGAGTTTAAGTGATGGTTAAAAATATATACACATACTTTCTATACTTTCATTTCGTTTCATTACATCAGTTATATTATCAAATATTCATAACATAACGTATTAAAAAATATTATAGTTCTAAATTTTAAAATACACCGTATCAACATGTTGTTCACAGATTTTAGGTCTACTTCTGTAGACGCATAAATTTAGCCAAAATTTGCCAAAGATGAACGCATCGTTATTATTTTATTTTTTGTGTTGGTTGCACTGTATTCTCTGTCATTTGCTCGGTTGTCATTTTACGTGCAGTGTGTGTGACATAAAAACCTCCAATTTTATTTAATTACACAAGTTTTCTGTCGAGATCAGTGCGTCTTTCCTGTGCAAGGGATACCTGGGTAAGTAGCCTTTACAAATAAATAAAAACATCAAGGTAGTATATGCGTATGGGTGCGGTATGCAAATATCACCATGTTTAAATCCTAACCTGTTAATGTAGGACGCCATCTTTAATTTTTGAAAATGTGTCTCTCGTGTAGACATCTTTACTGTAGACTTAGTGTCTACAGAAGGGAGGCATGCCCACAGAAGTGAATAAGCAATGAAATTTCACTGCATTTGAAAAAAAAACAGTAGTGTTACTCGCTTTTTAACAGATTAATAAAAAAAGGAGGTTCACAATTACAATGTCTTTATTTAAATCCTTTTTTATAAACAAATTTTGTAATGTCGGATGATGAATTTCGTAAATAATTAGAGTATTTTTTGTAAAAATGTTTCTTTTTGTGTTTCTTTTTTCATCATTCATTTTGCTCACTTTGGCCTTCCAATTTGGTTTGCTTTCATTTGCATTGTGTTGCTTGCAGTGCATGACGGTTGGGGTCTTTTGTTTCAGTTACTATGCCACGAACAAGTCGATCAGGGCAGCTTACCGAAGAAGAAAAAAAGAAACGCAGGCGTGAGCAAAAAAAACTTAGTATACGCCGTGCTCGGGCAAAAATGGATGAAGCAGCTCTCGAAGAAAGAAGAAGGAAGGATAGGGAGAGATACAAAAGAAAAAAACAGTTAGGTCAAATTAAGACTGTTAAAGACTATACGCCAAGAGAACAAAGGCAGATAAGAAAAATATGGAGAGAAAAGGCAAAAAAGAAACGCGATAAAGAAAAAATTAAGAAAAGAGAACGTGATTTTGTGCAAGAGAACACACCTCCATCAAGTCCATCGTTTTCGCGTTTACATGTTGGCAGAGCGGTGGCTACACGGAATAGACGACGACTTGTTGCAGAAAATAATCATTTAAAGATAAAAGTTCTTGAATTAGAGTCTAAAGTTGCCAAATATAGAATGAGGTATATAAGAGCAAGTAGTAAACTGGAAAAGAAAAATGAAAGTGCTAAAAGAAGAATAAAAATCATGAAGACTCAAGAGATAAGAAAGGCAATCCATGACTTTTTACTGCAAGATGAACACAGCAGATTGACGTCTGGAAAAAAAGATACTATTACAAGAAGAAAGATCAAGAAACAAATTCGCTTTTTAAATGACTCACTTTTGAATCTGCATAAGGCATTTGTGAATAAGACTGGAATATCTATTTCATATGAAACATTCCGAAGAAATCGACCATTTTGGGTTTTATTCCCTAAAGTCGATGCTAGGAACACTTGCCTATGTGCCATACACACAAACAATGAATATATTATTCGAGCATTATATCATTCAAAATTAATTCCGTATGTCTCTGCTTCTTCTTTGATGAAGGATTTGTGTTGCAATAATGCCCTGGCAGTAATCTGCTTAGAACGAAATTGCCCTGATTGCAAAGACAAAACTATTCAATGTAATGACTTTGTTGGAAACGATACTATAACTTACGAGAGATGGGTAACAAAAACGGTAACTGTCGTTATTAAGGGAGAAGCAAGACAATGCAAGAAAACTATTAAAGAAAAAGTACAAACCACGAAGAAGGCTCTTGTAGACATATTAGACTCTAATTTACCGATTTTTATGAAACATGTTGCGTATGTGATGCATCAATTCAAGGCCATTCAAAATATAAAATCACAATTAACGCCAATAGACGGACTTCTCCATATAGATTTTTCAGAAAATTATCAGTGCAAATACGGTCAAGAAGTACAATCTGCTCACTTTGGGGGTTCAAAGATACAATTATCCTTACATACTTCCGTCTACTACTCTACCCAATTAGTACCTCCACACAATTATTCAGAAAGTACATCCTTCTGCACTGTCTCAGAAAATGTTAGGCATGATCCAGTTCTCATCTGTGTTCATTTACAAGCATTGGTAAATAGAGTTAAAGAGTTATCTCCAGATCTGAAAAACTTGCACATTTTGAGCGACGGGCCTTCTACGCAATATCGGAACAAATCTATGTTTCACTTGATAGCATCATATTTAAGCAAAGAGTTTAGCGTTGATTCTATCATTTGGCACTATAGCGAACGGGGACATGGCAAAGGTGCCCCTGATGGAGTGGGTGGTTGCATCAAACGAACTTGCGATAACCACGTTGCAAGAGGCCATGATGTGGCTAGTTTGGATGAAATGATGTTATGCTTGGGGAATAATTGTAAGGGAATTGAAGTTTATAGGATCAATGAATCACTAGTTCCTGAAATTCAACAACTAATTGACAACAGCACTACACGGCCTTTCAAAGGTACGTTTGGAATTCACCAGTTAACATGGAGTGTTAAAGACCCAGGACTTATCCACGCGAGACGTTTAAGTTGCTTGGGATGTGCTCCTCACCAGATATGTCCACATTACGAAATGGGTCGAATCCAAATAAACCACATAAGGGATTCGATAATGCCTGGCACATCTAGAAACATAGCCACTCCTGATTCATCTTTGTACAATTTGTCGCCTGATTGCCCTGAAAGATCAGGATCACCAGACTCCTCATCTGAGCATTTGCCTATCCGTGATTCTCCTGTGGCTCCAGCTACTCCTGAGGCTCCGACTGAGCCAAATTCACCAGGACTATCAGATAGACTGACACCAGATCTTTCTATCGAAATATTTAACCAAAGGCATAGACCCCAGAAGAGAAGAATCTATTCAGACGACTCTGAGGCCTCAGAACATTCACCACAGAAAAAACGGCCGACTAATTTCATGTGGGACGATTCGGACGACGATAACATATTTTAATATTCTGTTCCTTTATATGCCTACAGAAGCATAAGGTCTGTTCTGTGGACAAATTTCGATTATTTTTTTGTACTGATTTGGTATAGATTTTTGATTATGACTTGTTTAGGAGTTGAGGAGAACTCTATTTTATTTTATTTTCTTTTGTTTATATTCTTGATCTTATTGATATGATTATATAAGGTCAATTTTTGTTCCCTTCTGTAGACAACACAATCTCTTCTGTAGAGGTAAAAAAACTAAAAACGTGATTTATTCCTAAAATATCCAAGACTGATCTCTAGTGATATTATTGTAAGAATATTATTTTCTAACTTTAAATAAATATAACGTTTCACAAAAAATCATGAAGTTTTATTATAAATATTTTGTAATGTTCACTTTTTGTGTATGACCCAAGTACCACGTCCTGGGTGACCGCTCGGTATTCTCCAACTCCTTGGCAAAGTCATTATGAAGTAAATGATTAACTCTTTCTTTGTACTTACTCGCATACTCCTCGCTCGCTGTCATTTTTCTTTCCACGCTGCGCAAGCGAGAAAAGGCATTTGGATAACTATCAGATAACTTACAGTCCGGGTCCTTCCATGGTAAACCAACGTGCCACCTGCCGTCGATGAGCTGCACGTCGTTCTCCAACATGGCAGCTGCTCTTACCTCCTCTTTGTTCTGTCGCGGTTTGCCAGATATTCCCAGGGCGTCGATGGAGAAAGAGCGCCGCACCTCCTCGTGCAGGTCCCGCAGAGCGCGGTCATCAGTAGGCGCCGCCTCCGCGATGAGCAAACTAGTGTAAGGTGAAGAGGGAACTCCGCGCGGCACACTCAACACTCCGTGCACACACCAGCCTAGGGGGGTTCGCGTAGCTGACGGCTCATCGATATTACCAGTGCAAACTTCTAAAGGCATTAACAATTGAAAGTTATCCTGCCCTAGTAATATTTCGGGTTTACATAAATGGTTACGGTCTATTACAACATTTTTCAAATGATTAAATTCGTTACATTTACTAAGAGAAACATCTTGGATAGGTAAATTCAATTCATTTACAGTACGAGCGCTAATTGTAAACAATTCACTATTATTACGCATACTAGACAAGTTAAGTGTAATAACATTAGATTCGCATACAACCGTATCATTGTCCCATGCACCGCGCACACGCAGGCACTCGACGCGGCCGCGCAGCCCCGCGCGGGCCGCTAGCCGTGCGCTTATCAAAGACACCGTTGACCCGTCATCTAATAACGCACTAGTACAAAATTTACCGTTTGGACCGTGTATTTGAACCGGCACTACTTTTAACAACACTTTTTTGTCATTGACACTAAGATGCGTAACAGTCTCCGCTGACGACGACGCATGCGCATGGGTCGCCGACGACTCGCTGTCCTCTCGCCGCGGCGGGTTGTGAAGTAGCCGGTGATGCGCCCCGCCACAATCTTCCTTATCGCAGGCGGGCGCAGAGCAGGTGTTTCTGTCGTGCCGGGAAAGTAGGCATTTAAAACATAGACCATTTCGTTTAATATGGCGCCATCTGTCCTTCCGTAACGCTTTGCGAAACTGTTTACAACTCGTTATCTCATGTTTACTTTTATTACAGAAATCGCAGTTTTTTGAACCATCTTCGGTTTTTGTTTGCACTAAAACTGTGTGAGATAATTTCTTTGTATTGCTCTCGTGCAGCTTGTATTTATTCTGGTTGTAGGTGCGCGTAGCTATTATATTTGCAGTTGTTGACATTTTAATTGCCTCTTCGTGTAAGAATTCGGAAATAATATCTATTCTAGACATATTATTTTTACCATGCAATTTCGGGAAACTGTAATCGGCCCATTTAGAAATTAGTATAGTAGGCAGTTTGGACAAAATTAAATTCGATAGGTGAACACCGCGTAGGTACTCGTCGCACCCCACTGTACGTACTGTTGTTACGTAATTTTGTATTTTAATAGAAAAGGGTACTATTTCACCTTGATAATCTAGCGGTAACGGTGGCAATCTTTGTAGGTCTTGCGTAATTTTAAATAGTATATAATCAGGGTTACCGAATTGCAGCTCCAATGTAGACATCAGCTGATCGGGCGACGTTGCACAAATCAATAAAGCTGCAACGGCTTCTCTGGCAGGTCCTCGTAGACATTTTCGTAGTCTCCACACGTTCTCCTTTTTGCTGAAGCCGCATATTTGTGTAGATTCCTCGTAGGCCTGTTTGAACTGGAGCCATTCCAGCGGATCACCAGAAAATTCAGGTAAGTCTTTCGGTATGCTCATACGACTGAGCAATTGTGGGTTGGGTCCATTATTGGCAGAAGTGGTGGCCAGTTGCTGCAGCGCGCTCGCCAGCATCTCGACGGCTCCTTGTTGCGGAACCACCTCACCCCGAGTAGTACCATTTTGGGGGGCTGGTTGCTCCTTCTCCATCTCATGCTGGCTGTGCTCAAGCCACTTCTCCACATCGGTGCGAGTGTGAACACTCTCATGGCCTTCTTGTGGACTGTATTCTTCTTCCAGGTCAGCTAGGTCTGCTTGTAGCTTTTTATCAATTATTGCCATTTGTATCCTAGCCTTTGCTTCCGCCGCCTCAAGTTCCAACCTCTTTCGTCTTGCTCTGACGGATGTTGAAGTGGACGCGCGTGAGTTACTATAATGATCTCTCCGGTTTTCGCGTGGCAACTGCTCGAGCTTAGCACATGTCAGCGACTTTTCGTGCAGGGCGTGGTGGCGGGCCGATGGCGGCGACGACGGTTCGACCTGCTTTGGCGCCAACTGACATGGCGGCAACGCCGCGTTAAGCTGTGACCCCGATTCACACGATAGCGGGTCCTGAGGTTTCACTAATGGTATTTTCACAGGTTCGGATTTAACACTGCCTTTAGGATTAGTTTTTATAACTGTTTCGGAATTCACATTTGCGGACACCAGTTTTTTACTGACACTACGCGTGTGCACCATTTTTAATGGCGGCGTGTGGTACATCGAACTTGATCCGGCCGAATGACCAAAATGTAGATGGTCAGGTTCGCTGGTAATGATACGCCCGTTGTTGGTGTAAATACAGTTTTTATTACACTGCAATACTAAACTATGCACGTTTTATATTCGCGAGGCGCAATATGGTGTCACTCCGAGTACGTTTGGCTGCAGACTGGTGCGGGAGAAAAATTGGCGGTCCCATTGGCCGGCTACAGGTGTGACACCAAATTACCCTCAAATATGGTAACAAAAAAAAATATAAATTATATGTATGGCGCGTCGCTAACAGTTGTGTTCTGCCAGCTAGAGACAAGATAGCAAGTGCCTCAGTAGTGAAGGATTCCTGGTGAAGTACGCTTCCACCATTGACCTTATCATGGTTTAACATCAGGTGGGATGAAGGCATTGTGATTATGTACTTACCAAAAAAATTACAAAAATATTTTTTTTTTTAAATGTAGATAGGCCTGGGCCGGTAGCCAAAGTAACATTAAGAAAACGATAGCGAAGTTCGAAAATAATAAAATGTATGGGATTGACATAAAGATTGACCACGTGATTTAGGACGCTATCGTTTTCTTAATGTTACTTTGGCTAAGCCTACTGAGCCAACAGTGAATCGTTTATAGACAGATGATGAAGTACCGTCTTCGCCTTATCCATCAAAATCTAATAACAAAACTGAGACGATCAGCTCTCGCCGTAACTTATGCATTTTCATCGGAAAATATGCCGAAGTTTCTCGAATGAACCACTCAAAGTTTAAGCTGTTATCGACAGGTGGCGTACCAACTTCTCTGTTCGTGAGTGAATGGAGGAACTGTGCTAGGCATATACAGGGTGTCACGAATGTAAAGAACCTTTATCTATCTAAATGACTGTGGCGGCGTCACCTACCGCATACGCCGCACATTAATCGACACGAAGCAAACACCTTCTCAACCGTGTCAACAGATGGCGCCACAAACGCATACCAACGACGTCGCCATACTACGACGATAAATAGTATGGGAAGCCTGCATCGCGGTAGTGAAGTTTCACCATCTCCTTCGCTATATATAGCACCTCCGACTAACATCCGTTGGACCCCGATCCGATCCGAACCCTTCGGAGAATCTAGTAGGGCACGGGGACGCGCACTTGTGCGCGATGCCGTTCCCTCTAGATAACCTCTGAAGGTGATTCGTTTCACACGGCTTGAGGGACCCTTTACGTTCCTCGCCGCCCCCAAAAAAGCCCGGTGAAGCTGAAAATGCCGCAGCGGCAATCAGCAATCTCTTTCCAAAAAAAAAAAAAACATCAGTTTTCGTTAACGTGATCGAATACCGAATGAAACTCGCACTTGGCACCCAGAACTCACCTTAAGGGGAAGCCGTCCGTAAGTGACAAGTGTCATAATGTTTAATGTTTTATTTGAAATGTCTTCGTCCATATTTATTTGATGCCGCGCGCCCATACTGTAAAAAATTCTCATTAGACTTTGAACTTTATGTCTATGACGTATGGCATTTCTTAAAGAAATTAGACAATTTATATACATCTGTACAATGGGGTTGAAATATTCAACGGGATAAAAACCCCAAAAATAAAAGGAATTTAAAAAAAAAACCGACCTTACTTAACCTCGTTGATCAAGCAACAAAGTAGAACGAACACAATTATTTATCTTGTCATATTTCAAAATTCTTGATAATGCGAATATAAAATGCTCTTCATGTCAAATTTATTTTTAAAAAAAGAATTTTTTTATTCGCTACAAAAAGTCACTTTGCAGGATACAAAAGCGTTGATAGGTCACTTGTGATTTATATCGTTAATGTGAAAGTTTTTCTTTTCTAAATATAGAACCGAGGACGCCTACGCACATCAGATTTATTCGATAACGTCTCTTAATTTCATGATATACCCATTATAGAAGAACAGAAATATTTAAGTAGTTTTTTTTCATAAGCAAAGCGTTTCCTTGATAATTCAAAATTCAAAAAATTCAAAATTCAAAATTCAAAATCATTTATTCAGTTTAGGCTACAAGTAGCTCTTGTGAATGTCACTATGCCATCGGTTCGTAAGTCTACTCTGGGCGGGAGATCTTGTACTGAGAAGAACCGGATAATGTAGGAATAATGTAGGTTTTATGGTGGAAGATTAATATTTCGTTTATTAATAATAGTAACAATTTGTAGGTATTGAATAATAAGATTTTCTTACAAATTAAAATCGGACTATGATTATCATCAGCCTACACTAGCCTACACTGCTGGACATAGGCTTATTTGGTTTAAATTGCTTTCACTGTCACACATAAGATTGTGAACAAGAAAAATAATATTAGATATTAACTCCATTAAAAATATTAAATATATATGACGACCTCCTTGGTCGAGTGGTTCGTACACCGGTTTTCATGGTGTCGTCATCTCTGAGGTCCCGGGTTCGATCCCCGGTCGGGTCAATTTAGAAATTACTGTTTTTCTAAAATTGTCTCGCGTCTGGGTGTTTTCTATGTATAATAAGTACGTATTTAAGTATTTTAAGTATGTTTATCTGTTGTCTAGTAACCATTTAACGAGCTTCATAACGAAGCTTCTCTTGGGCTAGATAATTGGTGTGAGTGTAGGAAAGTTTATTTATTTATTTATTTAGTTTCACAATTCGATATAGAAAAAAGCGCAAACAAACAAAATAATTTAGAAGTTTCCTAGAGATGGTATTAAATCACTTTGGTAAGGTAACCGATATACAATTAAAACCTAATTCATTTCCAAATAACGTTAACAAACTTCAGATTTTACGAAAATCCAGAAGAAAGCTTGACACGTTTTCCTACCGACCCACTTACAAAGTGAGCCCTTTTGAGCCCTTCAGTGTCAGCATCTTAACAATCTTAAGCACTATAACCACGAACCGACACTGAATTTAAAACATGCACGTTTTTAGCCAAACTTTATTCAATAACGACACCTTCCATCTTACTACAAAACAGTGTTTAAAGTTAAACAATGGCTAAATACGCTATTTTAAAAATATTACTCTGTCTAAAAGCATGTATTACAATAACACAATTGTTGAAAAAATTTCCACGAGCAGGATTTGAACCTGCACCCTTCTGACATACCGAGTCAGGTGCTCTTCCAATTGAGCTGTCGTGGTTCTAACCAGCCCGCCGAAATTATTCAACACTATTTACTTTTTACTTTGAAAGCCAAAGGCACCCATTCAATGTCAACAACTACCGTCATTAACACATATTTTTACAAATACTAAAGATCAGTTAAGAAGTAGGCAAGCTATTTATAAAATGTTTTTGTTTTGTTTATATAATTTTAACGTAAATTTTTGTTGCGAAGCAAATTACAAAAACACAAATGTTGAAAAAATTTCCACGAGCAGGATTTGAACCTGCACCCTTCTGACATACCGGGTCAGGCACAGAACACAGAAAGAGGTCAGATGCTCTCTTTCAATTGAGCTATCGTGGTTCTAACCCGCCCGCCGAAATATAAGCTAAAAAGTGACTGCACTTACTTTAGTCATGCGTCGGTTTGTGGTACAGCAGTTACTTGACCTTTGTTATTGTGACGATAAGGTCTTTTTTTTAAAGATATTGTTTGCTGGCCGACTACAGCGTCATTCGCTCAGTTTGCACATTTAACTAGTGTCAAGTAAAAGAATAAAGAAGAAGGGAAAACACTTATTGAAATCACATAACAAAATGTGTGTTTTGTTATGTGATTTCAATAAGTGTGATACAAACAAACAATATGTAACAACAAGAATAAAAAATAATAACAAATTACATTGTGTCCTGTCATGTGATGCCAACACTCAGCTCAGTAAAAACCTAAAAATAAAAATAACGCAAAGTACATACTTTCTTTGTGTACTGATAAAAGAGTGAGAAGTGCAGTGGTCAACGCGTCCGGTCTGCGAGTGTTGAAGAAAATTCGCAAAGGCAAGTCATCGGATGGATGACCAAAAAGTATATCATCTTGAGCTCCTCCGTGATTGACGTGAAAGCTCGTAAAGCCTTTGGTCCCAGCTGCATTAGCAGTCGTCAACAACCACCAATCCACATTAGGCTCGCGCAGATAGTGGTTTATAGCCCGTTCTCCCTATCCATCCATAGGGAAGGTTCGTGCCCCAGCAGTGAGGACATACAATGAGCTCATGAAAGAGTGTTAGTGGTGTTTCCCCAAAACCCCTTGAGTGTCATTAAAAATGTGACTCTTTACTAAAATCTCTAAAAGTATTTACTCCGTATCCGCTCTACAAATTGTACAAAAACAGTTTCAAAAAGCTTTTATGCCTACTCGTATAAAAGTGGCATCGTAGCTGGCTACAATGAGACTGTTTATTCATAGTATACAACATACAAAGCTAACTAGTATAACAAGCACATTTTAATGACATTGTTCGACGTAACACAATGTCATATATGTCACTATTATACGCTATTATCAAAGAGCGACCCATTTGATACAATGGCATTACGACGACATTTTCCCCGTGTTGATAATATTATACTGTATGATATAGGAACGGCTAAAAGGCATTGAAAAATTAACATCGATGCGAGCTGCAACGAACAGATAAGGTTATAATGGATAGTGAATTGTCTTTTAATAGATTTACAATGTACAGCCAGCGCCAAATTCATCTGAGCATTCAAGTCTGCCAATATATTTTTTACAAAAATCAAAAAATGAAACTGCGCTTTTATATACTCTAAGACGTCATACAAAAGTAGACGGGCCTGACTCATTGACGTAAGGTTTATTTTTGTAAAATATTCAGATATTTACGGTAACTTTCTCGCTCACTGTACGTACATCTGATAAAAGCATGCAGTCGATTCCAAATTTTAACTTCAACTACATTCGCTAGCGCCTTCGCCAGCGTGAACAGCCGTATTCCATGATGGTATCACCAACTCGGTATCACAAACCTTCGTGCGTATGCGCACAACAACTTACCAAAGTTTCATCATAAACGAATGAAAAAATATTTTTCCAAAGATATTTATATTTCTTTATTCAGGTAAGGCAACAAATTCAACCATTCGTTACATTTCTTATTAAATTCATCTTAAATCAAAGCGACTACGCCATCGGTTCCTAAGTCTACTACTAAGCCTATTTTAGACCTAACAAAGCCGACGAGACAGTAACTAAGTGAAAACTTCAACTGGTCTGCGAGTGCTGAGGTTAAGCAACTTTCGCAAGAACCGGTCATCGAATGAGTGACCAAAACTTTATCATCTCGAGCTCCTCCGTGCTTCAGAAGGCACGTAAACCCCTTGGTCTCGGCTGCATTAGCAGTCGTTAACAACCGCCAATCCGCACCGGGCCCGCGTGGTGGTTTATGGCCCTTTCTCCCTTTCCATCCATAGGGAAAGCTCGTGCCCCAGCAGTGGGGACATAAAATGAGCTGATGATGATATCACACATCGAATGGTATGCAAAGGACTCTACTCCCTGATGTTACACCTGATGCCAAGCGAGGACAGCTGGTGGAGCAGGATGGTACTTCACCAGCCGTTCTCACCTTGCCGACCAGCAAACTGTTTCTTCACACCTCCTTAGAACTTTAGTTGTAATTGCTAATACGTCCGTAGGTTTACCCTTAATACCCTACACGTGACCCCTGGGTGGTGCTAAATGAGTGACACTGTCTGATTGGTAGAGCCACGCTGCGTTGCAGCACGAAATGGGCCGGCTCGCCCGGCGTAACACCACCCTCTCACAAAACATCGGCGTAAAACAATGGCACTCGTTTCGTCCGGTGAGTGAAAGTACCGGAGGCCCATCTCTCACTCCTCCCCCCTCCCAATTCCTACTCCCTCCTCAAGATCCAACTCCTTCCTCAAGGCCGGCAACGCATCTGCGATTACTTTGGTTTTGCGGGTGTCCATGGGCGGCGGTGATTACTTTACATCAAGTGACCCGCCTGCTCGTTTGCCTCCTTTTAACTTTAAAAAAACCGCTAGAGAACAACTGAGATCAAAGGCATATTGTGTTTTCCGAAGCATGGTTAGGCCCAAGCTATTTTAATCTAGTCTCCCATGCGCTGATCTGGCTTTGCAAAAGTTGCTTAACTTGAAAGATCGAAACATCGAGTTGACCCAAGATTTAATGGTAACTTAAAAAAAATATCATGTACTAATAATTATAATACCTCTGGTAGCGTTTTACGTTCAACAATCAGAGATTTACGAACCGTCGGGCAGATGTGTTTGCCTGAAGTATTAAAGCTCATTTTCTTTTCCTATTTAAGCAGAAATTGAAATGGCTTTAAAAACATTTTCGTTGGATCCTGACGTGACATTTTTAATGAGACGAAAGGTTATATAAGAGGTGTTTCGCTTAATTTTCCATTTGGCAATAAAATAAATTTACACGAACTTAATAAAAAGTAGACATTTTTTGTTTTACAACAGGATGGCTATTATCTTTATATAACCAGCTCATTTTATATCCTCACTGTTGGAGCACGAGCCTTCCCTCTACATGGAAACACCGCAGGCAGAACGAGCCATAAACCACCACGCGGGCCTAGTCCGGATTGGTGGTTGTTGACGACTGCTAATGCAGCCGGGTCCGGCGACGGCTTTACGTACCTTCCGAAGCAAGGAGGAGAACAATTTGATAAATTGCCATCAAGCTCTTCACCTCATGTCCTCACCTGATGGTAAATGACGATAAGACCAAAGGAAGAAGCACTTTTCACCAGGAATCCTTATAACTAGTGAGGAACTGGTTATCTTATCTCTTACTGTCGGAACACAACAATACTACTAACTAACATTGATGTTATGGCGGCAGACTTAGATAAGATGGTGGTAGCCATCCAAGCGGACTTTAAACAAGCCCTATCACCAACCATACCGAGCACAAACGTGTGCCGAACTGGCAATCGAACCCAGGACCCCTGGGTTTGAATCTGGTGGTCTAACCACTAAATCATAGAGGCAGAGAGATTAAAATGTTGCTAATTTATAAAAGAAAAGACGAAAATGTTCGGGAAAGATCACAGATTTCTTAGAATAGATGGAATTTACCTTTGATTTAATGAAAAAGGGATATTTCCAAAAAAAATTGGTCAAAAAAATCGTCTACTACTGGCCATTGAAAGAATTATTGTCGGTTGTACGACATACAACGATAAGGTCTATTTTGCTATAGAATTTCTTTATTCAACCTTTCCGTTTTCATTGACAGGAAATTTAGTCGAATCTGATAAGCCAGTTTCTTGGGCGGCGGTGCTTCAAATTGTAAACAGAAAGAAGCATTCGGGTCGGCAACGCGTGGGTAACACGGTTACAACTAAATATGACTTCATTAAACTCTGAATCATTTTAAGACGATCACAACCATAAAAAAGCGCTCTCTGTCGATCTGCATACAAGCAAAAGGGATGCAAGTAGTGCGTGGTCCACTAGATTCAAGTCAGGATATTCGAAAAACGCTATTTATTAAATCATCACCAGCCTATACACGTACACTGCTGGACATAGGCCTCTCGAAGTGCACGCCACTGGGCACGATCCGCGGTTACTCACAGCCAGCCACCTTGCGAGGATCGTCGCTCCACCAAGTCTGAGGGCGTCCTACGCTACGTTTGCCGATACGCGGTTTCCACTCGAGAACTCGTTTACCCCAACGGTTGTCGGTTCTGCGACTAATTATGACCGGCCCACTGCCACTTCAGCTTGCTAATCCTCATAATCCTTGCAAATTTATTGTTTTATTATAAAATAAAATGAGTGTTTATTTATTTATTCATTTATTGAAACACCCAACAGAAATATTTACATAACATTAAATTTAAAGTGTTACAAATAAGTACCTATATTTAATTTCATCGACGAACTTTTGTAAAAGAATAAGGACTCTGTTTAGAGGTTATTTTTAAATTATTTATTTTAATTTCATAATTCTTCATTTTGAAAACAATAATAATCTTTTGAAAATAGTTTATTTATTATAAAATAAAATAAATCTTGTCGTCGGTCGTCGTATGCTTTATCCTACTAATATTATAAACGCGAAAGTTTGTAAGTATGGATGGATGTTTGTTACTCTTTCACGTAAAAACTACTGAATGGATTTTAATGAAATTTTCCTCATATACAGACCATGACCCAGACCAGCATACAGGATACTTTTTTTTTTACTTTTTTTTTACTGTAGTATTCGCGAACGAAGTCGCGGGCAACAACTAGTACGTTTTATATACTACTCAAAACAAAATAAGGGCCACGAGGTATTTTTTCATTTTGGTGTAAATTATTAAACATTTACATATTGAAAGTAGTAAAATATTGAGTATACAAACTCTTTGATACCTAAACTTTTTAATATTGTAGTATTCATCTAATGCTGGCAACAATTTTAAATAAAATTTGATTAAAAATTATTTTTGAAAATTTTGATTCCATTTTCTTTGACGTTTTGCTTTCCTTAGCTTCTTAGTTTATTAGAAATTATCAGAGTTCATTGATATCTCGAGTCAGAAACATCTTTTGCAATATGCCACAAGCACGCAGGCGTCATATGGACTCGCTGACAGCAACCAGAGCCATTACAATTCGCAGCGATCTGTGGGTTTGCAATTGGGATTTTCTCGAAGAGCTATTCAAAATCTATGGAATCGTTTCCAAGAGACCGGCAGTGTTAGAAGAAGACCTGGTTTGGGCAGAGTTCGCATTACAACAGCTCAAGAGGATCGTTACATTCGATTAAGTGCGCGCCGAGATCGCACAACGACGGCCCGATTTCGGATCGGTTCGGCTACAAGGCAAAATGTCTATCGACTAAGACTACCCACAACTGACTAAGACTTGATAGCAAATCGTCCACATTTGAAAATGTAACCAAAAATTGTTTTAATGACGTCTTGCGAAAATGTCTAACCAGCATATTGGCTACGAAGCAAACCGTCCACAATACATAATATAACTATTGTTGAATGACAATCGGAAACAGTGTGTGTAGAATACGACTAATTGCACCTAACTACCTACATAACACTGTAAGGGTTATGTAAACCCTTATGTTGTCATTCAGATATAAGTATAAGTATTAATTATATTAAATTATAACAGGAAGGATGTATTTATTTATTTATTTATTTATTTATTTATTAGGTTACATAGCGGACATTAATCTTAACAAAGTTAGGCACGCAGATAGCGCGGGTGGATCGTCCATTCGGCTGGCCAGGTCCCCACAAGAAATAATATTAACAAACTTATCGTATACATGATAGGTTCAACAATATTTTATACAAGACTAATGTCCTAAATGTGTTAACACAAATAGTTTGTGTGCTTAACATGTGTTAACATTAGATTTAGCTATAGATTTTAAAAAACAAGAAAATAAAACTAGATTTAGAGAAATAATACTTCCAAATAACTTTAAAATTACTTAAAACTATTTGGAAATACTACACTTGGGTTGTAAGCCATTTGGGTCAATTAATATGTATGCACATATTTATCTATTAAATATCCTTTTTTATTAGTCTGTAGGAAGGAATTAATGCTAACATAATGCATCATGAACGATTTCTCTACAGGCAGTTTTCAATTATAGACTACTAGACTTATGGACATAAATAAATTGTGGACGATTTGCTCCCAGGACAATCTCTTCATGTGGTCAAGATATGTTATATAGACGTTTTGCTTGAGGAGACCAAAAGCATATATGAACATTTTGCTTTGTAGCCGATCCGATCCGAAATGCATGAAGACCAGCAGGCATCAAGAAGGCGAGTTGTCCGTATTCCATTAACCAGAAATCATCGTGCAAATCGTTTAAGATTTTCCCGTCAACATTTGGACTGGGACATAAACCAATGGGGCATGGTGCTCTTCACAGACGAATGCAAAGTTAATTTTTTTAACGACGATCGGCGTATTAGAGTATGGAGAAGACGCGGCGAGAGATTTTCAGAAGCCTGCATCCATGAAGTCGATCGTTTTGGTGGTCCAAATGTAATGATTTGGGGCGGGATAAGCTTACACTGCAAAACTGAGCTCGCTATTTTAAATGAGGGTACTGTTACTGCTCAGCGGTATATTGAGGAAGTCGTCAGACCACATGTGATCCCATTTGCCCAGCGAGCGGGTCCTGGATTCATCTTGATGCAAGACAATGCTCGTGCACACACGGCTCAAGCGACTCGGTTTGTACTGGAAGCGTCTCAAATTCAAGTCTTGCCGTGGCCGGCGAACAGTCCGGACCTCAATCCAATAGAGCACATGTGGGATCAGTTGAAACGAAGAGTTAGAGACGGTGATCAGGAAATCCACAATCAACAGCAACTCATCAACGCTGTTAAAAGGGCCTGGGAAGAGATTCCAATGGAAAATGTCAGGCATTTGATTGAGAGGATGCACTCCAGGCTTCAGGAGTGCGTAACGAAACGAGGGGGGCATACCCGTTACTAAAAGATGAGCATGGAGTATTTTCTTTTGTTTTCAGTAACTTTACATTGTTTTTATTTTTAACCTTAAATGTGTTTTTTCTTTCAAAAGCAAATAAACTTTTTAATCATTATTATTGGAATAAATTTATTGGTCTACACGGTAAAAACAACATTAGTTTTCGTTATGGAGACAAAAAAATTAATATTGGTTTTATTATTTTCATGGTACAGACAAAATACCTCGTGGCCCTTATTTTGTTTTGAGTAGTATATAAACTATACATTAATGAGCACATTTCACAGTTGTCGGCGCCTGTGAGACAGACGCCAACCGTTACTAAATGTAAAACAACATCTAACTACATTTCTATTTCCAGTTTTTCTGTTGTTATCCTTTGTACTGTCCATCCTTTTTACCGTGACCAGGATGATGCGAGGATTCCACTAATTAATTTAACATTTCCTTTTACTTTGAGCAGGGACTAATAATGGTTAGTCCATGCTTTGAGTGAAAAACTTGGCATTTAACCCAGTTTTAGATTAAATTCCTTGAATTGAGTTGCGCACAGCTTTATTCGTTTGCGATTTTAAATAATGTTGCATGCAGCGGACCGTTTGACAAATCTTCTGGTAACCCATTCTAAGTAACTACAAAGCGAACGAAATGGTACGTCTTTTATCAATTTAATTGGGTTTTACGTTTCTCTATTGAACAAAGAAAATCAACTTCTTCCATAATTTCAAAATATATTAATATTTTTACAGATATCAAGGATCAGGGGAAAGTAGGTACTAACGACGTAATTTTAAGAGACATTTTTACAATAATTAACAAAATCATAGATTTCATGTGTAGGATTCAATTGTTTGATTCATGTGACGGATTCGTGTCGGAGCCAAGTATCGGAGACAAGTGTCAGAGACAAGTGTCGGAGGCAAGTACCATAGGCAAGTGACGGAGACAAGTACCGGAGACAGCGACACTACTTGCTATTTGCTAATATGTAAGTTTATTTCATAGGTGAGGCAAGTGTCTCCCTGCAAATTGTAGCTGTCATTGTATCCAGTATCCGTCAGGCGCTAACTTCCTCAGATAAACCCATTATGCATAAGTTTTAATTTAAATTTACTTATGTCAGCATAAGCTCCTAATGAAGACTGTGTACATAGGTACATAAGCCTGGCGTTTAATTTGTCTTTCGACTAAGTACAGGTAGAGTAGTACCTACTTAAGAACTTTGTGATAAAGTTTTAAACTCGGAACATTTGCATGAAAGATCGATGAAGATTCAATGAAGTACCTTCATTTTGGATTGGCAATAACGCGTCAGTAGGCTTAGCCAAAGTAACATTAAGAAAACGATAGCGAAGTTCGAAAAGAATTAAATGTATGGTATTGACATAAGCCGCGCTAAATCACGTGGTCAATCTTATGTCAATCCCATACATTTTATTCTTATCGAACTTCGCTATCGTTTTCTTAATGTTACTTTGGCTACCGCCCCTGGTTGGTCAATTACTTTGTAAATGTTGAAATGATAATACTTAATAATATTTCTTTCATAACAAAAATACGTAGGTAAATACAATGCACATCACTTAGCCAAAACTGTCAAATTTCTTCAACAACTGTTTAACCTTAAGCCATATACCTAATGTTCAAATTCTATTGAAGAAATTTGACAGTTTGTGGTAGTCTGACGTGCAGACGTGTGTGTAATATACCTAGTAACCACAGTATATATATGTCGGCGACATGGCGCTAGCATCAAAAAAAAGAACAAGTATAGTCTATACTTAGTGTGGTCTGCGCACACTGACCTCTATAGAGGTCAGTGTCTGCGCAGCCTATGCTCTATGGTGCGCGAAACGTTAACGGCAGTTGGCTTGGCGCGACAACGGACTGGACACATTTGAACGAGAGCGGTCGGAGCGTACGCACGCGCAGAACTCACTTCGTTTCTAAAAATCCATTTGCATCGGGCAACTGTTTCTAAATAATTTAATTGTGATATTAAAATAACATTAAAGTGACTGTAAGGAATACGACTGCGTCTTTATTTTGAAGATCCAAGATGAACGGTGTTATCGGCGAATCAGAGTTTGCTCGACCGTCCTACCTACACAAACCAACCCAACCCCGCCGCCGACATATATATATTCTGTGTAGTAACTGTGTAAATAAAAAAATCCACATGTCATACAAAGCTATTACCGAAATCGAAGCTCGAATATAGCAGCTGTAAAGTAGACCTCTATGCCAATATGTTTGCCTTGTGCGTACACTCTTTCACTCACTTTTTTCTCACTTATTAATAGGTGTATTACTTATAAAAGTCAATACCGGTTGTTAATATTATTATAACTACACCTTTAATTAGGACTGTGTTACTTAGGCTTCAGTAATAACAATGATTATTCATTTTGAGCCTGTATCGCCCAATATTTTTTTTAATTGACTCCTTTTTTGTTCGACGAATAGACCTTTTGTTTCATTGTAGGTTTTGAAGGGACTTGATTTTTAATGTCTGCTATACGTATTGAAACAAACACACTACTCTACAATTTTTATAGTGTTAACATAAATAGATGCTAAGAAAATTTGAAAAACGTTAGTATGAAAACTATAATTTTATAACTTTATACAAAACGTCAATTTCATAGGTAAGGACTTATTATTATGAAGATAACATTTTTCGTATATTTGTGTGTATAAGGTAATCTCTAGAACTACGAGTACTAAGCCGATTTAAGAAAATATGTCACTAATATAAAGTTACACTTGCCCTTTGTAACATTGACTAGTTAACTTTTACGCTAGTAAAAAACTAAATATTTTTGCATCATACCGAATAAAAAGCGCGCGTACTCGCGTGCGAAAGCTAGCGCATAAACGCCACAAAAATTATATATTATCTAATATATAAAATTCTCGTGTCACAGTTTTCGTTGCCATACTCCTCCGAAACGGCTTGACCGATTTTGATGAAATTTTTTGTGCTTACCCGGTATCTATGAGAATCGGCCAACATCTATTTTTCATCCCCCTAAATGTTAAGGGTGGTCCACCCCTAAATTTTTTTTTATTTTTGAAATTTTTCCAATACAAAATGATTTGTTTGTAGTGTTGTCATGGAAACTGTCAAAGCGGTACGAAGTCCGCCGGGGGCAGCTAGTATATATATATAATTCCCGTGTCACAATGTTGGTTGCCATACTCCTCCGAAAAGGCTCGATCGATTTATATGAAATTTTATGTGTATATTCGGTAGATATGAGAATAGGTCGTAAAGTATATTTGATATTGGCGATGAAGGTCAGATTCCCAGTAGGTCTTGTACGTCATTTTCCAACTAAGTCAGATTTTGAGTTGGTAATGTACTACAATTCAGTCAGAATCAATTTTCCGACATGAAATAAGGTAAACAAATAATGTTAATAAGAAATAAATGGAGATTAGAAATAAAATATTTTTTTTCGTTGTATTTTTATTACGAAAGCAAAAAGATTCTACAGTAGCATTTCTTCTATGCTTGAAATGATGTGTTCCGAATCTGAGCTAGACGGTACGGTACTTTGGGTTTCAATTGAAGGTAAGTAACTTTCTGATTCCAGTGCCAGTTTTTGCTCTCTCATATCGTTGGGTGATTAGGGTGTCCCTATCCAGAAAAATGATATGGCAGAACCACGTATAGACTATATAATATACTATCTTACTGCCAAGAGTGAAGATTTCTATTATTATATTCAAGACATTGCTACAAATGATGGGTAATGGATTAATCTTTCACGCTTGCCAAACGCGGGTTGATGATACAGTCCCGAACATACATCTAAAATCCGAAACACTCTTTGCCTGACCTTTAACTTAAACCAAAGACCTTCGAACACCCAGCTGTGCAGCCACTCGGTCACCGAGGCGAGATCCTGAAGGTTATTGCAAAAACCCAGGCAGGTAAAGAGTCAAGCCGTCTCAAAGTTTCAGCAGAGTCCAGTCACAAACTAAGGAGACTGCAGAAGGCAAGTTTCATACAAACGCGCTCGAGCAACGCACACATAGACAACTTCTCATCATCAGCTCTTTTTATGTCCCCACTGCTGGGGCACGAGCCTTCCCTATGGATGGATAGGGAGAACGGGCCATAAACCACCACGCGGGCCCAGTGCGGATTGGTGGTTGTGAACGACTGCTAATGCAGCAGGGACCAACGGCTTTACGTGCCTTCCGAAGCACGGAGGAGCTCGAGATGATAGATGTTTGGTCACCCATCCGATGACCGGCCTTTACGAAAGTTGCTTAACCTGAGCACTCGAAGAGCGGGCGCGTCCGACTGCGCTATCGACCTCCTCTGACAACCTCTCACGGACTGATACTGTCACGGAGCGCTTGGACTGTTTCGAGACCCGTGTCCGTGAGGTTGTCTGTGTGTGAGTTCTGGATCCTCCTAATTGTGTGGTCCAGTGTTTCGTCGTTTCATCTTATGGCAGGCATCAGTATAAATTTGGGAACCCCTCAGATATTATATTCGCAATTAATTTATTAGGGGTAGAATGATCCTCTGGGGTCGAGAGGCTTGTAACTACTTAAGTTTCCCTGCTAATATCTTGCACAGACCTATATAAAGCCACTTAGTATAGGATCATAATATGCGGAAATTACGTAACGTAAGCACTGCGTTTTTGCGCATGCAATGGTTTTTAGTATTTAAGCAACACATTAAGAAAGGAACACACTAAAGAAATTTCGCATGATTAAATACGCGCGATGTTTTTTTAATAACCACCAACACATCATGTCTGGGAACACACTGCGTAGAAATTACGCGATCGTAGTTCAGCGTGCGACGCCTTTGTACGGCATAACTCGTCACGTGACGTGTGTGTTGATGATCCGCGACTTTCGCGATTTGCAACAATGGCGTGTCGTTTCATTCGAAAAGCGTTGTAAGCGAAGTCAAGTCAGATTTTTGGTTGCGTAATTTCGGCATAGTGTGTTCCTATCCTAATGTTTTTTCTTTGAGATTGTTGATTGTCACTAGGCATTTTTAGCTTCGCTGGGCTTTTTTGGGCGGCTAAAAACTTAAAAGATTCCTCAAGCCGTGTGAAACGAAGCACCTTCAGAGTTTTTCTAGAGGGAACAGCATCACACACTAGTGCGTGTCCCCGGTGCCCTACTAGATTCTCCGTGGGTTCGGATCGGATCGGGAGCGGAACAACCCGAGGGCGCCACTAAAGGCTCGGATCTCCGCTTGGGTTGACCGGGTCATGGGGGTGGGGAGAAGCGCCCAGGTACTTTAAAGAGAGCGTGTGAACCGGCTTGTCGTACCGTTGTTCTACGAGTGCGGTGTCTTGGGCCTAAACTAGTGTGCAAGTTTAGTGTATTCTTTAAATGTGTAGTGGCATTTAGACGACCGGGCTCCTATCTTAATGAGTTACTAAAAAAATAAAAATTTAAAGAAAAAAAAACTTTTTTAAAAACTAGCTTTTATTATTTGTTAACAAAAAAAAAGAACTAAAAAGTTAAAAATAATTTAAACCTGATAATTTTTCTGCCTAGCCCTTCGGTCGACTGGTAGAGAATGCACTTTGGCATTAAGTCCTCCTTTTGTGCTATATTTTATTGTATTGTGCAATAAAGGTTAAATAAATAAATAAATAATAAAAAGTTTTTTTTTTTAAATATAAGCGTGTTACATTGTGATTGCAAAAGAAAAATAATGAAGGTGTAATATGCTAATTGTTCTTTAATTTTAATTTTAATTAATTGGAATTTATTATTATTTTATTATCATTAAATTTTATTATTATTTATTATTATTTATTATCTATTTGAATACTTGCCTAATATGACGAGTAATCCTGGATTATCCATTTAATTTAAAAGGAATTATCAACACTATCCCATCATTTTCCAACTGATTTAGGTACATCGCAGGCTAAGCTGTAGGTATTTATTATCTTTCTCACGATTTTTATGAAGTACAAGCTTTCACCCCCTATTTGACCCCCTTAAGGTGTGATTTCCGTAAAATCCTTTCTTAGTAGCTGGTTACGTCACTCAATTAACCTACAGTCCAAATTTTATCTAATTAGGTTCAGCTGTTAAGGCTCGGCATCTAATATTAACCACCAGCTAATATGTACTTTGTTTTGCGTGAATAAATAATCATTTCATTTCATTTCATTTCATTTCATTTCATTTCATCATTTCATTTCATTTCATTTCGGCGATGATGAGTCAGTCAGTCAGGACAAGTCATTATAATATGTAGATAGTTAAAAGGAACGTTGATCAACTAATTCCTTATCTCAAAGTACGGACGCAACAAAATAAGGACATTTAGGTAATATTAATGGTAAATGGTTACCTATTTAACGGGTACTTATATATTGTTTTCTAAAGTTTACGCGAACACTACACATTGAAATGAAAAATGTTTCATTTCAATGGGTACATATATTTAAAAGTCCTTACTTTAAAATATAAAAGCCACGTGATACAGTTATTAATTGTTATTATTAATATTATATTTACTAGGGGGGCTGCAATACTTAACCGCCTTTGTGGTCTAGTGGCTAATACCACCGGTCTAGGGTTCGATACCCAGCCGGGGGTACACGTTTGTGTACTCGGTTTGTTTGGTGTGAGGGCTTGTTTGTGCGCCTGGCCGCCATCTTATCTAAATATGTCGTCATAACATCAATGTTTGTAGCATTATTGTGTTCCGGCAGCTGGAGATAAGACAGCATGTGTGTCAGTTGTTTAGGATTCCAGGTGAAGTGCGGCCTTATCGTCACTTAACATCAGGTGAAATGAAGGCCTAGTGCTTACCCGTAAGATATATATATGAACTAAACAGAATGATGAAGCCAGTGTGGTGGGCTATGGTCCCATCTCCGCATTTGCCTTAATAATATACTATTTTTTTTTGGAACATAAGTCAAAAGGCCAACACCTACAACTTTTGTAATTAACGACAAATAAAATTGGGGTCGCCGTCAAAACTTTGAGAATCAATTGGACCGTTAACAAAGTGAATTACTTACATCTAATTAATTTTTTTTTACTGTACTAAACCGGCAAACGAGCAAATAACCAGCCTGATGGAAATCGACCATCGCAGCCCATTGACGACAGCTGATTCATCACCAACCCATTTTATGCCCCCACTGCTGGGGCACGAGCCTTTCCAATGGATGGAAACACCACAGGGAGAACGGGCCGTAAACCACCACGGGCCCAGTGCAGTGCGGTGGTTTTAAACGACAGCAGACGACCGGGATCAACGGCTTTACGTGCCTTCCGAAGTACGGAGGAAATCAAGTGTTAAATTTTTGATCATCCATCCTGTCTGTCTGAGCGCGTTTCAAGAATTGTCAAGAACGGATGCTTGCATCGATTTGCTCAAATCATTTCTATGACTTTGTAAATCTTGCGGCGTAAATCACAAACTACTAGAAAAATTCAACGAGTCTTCCGTTGCCTCGTTTGTTCAGCGGTCAGAGCATTGGACCGGTTATCCAAAGGTCGTGGGTTCGATTCTCACTCGAGCTTCCTGAGGCTGGTTTAAATTTTTCTAGTAAAATTTTATCTTGTTGTTTAATATATATAGCATTGTTAATGTGAAAATCCAAAATAATAAAACACTTTGTCGTTCGACTTCTAGTGTCAAGTGCGAGTTTCATTCGCCATTCGATCACGTTAACAAAAACGTGAATTTGTATGGCAAAATTTTAACTCATCTCGTATGTCGCCAGGAGGCGCTGCTTCAATGCCATACTAGTTTCGTTTTCGTAAACGTAATCGAATGAATACGGATAGTGAACGAAACTTACACTAAGCACCCAGTGCTATTTGTGTTCAAAATAAGGTAATATAATCAAATGGTAAAAGGTATACGAGTATACAAATTGTCTTTGCAGCAGCCCCTGAAATTCAATAGTTCGATTCCGATGTAGCAACCCTCTTATTTCATTTGTTGTTTGTTTATTGAATTTTCTATTGTCTGTATCCGACGAACCTCTCCATAAATTGCCGACACAAAATCCGATTACTCCGCAACGTAGTGATGTGTGGTTGAAACATATTTGAGGTAATAAAGTTATAAGTTAACCCTTGGAAAGTTCAACAGCAGTTAGTTTACGATATTAATAATTTTGAATAATATTCTGCATATCTGAAGGCCTAGACAAGTTAGCATAACGCTAGTAGAATAGAAATAGAATAGAAAATCAAATGTCATTTATACGTATCGATGGCTTACCTTAGTCAAACCCATACGATAGTCATTCTATTCCATTTCTATTCCATCATCGTTATGCCACTTGTCTAGGCGGTCTGCCCCCCTAGACAAGTGACATACCGCTAATAGAATAGAAACTAAATAGAATGATTATTGTATGGGATTGACATAAACGTCATTTATACGTATCGTTGACTTATCTCAATCCCGTACAAAAATCATGAGACTTCTTGGCGGGAAAGTGAAGAGTCATGTCTGCGGTTTTGTTTTATTTTCTAAAATTTGTGTTATGTCGAATATTAATGTGAAATAATGGTGGATTATTAACCGTTAAGTGTTCGTGAGTGTGCATGAGTGTTGGCAAATGAAACAAAACAGTGCAATGTTACTTTTCAAATTCTCACAAGAAGTCTGCGTGAGGACTTAGTAAAGCCCCACATCTTTACTGAGATACTCGAGGGGTTGGGGGGGTAATATCATTTTTCACTTCCCATTTCTATTATCATTCATCATCATCAATATAATATTGTTTATTTATGTATTATAATGAAATTAAGAAACTAATGACATGGCAGCATGGTCTATGACCTTAGCCGGTTCCTTAAGGAACAAATAAACTCAAAAAAAAAAAATCATTCAATTTCATTTCAATTATATGAGTGTTATGCCACTTGTCTAGGCGGTCTGCTCTGGTAATATTGCGAAACAGATGATTAATACAGTCTTAAATTATAAGAGACAAGGGTTTTAAGGATCTTAAAAAGTATATAATCTTTGCTAATATTACCTACAGAACAATTTTTTCAAAGACACACAGACAACTTTTACTCTCTTAGATACATTGCGATACTAAACAATATTACATAATTGGTAATATAACTTTGAAAACATGAAAAATAGGCTCTTCGTTCATCTGAACAATTATAACAGCGCTATAAATTATAACGGTACAAACTGCAGAGAATATCCAATAAGAAAATTATACCATAATATATTGCGCAGTGATATTATTATGATAAACAGCCTCAAACGAAAGGGTCGGAGTTATATTTTCCCTTTTATTACTTCGCGTCGAGGTAAAGCATTCAGATCCAACTTTTTGCTTATTTGGGATAATGAGCAGGGCTGTCAGAGCTAACTTACTTTATACCGCAAAGTCCATAAGTTAGACATAATCATATCTTGTTATACAAATACAGGTAAATAATAATTTTATTTAAAAAAAATTGTCAGCAAAAATTGGCGTTAATTTACAATTTGGAAAATCGTTCAAACATTTGACATTGAATAAGGCTCCTTTGGCTTATTTTTATATAGTTATCAAGGCAAATGACTCCACTCCACCTGATGTTAAATGGAAATCGAGTCCAGACGCGAAGACAACTGGTGCAGCGTTATAACGACACCGCATCAGTCACTCTCACCCTGCTAGGTATAGTAGGTACCGCACCTCCGATTCAACAAGGCCATATCCAAGAGCAAGTAGCTGGTGAATTATTCTGGCTACTAGGTTGTGTCTGTGCAAATACTCTCCGTTAGCAAGATGAGAACAACCAGAAATAATATGTCGGAGTGATTCTCCTGGACGGCGCGCGGCGGCATGCCCGACAGATGTCGACCGTACCGTACCTCATAATATATTTCCGGTAGTTATTCGTCTTGTTAACTTCATCTTCAATGGCACAGACAAAACTTTCGGTTTCCCCAAAGAGGTCAATGTTGTTATTATTGATAATTAACTTCAGTCGTACGCTTCGGAGGCCTTGTGGCACAGCCCTCGGCCCGATACCCGAAGGTCCTGGGTTCAATTCCAAAGCCGAGTAAGTGTGTTTCGGATGTTTCGATGCAAAGCCCGGGATTGTGGTCAACCTCATTTGGGTCCAGTGCGGATTCGTGGTTGTTAACGACTGCTAACATAGCCGGGATTAATGACTTACCTTCCGAAGCACGGAGGAACTCGAGATGCAAATTTTTTCGTCATCCATCCGATGAACGGCCTTTGCGAAAGTTGCTTAACCTTATCAATAGCAGACCGGGTGCGTTTGCCACTGCCTTCAAACCTTAGTAAGTCTTTTAAACCTTTGTAATGCCGCCATTGGGGCCAAATGAACCAAATAAAAATAAAAAATAAAAATAATAAAAATATAAAATAAAAGCTGTTACTAACTAAAAATAGCCTTTTTAAGTATAATAGAGCGACCATATAATGATACCTTAATATTAGCAGAATCCTATTAAAATTTAATTAAATTCCCGTGAATGTGGCGACACTAGGGTTGTCACATTAAAATATAACCAGTTTTACTTTATCGACACAATTGTTTTTGCATGACCTTAACATATAGATATAAATATTTTTATGAACAATTAACTTACAAGAAACATAACATATCTAAATTTTTAATAAATGTTATGTTTCTTACCAGTTTTACTTAGGTAATAAAATGTTGTGTAACAAAGAAAATTACAATTATCGTGACTACAGGTACCTCCCGTTTTTATTTATTTTAACATGTCCGTATTTTTGTTTTTTGTGTGTAGGTACAATAAAGTATTATACCTATTCTATTCTACAGTGCATATTGAAAAAAGGCTCACGTCAGGTGGGTCTCAGAGTTACGACCTTTAAGTCCGGGAAACAGCCCTTATCTTAATCCGCTGGATTTAAAAGTAATCCTTAGAATGTAAATCATTATGGCTCGGTCTCCTCATGATGTGAAATGAATTCAAGCCGTGGGACATATAGACGCTGACGATGAAGACGATATGTCTATGGGATTCCCTTTCGACATTTGAGATTGAAGTAGACGTTTTATTACAAAAACACAATGTTGAAAAAATTTCCATGAGCAGGATTTGAACCTGCACCCTTCTGACATACCGGGTCAGGTGCTCTTCCAATTGAGCTATCGTGGTTCTAACCAGCCCGCCGAAATTATTCAACACTATTTACTTTTTTTTTTTACTTTGAAAGCCAAAGGCGCCAATTCAATGTCAACAACTACCGTCATTAACACCCGATCATAATATTTTTACAAATACTAAAGATCAGTTAAGAAGTAGGCAAGCTATTTATAAAATGTTTTTGTTTTGATTATATAATTTTAACGCAAATTTTGTTGCGAAACAAATTACAAAAACACGATGTTTGTTGTTTTTTTTTTTCAATTGTGTTTTTGTAATTTGTTTCGCAACAAAATTTGCGTTAAAATTATGTAAACAAAACAAAAACATTTTATAGATGTTTTGTTTTAGAGAGCATCCATTTTTATTTATACTTTACTTAATCACACATCCTTAGCAAAACCCCGTGGGTTTGTATGCCTTGGAGAGTGTGTTTACTAGTAGCCCGCTCGCGACTAGGTCCGCTTAAGTGAACACCCGACGATAAACTTTCTTATTTTTTTATATATACAATTTATCCGTAGACATCGGGTTTTCGTAGCCATATATATATATTATATTAATTACGATAAAGTTTTCTCGGGTTCAATGGCAAATTATAGAGTTGTGGCTAGCAACGAGGCAATGTTTTTATTTATATCTTACGGGTAAGCACAGTGCCTTGATCTCCAATTGATTGAAGCGCACTTCACCCGGATCCTCAACTACTGAGGCACTGGCTATCTTATCATTAGCTGCCAGAACATAACAATGTCAATTATAAACATTGATGTTATGGCGACATATTTAGATAAGATGGTGGTAGCTAGCCAGGCGGACAAACTAACCCTACCACCAACCAAACCGTGTACACAAACATGTACTCCCCACTGGGAATCGAACCCGGGACCCCTGGGCCACCATAAGTTGCTGCCCAACTAGCATTTTTTTGCTAGCAAAAATACGAATACTTTGCTAACCGTTACAATAACACCCTTATATAAACTATACTAAAATATAAGAGACTGTGCATACTGTGAGTATAAATATGGAAGAATGAGAAGAGGCCCTACCTACTTTTTTGACTCGAAATAAAAGCCTGACCCTGCGGTAAATTGATGTAGCCATTCAAAAAATAATATTTTCATTTCCCACTTGACAACCCTAACACATAAAGGTACATCGAGGTGTATAAGTTACGAATTTGGACGAACATGTTTTTATAAAAATAGCTGTGATATTTTTAGTTCAGTCCTGTGAATAACTTTTCTCGTTTTTAAACGAGAATCAATGAAAAAATGTATTTGGTACGTTGTACTAGTATATGTATGTATATTCGGTAATGAGTTTCCAACTCTACTAATATATAACTACACACACACAAACACACAATGTTGGTAGTTCGGCATAACATTATTATATGCACTACCTATCTATTTACCTCGATGGCCGAGTGGCATAGCGCTCGGACCGATACCCGAAGGTCCTGGGTTCAATTCCCAAGTCGGGTACAGTGTCTTTCTGATTTTTTCGCAATGTCTTTTCAGTTCAATTCAATTCAATCATTTATTGCTTTCCATAAGTATACTTGAGTTGTTACAATTCTGGTTAGATAGAACGTAACGTCTTTCTGATTTTTTCGATGCATAGCCCGGGTTTGTGATCACCAACCCGCATTTGACAAGCGTGGTGATTAAGCCACTACCCATCAATTGTAGTGATGGCTTGATTTTAATGAAGAAGGCCTTTGCCCAGCAGTGGGACAGTTATAGGCTATTTAATTACCTGTCTTTACTTAGGACTCAAAACTCCTAGACACTTTCCTCGAACACCTTTAACCTTACGCCGCCTGGCTAGCTTCTATCATCTTGCCTATCTATGACGCCATAACATAAATGTTGGTAGATATCATGGTTGCGTTCCGTCAGTTAAAGATAAGACATCCAGTTCGTCAGTTGTTAAGGATTAAGAACTAAGTTTTTTTTAATGTGTAACATCTTTCCGCTCGCCTTCTATATAAACAATTTGTGGGAGTGATTTCGTAGAAAAGGGACGGAAGTATGTAACAGGAAGTCGGGGAAGCGCGCAAGCGCGCGCTATTTTGTAATTTTAAAATCGATACTATGAACATGACATATTATTATTATTATTATTATAATTTATAAGTGACATCTTGTGCCATCATTTTGATATGTCAAATGTCTTCTAATGAGTATTTATTGCATTTTGTAAATTTAAAATCGATTTAACTAGACATATTAATATGTGTGACATATTGTGTCATCATTTTGATATGTCAAATGCCTTCTAATGACTATTTACTGTATTCTCTTTATGATTTGTAAAAAAATATATGTCATTGTTAATTATATATTCTATTTTCAATTGTAATATTGATTTCAAAAGGTGAGATGTCAAATGTTACACATCATATGCGACTACTGTAAGGCTCGTTCGTTTTTTTTTTCTTACAGGTAAGCACCTGGCCTCCATCTCATCTGATAGACCTGGTCTGATCTGATTTGGTCTAAGGTGGAAGCGCACTTCACCCGGATTCCCCAAACACTGGCAAAAACTACCGGAACACAGCTACTAACATTGTTGTTATGGCGTTATATTTACTTAACATGGTAGTAGTTAACCAGGCGGACTTAAAACAAGCGCTACCACCAACCAAACCGAGTACAAACATGTATTCCTCCTGGGAATCGACCACCATCTTTCACCTTTGGCCTTTATCATCGCTTAACATCAGGTGAGATTAAGGCCTAGTGCTTCATCATCATCAGCTCATTTTATGTCCCCAGTGCTGGGGCACAAGCCTTCCCTATGGATGGATAAGGAGAACGGGCCATAAACCATCACGCGCGCCCAGTGCGGATTGGTGGTTGTTAACGACTGCTAATGCAGCCGGGACCAACGGCTGTACGTGCCTTCCGAAGCACGGATTAGCTCGAGATGATACATTTTTATTCACTCATCCGATGACCGGCGTTTGCGAAAATTGCTTAACCTTAGCACTCGCAGACCGGGCGCGTTAACCACTGCGCCATCGAGCTCCTCAAGTGCTTAGTCGTAACAAATAAAGAAACAGACTTATTAAAAACCGAGGAGTCTTTACTTCAAGTCTACGGTATCAAGTTAGTCCGCCATACACTTTTATGACGTCATAGCGGTAAACTTCTTTACAAGGTAAGAGGCGTAGACTTGCTCTGTACTTTGTCTTAATAGGCGCTGTTTTAAAATTACGCCGTGAGCGACGCCGCGGACGAAAATTTTAAAATTTCCTTTTTCAAAATTGAGCTTTGAGACGATGGAAGAAGGTCTGTTCGTGCTCAGCTTGGTCTGCACTTGGGTGTTTAAAATAGCAACAACGAACACTTTAGCTTATCTTGGAGTAACAAGCTCGGTTAAGTGGCTCTATTTATTCCGTTTTTTTTTTGTAGAAAATTCGCGAAGAACGCTATGAATGAGGGGCTCTATGGCGCAGTGGTTACCGCGCCCGGTGTGCGTGTGCTGAGGTTAAGCAACTTTCGCATAGGCCGGTCATCGGATTGGTGACCAAAAGTTTATCATCTCGAGCTCCTCCGTGCTTCGGAAGGCACGTAAAGCCGTTGGTCCCGGCTGCATTAGCAGTCGTTAACAACCACCAATCCGCACTGGGCCCGCGTGGTGGTTTATGGCCCATTCGCCTTATCCATCCATAGGGAAGGCTCGTGCCCCAGCAGTGGGGACATAAAATGAGCTGATGATGATGACGCGATTAACGCTTCAGACAGGTAAATAAATGCAACAAAACTTCTTTTTTAAATTCCATTAAGGTTAAGGGTTACTGGGCTTTCATTTCACCTAATGGTAATGCACTTTACCAAGAATACTGGAAGCGCACTTCACCAGGCATCCTCAACAAACAAGGCACTAGCTATCTCACTCTAACTGTCGGTACTATTAGGAGCGAAAGGTGTGATGGAAACACAAATATCACTTGAGTTGTCTATTTTCTCAATAATGAATTACAATACAGTCTTAGCTTCTCGGCAGGCTGTTACCGAATCAATCCTCTTCCTTTGTTTCCTCTAGAACATATCTGATGTACTCCTTTTTCGATTAAGGTCACGTCGTGTGCCATAGAACTGCTATTGCAAGGAGTCCCGATCACCACAGTACACAAAAATGTCACCAACATTGATGTTTTGGCGACATATTATGGCAATAAGTAGTAGTAGCCAGCAAGGCGGACTTTGAATAAGTCACACCAGCAGTTGAATCCCCCAATCAAACATGGCACCACTGGACCTGAGACCGACGATTAATCCACTAGACTACAGAGGCATAAAACAAAACAATATCAACCTAAGACGATTTGGTTTGGTTAGAACGCATGTCAACATTTAGTTAAGACTAGCTGATCCAGCGGACTTCGTGCCACTTTGACAGTATCTATGACAACAAAACAAACAAATCGTGGAACATTTTGTATTGGAAAATTAAATTGTCGTTTTTAGTATTTTCCGTTACTCATTATTTTTTGTTTCTCACTGTTTAAAATTTCCCTGAACTTCCACAAATATTTCAAAATCAAAATTAGCCAAATCGGTCCAGCCATTCTCGAGTTTCAACTCAAACGAACAGCAATTGATTTTTATATAAATAGATGGTGATAGCTTAAATTACTAAGCGCACTTTAAACAATCATCAAACAATAACAATAATCCAACGCAGGGACTTTGAGTCTGAGACCGGTGGAGCATCCACTAGACTACAGAGGCACAACAACCATGACATCTTAGCATGCCTTACAGGAAAAGCTCAAGACATATCCTATTTGAATGCGCTAACCACCACGGCAAAGTCAAAAACAATTGGCGCGACACAACGTACATTTTGAGGACGCACCGAGTCACGTGCTCAGCTGGATAATGCGACATCGACATACTTGCGCTAAGCCGGACGGACATAAGGAGATTAGACGGCAGCCCGCTCAGCTAAATATACCAGAACACGTTATGTGTGACGTATTTTCATTGAGTACCATCATAGAAGAGGATACGATGTTTTCGGAAATGAGGTTAGATAGGATTATCAGCGGCGATCATCAGTTTTGGCGGGTACGCATTTCTGCAGTTTATGCTGAGACAGGGCTGCACTTCAACTCTTCGTTTTGTTTTTTATTACCCTTATTGCATATGTTACTCCTTCTCTTGTCCTGTTTATTGTCTGCCTTATTTCTTTGGATTTCATGTACACACGCCTGCACATCAACCTATCCAAAACTGTCAAATTTCTCTAATTGATCTTTATACCTAAACACTAAGCTTCAAAATTTATTAAAGAAATTTGACATTTTGTGGTAGGTTGATCTGCTGCCGTCTGTACTTATGTGTGTGTTTGTTAATAAATGTTTTTTCTTTCCCCTTGAGATTGGGGGTCAGGGGGAGAGTCCCAATTCCCACATAACTATCTAATTAAATAAATCTATTCGTAATTTAGCAGCTGAGTATTTTGTTAAAATTTCTTTTAAAATATTTTTTAGATTCTGTACAATTATCGCAGGCGCTACCTATTTTCGAGCTTATGACAGCCCCATTTGAATGTTCATAAATCGAGGTGTCGTCTTATGCCGTTGTTTCGACAGTTGTCGTAAAAGGGCAGTCGTTAAAACCCACCAACCTGCAGTGGGCCAGCGTTAGTGGTTTATCCAAAAAGACCTTAGTCAACAGTGTTATAGCCTGATTTTGTAGGAGGTAAGAAAAAAACTCCTGTATGAAGCAATAATGTCTAGCTAAGTGTGTGAGTTTGTTGTATATGGGTGAGGGCGTATCCGTGTTTGTTAGAGCAATGCTGCAAATTAAACAAGCAAGAACCTTAAGTTTATAAACTCTTCTATTTCATTGAAAGCGTGGGCCTAATTCCAACTTGAGACGGATTTATAAATAGCTTACTTGTAAGTAAGCGGATAATTAAAGCGAATTTTATTCAGTCTCAATAAATCGACCTTCTACAGGTCAGTGTATAGATATTTAGGTATAGAAAATTTTACTGACAGCAAATCATAAGTTGTATTTGACGACCTTCTTGGTCGAGTGGTTTGTACACCGGTTTTCATGGTGTCACCATCTCTGAGGTCCCGGGTTCGATTCCCGGTCGGGTCAATTTAGAAATTATTGTTTTTCTAAATTGACTCGGGTCTGGGTGTTTTCTATGTATAATGTATGTATGTATTTGTGTATTTTAAGTATGTTTATCCGTTGTCTAGTAACCATTACACGAGTTTCATAATGAAGTTTCTCTTGGGCTAGATAATTGGTGTGAGTGTAGGAAAGTTTATTTATTTTATTTAAAAAAAAATGTAAATAAATTGTAAATTTTTAAAAAATATGTATAATATTAATTATTGCATAATGCAATAATTAATATTATACAATTTGCTTTTTTGCTTTCGAGTATATTATACTCGTATTACTTACAAAAGCTCTCGCTATTCTACGAAATTTTCAAGCATGCTCGTATGCTACGAATTATTCTCGCTGTGCTACGATTTTTTTCTTTTGTGCTACGAATTATTTAATTAATTTCTAATAGTTTTCTGTAGTGCTAATGTACCTAAATTGAAACAATATTTTTTTTTAAAAATCTGTCGTTTTTTATGCTTTGAAATATTCTCACTTTGCTACGAAGAATTCTCGCTATGCTACGAACTATTCTCGCTATGCTACGAACTATTCTCGCTATGCTATGAACTATTCTCGCTATGCTACGAATTTCCTTTTTACTACGAACTCCCGCTATTTAACTGTGGCATCGCTATGCCATACGGGAATTAACTCCACATGTCGCATTGAACTAAATCTTCAAAGTTAAAAATACAGCTTGATTAAGCCGAGTGATACTCAACAAGAGTGCACTTCATACCATTGACAATTCATCAAATCTCGAGTAAATACTTAATTGGAGCGGTTAGCCCAACCACTCGTGTTAAGTGAACTAATTAAAAGTCATTTGGTACTACTTCAATGCGAGTGTGCAAATGAACTAACTGATCGCTCGAGCGGCGTCGTCTCGTAACTCTTCAGAAGATAAACACTTTTTTTTCGAAGCGTCTCGCTTGCGGAACGAGTTGTATGTGAGATATGGTTCCACTTGTTATAGAGAATGTCAGCCATTTTAGACTAAAGTGCCCGCTTTTTAACAGACTTTAAAAAAGGAGGAGGTTTCTCAATTAAACCGTTAAAATATTATGTTTGTTCGCGGATAACGTCGTCGTTTATGAACCGATTTTGATGATTCTTTCTTTGTTAGAAAGGAGATATCCCAAGGGTGGTACCATGATAAGAAAACCAGGATCTAATGATGGCATCCCAGAGAAATCGAGGGGACCTTCGAAACTTGTAGTGGCGACTAGTGCGTTTGTAATTTTTTTCATTAAGTATTTTAAGGCATTACTATTACTTTAATAAAGGTTGATGGAGCCGAAAGACAGTCGAGGGAACTCCTCAACGATTTAAAGCAATTACATGGTGTTTGGGCTTGATTAATTTGTATTGATGAGAACCTTACACCTAGATGGGTTGTGACTGTCATTAGGGGTCTGATGACGAAGACGAAAGACAGTCATGGAAGCGCCTCAACGTTTTACATTAGCTACCTTGTGTTTGGACTTAATTAATTTTTATTGATGAGAACTTTGCATCCATATGGGTTATAAGTACCATTACAGGTCTGATGATGGAGAGCATAGACAGTCGAGGGAATTCCTCAACGATTTACAGCAGTTACCTTTTGTATGCCAAAATGTTCAGTTCGTATAAAAATAATACCTAATTAAGATTGAAGTTTTACATAGGAATACCATTACCTACTTGGCCGTCGTTTCCTCATCCGAGAAGCATCCTTGTTAGGTCTACCCATCACCCGTTGTAGCATTGTAGTGTTCCGGCAGCTAGAGATAAGATAGCCTATGTTTCACTAGTTGAGGATCCCGGGTGAAGTGCGCTTTCATCGTTGGCCTTATCATCATTTAACATCAGGTGAGATCAAAGCACTTTGCTTACCCGTAAAAATATGAAGAAAAAAAAATTATTTTAACAGCATTAATAAAGAACTGTTTCGCATAATGGAATAGCAATGAATCATAGCCTATTAACATGATAAATTATAAATTTTACTTTTTATTTTTAAGTGCTAATTGCTACACATAAGCTGAATTTATTTTTTATAAAATACAGTGAAAGATATAAAATACAATCAAAGCAGTGAAAGAATTCAGTGCTTACGTCAGCCTTCCCGGTAGCATAACGGTCAGTGCAGCCGCCCGGATTGCGGAAGACCCAGGTTCGATTCCTGGCTGGGTCAGGTAGGCATTAAAATTTTTCACTGTATTTTATAAATATATAATATGATAAGTTTTACTAATTGTATTAATAGATACATACACACTCACGTCTTTCTCCCAAAAAGGGGTAGACACCATTTAAATTACCAATTATGTGTATATTCGCAATCACCGACCGAACGCCACATTTAGCATTTATGAACAACTAGCTGACCCGGCGGACTTTGACGGTACCGCTTTGACAGTTTCCATGGCAACAAAACAAGCAAATCATTTTGTATTGGAAAATTAAATCGTCGTTTTTTGTATTTTCCGTTACTTATTATTTATGTTTCTTACCGTTTAAAGTTTCCCTGAACTTCCACAAATATTTCAAAATCAAAGTTAGCCAAATGGGTCCAGCCATTCTCGAGTTTTAGCCACTCAAACAAACAGCAATTGATTTTAATATATATAGACTATGTCCCTGCATTTTAAATCTGTAATATCTTCGAAAATATTCATTTAAATTACATGCTGTAAAGGGCCATATTGATCTATAATAAATGTACAATGTATTTAAGGTACTTAATTGGATAAGGATTAATGATGTAATGCTTAAAATCGCTTCGTAAATAAGCCATTATTTCTCGTAAAAAGTAAAGGATAAAAAAATATTATTGTGGGTTATAACAGATGGATATATACCAACGCGGACTTTTTTGTAGACCTTTTTAAGGTGTTTCGAAGGTTTCGAGGTGGAAAAAATAACATCAGTGATAGGTTGCTAGCATCGGCTAGCATACCCATCACTGATGAACAAATTAGACTATCGAGCCTGATATACGAGAATACGAGTATCTTGAAACCCTTGTTTTAATAAATTAATTGAATTCAATAAAATTGAATTGCCTTTAAGTAATCTTTATTGAAAAAAAATGTATATACACGAATGTTTCTTTATTTAGATTTTGTGAAACTGTTTTTCCTTGCTTGCGTGTTTTTATATCTACATTACGCCTAATGGAAAGTAGAAAAGAAAGAAAGAATAAACATTTACTGACTCTCACATAACATGCAAAAAATAGAATAAATAAAAAAAAAACAAAAAGACATAAAATGCAAAACAAATAAAAGGAACACATCAGTGTGAGGAGCCAATCAGGACCCTACCTCAGCATATGCCGCTACAGTGTGAGAAAGTCACAGTCGCAACAGCTGGTATTCTGGTGTTCTCTCAACTTTGAAGGTAGTTGACTGATAAAGAATGCCATTGCATTAACTTTATATTGTGCAACTGAGATCATTTTTTTAAACCTCTTTATTTCTTTTTCGTCTTCAACCTTTAAAAGTTTTAAAATATTAAATAATTAAGCTTACCACTATGATTTACCAACCAACAAACCACTAAACCAACGGCTTGACCTTCCGAATCACTGAAGATATTTCAAATTATTAGAAATCCGGTTACTACGCATTGCGATAGCTGCTCCACTTGCATAGCTGCAACCCAAACGCGTAAGTCACACGCCATCTAAGCTTCTCATCATGACGTAACATACCTCCTTCCCACTCAATCATTCATTCATTGTTGAGGATCGCTCAAGCTTCGTTGTGACGACAAATAGTTATTTTCCCTCCTCCCAAGTCGACCATTCAATGTTCAGGATCGCAAGCCGCATCATTTTGCCATTTTCCGGATAATTGAACGGCTTTATAGAGCCGCTTGAAGCTTGAAGCTTTGTCTGCGTTATTCTCGGTCATTTTAAGAAGTAATTTCATAAAATATACAGAGGGCGAATTGAATGATTTAAAGAAATGGTTTCGTGTTAAAAACCACTGTGAAGTGTTTTCTGGGCGTCCGTTTATCGTCGAGCCGACATCTCGAGCTCTGTGCCTATTAGCTGTACAAAGGCTGCGTAAAACCAGACAAGGGTGTTTCTGATTCGGCGCAAAGGTATCGTCGAAGCGTCAGTAGCCGATAGGATATATGCCCGGATTTAATGCGAGAAGTCATGGTCCCATCTCTATAGACTGCTGACGGGAAGCCATAACTTATCTTATCTTATCTTATCTTAGTGGGGCCTGCCGAGGTTTCCCTCTTGCAGTAACACCTCGACCCATCGGGATCTTTTGTGCAACCCCATCCTTTCACTCTTCCTCCTCTGTAAAGATAGAGGCCATAAGTTTGGCAACGTCTTTAAGAGCGAAGAGCCTGAAGTCCTCCGGTTTCGGATAGGCCGACCCCAGGAGTCCCATTCTTTTCCTAGCCAGAGAGTCGCAGTCACACAGTAGGTGCTGCATCGACTCCGTTTCCTCTCCACACGCCCTACACAAGTTATTTGTTGAAAGGTGCATTCTATGAAGCATTTGTTTTGTGGCATAGTGCCCTGTCAAGGCACCGATGGTTAGTCAGGCCAGCCGTCTACCGCCTCCGCATATGAACTTACTCCGTCCTAAGGCGTTTTCGCCATAACTTACACAAGCATACATTTTCATGGTGGGTTAACATCATCACTTCACCATCAACAGCTCTTTTTTATGGGCCCGAGCCTTCCTTATAGATGCATAGGGAGAGCCATAAACCACCACGAGGAGGGCCCAGTAGGGAGGAGGCCCGGATAGGTGGAAGTGTCATCTCAACATTTTGTGTTTTTCACACAGTCTATCCATATTTTCTTCGGTCTTTCTTTCACCACATATTCTTCAATTATCAATAGCACATAACTCTAAGGCATCCTAGAGCGAAATTTTACACACAAAGTATACATACAAGTTTGAGTACCTATTTATTTATTTATATTTAAGGTATTCATATATGTTGTGGTCGACAATTTGGTCCCGCAGACTTTCTTTTCCAACTACAGCTAGGGTTGGCTGGAAGAGATCTCTTTTAGAGATAAGCTTACTATTGTATATGTTTTTTTATAATGTAATTTAGACTGTAATATTAATGTACAATAAAGGATTTAACATAATTACAAAATTTTAACCATATCTAAGACATGAATGATAGCAATAATAAAATGCAGATGCATAAAATTTATAATTAGAAAACAATTACTGAACTGCCTCGCCTACACATTTACACCTGTATAAGGGTTGCAGGGAGCGCCACTATATAACTCATATACAGCTTTATCAACTCTCCCATTTGGAATTCGAACTACGCGTAGCATCACAAGTATCTACGACAAAGCTTTTAAAGAGCTACGGACTACGGACGTAGACGTAATAGAATGCACTCCGGTGCGGAACGAAATTGTCGATGTAATAGGAAATGGCGTTTTGTCTATGCCTCTTCATTGGTAAAGCGACAATTCTTTCAGCATAAAAAAAAAATAAAGACCATACGACTCGCCATTGGAGCACAATAGCATTGTTCTAGCCGGCCACGGCTCAGTGTTGCCCGCCTGACAAATTAAATCTGCTTTTTATCCCTTTTGTTCGCAGTAAATGGACTTTTTACTGGCTTGCTTAAATCCAGATTAAGCCATTTAGCATTTTAAAGTGGCTCCCGACAGATTTTTACAATTACCTATATAGCGCTAAACATAATTTAAGCATCATAACGGATTTTTAGGCAATTATAGCTTCGTGAGTTGCTTCGGAAGGTGAGATAAGCTAAACTACACTCATCTATTTTTTTTATATACCCCTGGTTTTAATATATAGTAGTTTTGAGCTTATCCTTACATGAGAGGATTCTAGTTTGCCTTTACGTAACCAATATGTTGTCTTTAGATATCATTCGTTAAAAGCTATCACTATGTCATCTATGTACGTTGCAATTGCTACAATGGTTGTGCGCCAGCAGTTAGAGATGAGATAAAGAATAATAATAAAATCGTTTAACACAATTGAACAATAATTTAGTAAGATAATTGTGAAAAGCGGGTCTGGCTCAGCTCGTGCAGCAGCAGCGCTGGTTCTCAGCCAGAGCCAGCATCTGACAAGATAGATTGATGATATTTTATTGCAACAAAATAAAATGAACAATGTACTTTTAAATCATTAAAATTAGTTACAATTTGGCGGTCTTATCGCTTTAGAGCGATTTCTTCCAGACAACCAGTCGGATGGAGAGAACTAATACACTTTAAGATTGGATGTGCAAACCATTTAAACATATTAAAATAATGTATGCAGGGTAACATAATTTATAAAAGTTAAATTTATACTTAAACTTATTAGTTTCAGGTAGACTATTATCAAGATCAAATATATTTTTTTATGTTGTTAAAGATAGTCAGTTAATCAGCAGTTTTAAATTCTGGCCTAAAAATAAATAAAATAAAAATCATTTATTATCAGACAAAGTAGTCCATAGATTGTTAGTACAAATTAATTAATCTTAAAAACTATGTTAGTCTCACATATACTAAGGGAATAAAAATGCATAATTGTACAAAAAAAAAAACAAAAACAGACCCTGTGTGTAGCTCACCGGCCAACACAACGAATGTGCAAGTCCGTGAACCGCCCGAACACTGCCGCGTCCATTCTGTCTGCTATCATCTTCAGGATCCCATAGGAGCTCCCCCGCAACCTTTGCACTATCGAGGCACTCTTTTTGCGCATAAGTGTTAGCTTCGCGCAGCAACTGAGTAAACACCAGCATAACCACAGCACAAAAACTGTTGAACGGTTTCGCGAATTTAAAAAAAACACATGAGATAATAATTATCTACGATAGAATTAAAGACTACGCGAGTGTAATTTACTCAAGAACCAAATGTGTGTATTGTAGTGATCGGGACTACTTGGTGGGGCGAGCCTTAACTAACAAATAAAATCAAATTAACGCTTTAGTGTCTTGAATGAGATTTTTTTTTTTTACATTTAACGAGTTCGCATCTTTTATCTCATTTGGAAGTTTTTTGTACAACTGTGCTCCAACAAACGTCAAACAACCTTTACCGTAGTTTGTTCGTGCCCACGGCATTGCGAACTCGTTTTTTCGACGATTATTATACTTATTTTTACCCGATGTTTCAATCCTCAGATAAGTTAATTAATTAGTTATCTTAATTAATGGCTTCGCGTTTAGCATTTAGCCAATTCCAAGTATTTTTTTATTATAAGTGGTAAGGGTACAATTGTACGGTAGATAGAAAATAAAATGGAGTCTCACAACACGTGTTATTACGGGAAGAACTCGGGTGAAACTCCTCAGATAAGTTTATCCAGCGAATAACTTTGTCATTGTGACATATTTTCTAAGGAGAATCTGCCATTATGTCAAAATTAACCAATGAATAAATTTAAACTGACGATTGTTAGTCATGAAATTAATATGCGAGTGAATTTTATTGTGAACTATGTTATCTTATATATTATAAGTTTACACGTATTATATATATAATCACCCTCACCATTGCTGATCACAACCACCTGGTGATATGAAAACCACAGTTTTCGCGTTTTTTTTCTAGTACTTACCTACTAGATTCTAGAACTAGAGTCATCATCGCATACAACATCGATGAAGAACCATACCAATTTCACAATCAACTACCACACTGACAATAATGCCTCACAAAGAAGAGGTCTAGCCTGGTAAATTAATCGAGACAATGGATAATAATGGTGAAAAATGAAATCGTTAACAATGGAAAAGCACATAACTCCAGGGTTTTAACAAAATTAAATTGTAAGGACTCATTATAATAAAGCAGTAGGCATGTTACCAACAGAAAATTTGAAGATTTGACGCGTTATTAAGTACTAAATTATATTTTAACTGAATCTACGTCTAAGTAGGTACTCGTTTTAACAACAGCGTAGGCGTGGTTCCAGCGAAAACTTTTAAGCACGATTGATTATTGTGTAGTTTTCATTTGGAAACAGCATCAATAATCCGGTCTAAGTAAACTTCAAAACAAAGGAGAGAGAGAATGAATTTTCTATTAATAATTTTGTAATTAAATTTGTACAGGTTATTTTTTAACATATTACGGGTAAACACAGTGCCTTCGTCTCACCTGCTGTTAACTGATGATAAGGCCGAATGTGTGGAGTGTACTTTCTTCGTTTGCTGAAGCTTGTTTGTCTTGGTGTTTGCATGTGATGAGAAAGTATGGACAACGCATGAAGCTAAAAGATGGACGAATATAAGTTGATAGGTGAAGCGTCGTCGTCGGTAGCGGTCGGTCAATCCTGGTCTGTGGTCAATCCCTGTGGTAGACTATTGACGTGCACCCAGGGTCAGGGTATTATACCTAACCTAATAGAACAATTACTAATGTATTAAAGAAATTGTTAAAGGGAGACTTAAGTATTTATAAAATACAGTGAACAAATTAAATGTCTACCCGACCCAGCCAGGAATCGAACCTGGGTCTTCCGCAATCCGCACGGCGGGTGGCTGCACTGACCTTTACGCTACCGTTCCCGGCAGCATAATGGTCAGTGCGTTTTTTTTTTGAGAGAGATTGCTAATTGCCTATACGGCATTTTCAGCTTCACCGGGCTTTTTTGGGGGCGGCGAGGAACGTAAAGGGTCCCTCAAGCCGTGTGAAACGAATCACCTTCGGAGGTTTTCTAGAGGGACAGGCATCGCGCACTAGTGCGCGTCTCCGTGCCCTACTAGATACTCCGAAGGGTTCGGATCGGATCGGGGAGCGGAGCAACCCGAGGGCGCCTCTAAAGGCACGGACCTCGGCTCGGGTTGACCGGGCCGTGGAGGAGGAGAGAACCGCCCAGGTACATGTCTGTACCTGGTGTAGAGCGAGTGTGAACCGGTTCTTCGTACCCTTGTTCTACGAGTATGGTGTCTTGGGCCTAAACTGGTGTGCATGTTTAGTGTATTCAGTAAATGTGTGGTGTCATTTAGAGCAGTCTTTCCCAACGTGGGCGATAACGCCCCCTTGTGGGCGCTGCAGGCCTAAAGGGGGGCGGTAAGAGACCCAGAAAAAAAAGGGGGCGTTGTGTAGGGCTTTGGGGTTGATTTATAATTTCATCTACCTAGCTAGGAAGACTCTTAGACACCGACTGAGCTCTCGACTCTCGCCTACATCTTGTGAACATCAACTAATATTAATTAAGATATAGCTCAAACTCGGTTCGATATAATAGACCGCGGGCAATCATGTTTTAACAAGTTTTTGTTAAATAATCCGATTTGTACATTCCTGTATCAATCGGCTGGTTCTATAATACTTGTTCTTGCTTGTCGAGTACGATTGGGCGTCGAATGAGATAAACGAGTTTATGCACGTTTGTCTTATTCCTGTTGGTGCGTGCTGCTTATGCAATCCTATATAAACGACGTAAATTTATTTTATTTTCATTTGCGGTTTCGCGCTTAATAGATAAGCAGTACTTGATTTCAACACTTACGTATTTCTCAAAACAAAACAATGTCGGAAGTAAAAAAGAAGAGACGGCAATACTCTGCGGAATATATTAAATTCGGATTTATTGAAAATCCCACAAACCCGTCGTCGCCTTTGTGTCTTCTATGTCTAAAAACATTTTCAAACGAAGCAATGAAGCCTTCAAGACTGCAAGATCATTTGAATAAAATGCATCCAGATAAGAAAGACAAGAATGTAGCATATTTTCAAGACCTAGAGAAAAAGCATAATACTCAGCCAAGTGTATCAAAACTATTTTCGGCGGCTGCTAAGCAAGATGACGACGGACTTCGAGCTTCGTACAATATCTCTTTGTTAATTGCTCAAAAAGGCAAACCACACAACATCGGAGAAGAGTTAATTTTGCCAGCAATAAAGGAAGTAATAACTACTGTGCTTCATAAACCGGCCGCAAATATTATCCGAAAAATTCCTTTGAGTAATAATTCTGTGCAAAGACGAATTGATGAAATGGCTGAAAACATTGAAGAATCATTGTGCAATCATCTGAGGACTAGTCAATTCTCAATTCAGCTCGATGAGTCCACTTTACCAACTAATGAAGCGTTGTTGCTATCTTACGTGAGGTTTATTAAAGATGAGAAAATACGTGAAGAACTATTGTTTGCCAGAAATTTGGAAACAGATACAAAAGGCGAAACCATATTCAATACATTGGAAAAGTTTTGTGAAGAGAAAGAGATTCCTTTGAAAAATATTATCAGTTGCTACGGATGGCGCTCCGGCTATGACAGGGCGCCATAAAGGCTTCATAGCGTACTTAAAGAATAAAATTCCAGATGTCCTTGCTATACATTGCGTTATTCATAGACAACATTTGGTTGCTAGAAACTTAAGTGAACGACTATTTCAATCACTGCAATATGTCATCAAAGCAGTCAATAAAATCCGTAGCAGCTCTTTGAATGGTAGATTATTTCATCAGCTTTGTGTTACTAATGACGAAGATTTCAATCGTTTGTTGCTTCATACTGAAGTTCGTTGGCTGTCAAGAGGCAATTGTCTGATTCGATTTTACAACCTGTTTGACTCCGTGATAGAGTTCTTGGAAACTAAAGATACAGAACTGCGCAACAAGCTCATAACATCAAAGAATGATATAGCTTACATGACAGACCTGTATAAATTGTTCAACGACATGAACCTCCAACTGCAAGGCGATGAACTAAATTTAATTAAAACAAAAAATGTCGTTGCTGCTTTCGCAGCCAAACTGCTTCTGCACAAAAAGAATATGGGCAGACGTGAGTTTCACAATTTTCCGAATTTATCAGTATCCTGCAGTAACGACGACTTGTTTGCCTACTGCCAACATTTGGAAAACCTCCACATTGACTTCACCGAACGATACCAGGACATTTTAAACTTGGAAATACCAGACTGGGTGTTGGATCCGTTTTCAAATGTCAACACAGCAATGTCACCTCAGCTGGAAGAAGAACTTATAGAATTGACAACAAACGAAGAAATAAAAATCAAGTTCAAAAATGGATATCAAGAATTTTGGCTACAAAAACCGGTCCCGCAATTGTACCCTGGATTGTGGTTAATTGTTCAACGATTCTTGATAGCATTCCCATCGTCATATTTGTGTGAACGTGGATTTAGTGCTGTGGCAACGCTGCTTACTAAAAAGAGAAATCGTTTGCGTGTTACCGAACGTGGCGACTTGCGGCTGTTTTTGAGTAAATTGGAACCTGATATCAACAAACTTATTGAACAGCATCAGATTCAACCTTCACATTAGTTTTTATATAAGAATTGATTATGTTTGTTTTATTTTCAATAAAAGATACTCTGTCCGAATACTATAAAGTTGCGTTTCAATAATCAGTTATAAGTACTTAGCGGTTTTTAAGTATGTTTAAAAAGGGGGGCGTTAAAAAATAATTTATTCTTAAAGTGGGCAGTAGACAAAAAAAGGTTGGGAACCCCTGATTTAGAGGATCGGGCGGGGGGGCGTTTGCAACTGTTATGGGATCGTCGGGTTCATCTACGACGTGTTTAGGACGCCTAGATATGAACCGTTTTGTTGGTGGAAGGCTTCCAACATTATAGTTGGCGGCCGCCACAACAAGCGGGTTAGGGTGGTGGGGGGCGTTATCAAAGTAACGTATGGAAACGTCCTTGATAAAGTCTTTGATAGTGGGAAGATCAAGATCACGGTGGAGATCTACGTTGCGATAGTACCACGGGCAACCCGTGGCACCACGCATGAAACGGTTTTGGAGGGTTTGTAAGCAATACAAATAGGAGGGCGCGGTGTGCGCGAAAACTACACTAGCGTAAGTCATGACGGGGAGGTCAGTGCGTAGGTAAGCCTCTGTATTTTATACATATTTAATTCAGCTTCAGTGCAGCAATTAGCACTTAAAATTAAAAGGGAAACTTACCATGCGTATTATTTTTGAGTAGGTATCCGATATTTCGGCATAGTTGCATGCGCCATGATCACGGATGAACTGAAGTTATTGCGGGTGGATGTTTATGAGCGGACAAAACGATCTACCCTCTTCCTTAATATTGTTAAGTAGTGGATGGATTGAGTTGGGGGTGATATGGACTCATAAAGAGTGACTGTGTGACCACTTATAAAGGGGAGTAGACCGTTTTCCACCGATCCAAAGAAACATTGACATAGGTCAATAGTCGCCATTCTGCTTTGCCAGACGTCCATGATCGTGCCTCGGTGGCCGGTGGTTGTGATATTTAGATTATTATGGAAAATGTCAGAACTAGTGTCAGTGTCCGTCAGAATTAATGTGTAGATCTAAGGAGATTAGTGATTGAGATTTGGCTTTCTAGTTTTGTCTCACTGACAGCTGACTGTCGGATTTGGTGAAATGAAATATAAATGTTTATTGTCAAATCAACATAGAAAATATGCACTTTCAAATCATCATAAAAAGGTTTTAGCCATTCAGGATAGATCTTAACTGTGTTTTTCCGTAGACGCAGACTATATTTAGATGAGTTAAAACTGACGATACTATTTTTTTTTATTAGGCACATAAAGTGCACTTGAAAAAGTATTTAAAGAAATGAACCTGCAAAAGAAACATTGCATTGCAACATACATACTGTTGGAATGATAGAATTGTATGTCTATGATAAATTACTGGCTGGCATCCAGCCTATGACTTTAAAAGCAATAGTCATTAGAATATGTTTTGAATATTTTCATAGACATGTCAAAAGGAAAATTGTTCATTGCTATTTTATCCCAGTTTTGATCTTGTTGGCCTCCTCCTCGACGAGCTCCGTAGCCGAGTGGCTTGCACGCCGGACTTTGGGCGGCGCTAACTCTGAGGTCCCGGGTTCGATTCCCGGTCAGGTCAATTTCGAAAACGAACTTTTCGATATTGTGTCGGGTCTGGGTGGTTGTGGTACCGTCGTTGTTTCTGATTTCCATGAAACGAGTGCTTTAGCTACTCACCTTGGGATCAGAACAATGTGTGTGATGTCGTCACATATTTATTTATTTATTATTATTGTTTATGTAATTTTATAAGTATTGATTTGAATGGAGTGTTTTATAGTATAATGTTGTGAACAAAATGGAAATGTAATAAATAATGTTACCGTAAATATATACAATAAATGTTTTTGATTAAATAAAGGATCCCGTACAATTGAGCATGGAATTAGTGAATACGCAAGGGTAAGAGTTTACGTTTACAATACATACAATTTGTCTTTAGCGTTATTTAATATACTTATATAATTATCGTTATTTTTCCTTATTCTAGTATGTTTAAATGGTTTACACCTGCGATTTTAGTGTGACGTAGAAGTATATTTTTGTTCTCTCTATCCGACTGGTTGTATGGAAGAGATCGCTTTGAAGCGATAAGACCGCCGAATTGTAACTGTTTTAATTATATTGTTTTCTAAGGTTTACGCGAACACTGCACATTGAAATGAAACAACTTTTAAGGATCTACGCGCGTTAATTTTATACATTTGTTTTAATTAATGTCTCCCTGTGACCACGGACCCTGATGCAAAGGGTTCTAACATTAATTAAAAGTAATGAACAAAATAAACCCGAGTAAATTCATAAAAGTTGTTTTATTTTTATTATTTTATATTCAGTGTTTGTTATAAAGTTGCGATAAAAGCATTATCTATGTAGCTAGAGGATTCTACCGCTGCTGGTTCAAAAAGTTGTTTCTACTAAGGAGATCCCAGCAAGAAACTTAGAAGTTACAAATTCAAACTAATAATTTGTTATCAGAAGTGCACTTTATAATATGAAACAAAGCAGGTGCCGGCGTGCATATTAGGATGACCACGCATTCTTATCATTGAGATAATCATTAACTTTATACACCATGAACCTTAAAAAATAAAAGAGAGAATAACCATTTGAATAGTTTGTTCTGTGTTTTGTCTCTTTTACTCTAATTTGAAATGAAGTTTACATGACGGTAATAATACACGGAATAACTATTCAAGCTTATTCTTTGTTTATTTGTAAGACGGTATGTCTCTTTGTGCCTTTATTAGGACAAATAACACAACGTCAGTTACAAACCAAGTTCAAATTCAATCCGAGTTTTGAATTTCCAAAAATTATAACGTGGTTGAAGTTTCATGCTCCCCCCAAATATCGGTAAAAATAGTAAAATTTACCTACAAAGAGAAGAGTTGACCTACAAAGTACATTGTTCTCAAAAAAATAAAATGTTTCATAGATCAGCTCCCACGGCCTCCACTACCAACTCATTTTTATGTCCCCACTGCTGGAGCACGAGCCTTCCCAAAAGATGGAAACAACATAGGGGGAACGGTTCATACGCGGGCCTAGTGCGGGGCGGTGGTTGTTTTGTTAAACTGCTGATGCAGCCGGGACTTCAGACGTGTCTTTCGAAGCACGGAGGTGCTCAAGATGATACATTTTTGGTCACCCACCCGATGACCGGCCTTTGCGTAAGTTGCTTAACTTCAGCAATCGCAGACCAAGCGCGTTCAACATTGCTTCATGACCATTCAAAATTAAAATATCTATTATTATTTCCCACAGCAGTGTCCCGCAGCCGTGGAGGTAGTGGGGACAAATTAAAATTCAAACCACTTATTCGACGTAGTTCTACGTTCTAGCAATAAAACTAATACCTGCCTAAATTTAGAATGTTACGACAAATTGTACTTCTCTCAACATATGTCGCAGCTTCAAGAGACTGCAACGCTGATTTTCAGAGGAGCCCCATGGAGGTCTGGGAACCCTTTTTACCACGCATACATTATACTGTAGCCATCTCGTAGGTTTCTTAGTATCATGTAGGTTTCTTATGTATTTAATAGGTTAGTCCCAACCACTTAAAGACTAGTTTAATTTTAATAAAAATTATAATTATATTTTTTTTTTCATCTTCATCTATAAAAAAACGCTTAGAAACGCTCCTTGGTTGAAGTTACATTGGACAATCGGGCACACATGAAGAAATTTAGATATAAGACTTAATCAGAGTAGATAGATAATAATGACAGTTCGAACAAACGGCTTAACGAGCCATCCAAAATACAGAACTCAAAGTAAATTAAATTTTGGTCACCCATCCAAGTACAAGCGAAAGTTGCTTAGTTTTTACGAGCACAGCTTAAAGATGGTTGCCGTACTCAATAAAATTAATTACGTATTTAAATAAATGTTCTTAAAAGTTATTTTAAATTTTAAAAAAAGAAACACAAAACACTAATGAAGAGTTAATTTAAAACAATACAAACATAAAATGCTTACATATCAAACTTTTACGTATTGTTACACCACTTTTTAAATTACTTTGAAGATAAAACTTTCTTGTCAAAAAAATAAAATTTTTATGTGTTTTTCCCACTCACCTGTTGTTCGTTCCGGCCACCTGATTACACCAAAAAAAAAACACACAGCCCTCTATATGTCCCGGTGTATACAATTTTATATCAGTCCGCCACCACTGAGCCGCTCAGTCAAAAAAGTATCATCAATAAACTGGAAGAATAAATTGTGTGCCTTGGCCTTTTTTCTTTTATTATCTGTAAACGTCAAAAAGTCATTTCAAACGCGCGCGTCTCAGACCGAGCAAGCAGGCTGGTTAGCGTCCTAAGGTTTTATTGTCGATTTTTTCTTAATTTTCGCTCGGTTTTGTGAGGAGCGTGCGCGCCGACTGCTGCCAAGGGTACGACTGAAATGTGGGCTGAAATCAGGGGCTGTTGGGACGTAGGTGTAGCTAGCGTGTGGGTGTACAAAGAAAGAGATAGCCTACCTTCTTAGCGGTACGAGCGAGAGGGACAGCGCTACAGACGCAGGGGGAGCCCTTCTCACGTACTCTGAGCTCTTGATGTCAGGAAGAATTTGTAGGCGTCCGTAATTATACCTCTGATTGGGGTTTTCCGAATTTAATAAGTATTCGTCTTAGCTGACGTTTGTTGTTCTCACCTAAACACATGGATGTTTGAAATGTTAATAATGTGGTTATTTTCGCCCACTTTGATATCGAACATGAGAGATAAATAAGCTAAAACCAGGTAAAATAACGAAGTTAAACGTCCATGTTTTAGTTTAAAGTCTTTTTGGAAAAAAAAACAAAAACTAAAAAAAGCATTATTTTAGGCAGCAAAAGTTGTTTTTTTTTATTACACCAGGTTGCCGTTTGTTTTTTTTTTTAATATTGAACTATGTAATACAGAGAAGTTGAACGCATCTTTTTTATTATTTTAAAAATTTATCATGTTCATCATCAGTTTACAGCACGTGACCAGAACCACCAACACATGACATTATCACCAGTTCACTTCATACCCCCACTGCTGGGGCACGAGCCTTCCCTATGGACGGAAATGTCACAGGGAGGGAGAACGGGCCGTAAACCACCACGCGGGCCCAGTGCGACTTGGTACCCACCAAGTCGCACTGTCAACGACTGATATATATCGACATGCATGACACAACCTTATCGTTTTCACATGTCTTCCAAAGCACGGAGGAACTTGAGATGTATTAAATTGGTCACCTATTTAGTGACTTGCACTGCGAAAGTGGCTTAACTTGTAAGATCGCAACTCGAACGAGCTCAAACTTGGAAAAGTGTTAGAAAAATGTCCATGAACGGGATTTGAACCCACAATTACTGGCATACCGGATCAGGTGCACTGCCAATTGGGTAGTGTGTCTGTGACTGTGAATGGTTAGTCAATTGAAAAACTTTTTATCAACTGTCAAAACGTATTTTTTTAATAGAAATTGTCCGGGAATGGAAACTATGACGTCACAATTTTTTTTCCGTCAATTGATTGTTTAGTTACAACAATTTGACGACCTCCGTAGCCGAGTGGCTTGCACGCCGGACTTTGGGCGGCGCTAACTCTGAGGTCCCGGGTTCGATTCCCGATCGGGTCAATGTCGAAAACGAACTTTTCGATATTGTGTCGGGTCTGGTTGGTCTGGTGGGTCTGGGTGGTTCTGGTACCGTCGTTGTTTCTGATTTCCATGAAACGAGTGCTTTAGCTACTTATCTAGGGATCAGAACATTGTATGTAATATTGTCTCATTTTTTTTCATATATTATAGGTTACAGAAATTCATGTTATAGCAAATAAAAATAGGTTAATGTTCTAAAGAACTGTTTTATGATTTCATTTACGTGGTTAATGTTCTGATATTAATTGTTATGTGAAGTAATTGTTGTTGTCAACATCCCAACGCAGCTTATCTTCTGCACGCTTCTTATTTTGTGGTATAGGTCAGTTTTCAGACCGGCCTGTGTATTTTGGTCGAAACGTCGGCAAAATAAGGATACGTTATGTATGATACCGTACGATACGTAGGATAACAATCCATATATTAATACGCGACGCGAAAGCTTCGTGTCCTTTTTTAAGCACATTGCGCGCACGGAGGACTGTGAGATTTGGTATACTTAAAGTATATCTCAGCGGCGAGGTTGTTTGTAGGTAGGACGATCTAGCAAACTCTGACTCGTCGATAACACAGTTCATCTTGGGTCTTCAAAATAAAAACGCAGTCGTATTCTTTACAGTCACTTTAATGTTATTTTAACATCACAATTAAATTATTTAGAAACAGTTGCCCGATGCAAATGGATTTTAGAAACGAACTGAGTTCTGCGCGTGCGTACTCTCCGACTGCTCCCGTTCAAAAGTGTCTAGTCCGTTGTCGCGCCAACTGATGTTGACGTTTCGCGTACCATAGAGCATAGGCTGCACAGACCACACTCAAGAATAGATTATACTTGTCATTTCTGGCGATGCTAGCGCCATGTCTCCGACACGGCCATCCTGATGGAAACACGTCCTCGTGTTTTTCTTTGTAACAAAAGATAACCAAGCACAGTATTTTTCATTCGGTCTATCCTGACCAAACAACAATTATCTGTAAAACTTTTATTAAAACTTTTAATCTAAGCATCCAGGTACCTCTAAATTAACACTAAAAATAATAAAACGATTACATGACCTCCTCGGTTATACACTCACATGTCGAATGTAGCAATTCATACGTCGACTGTAACTACTTTTTGGGGGTTAAAGTTGTTCGCGTCCGTAGGCGAACCCCAAGCTCTTTGTTTTGGGGTTCATGACTCTAGTTACCCTACACGTGACCCCTGGGCCGTGCCAAATGGACAACACTTATTCCAGTGGTAGGGTTCGGCCGTGGTTGGTCACCACCCCCCGGACAAAACCGTGTCGCAAAACGGCTTAAGCCGTGTTTCGCCACTATGTCTGGTGTAGCCAACCAGGAGAATGGGTCTGGGCAGTTGAGGCGCTCTGTGTAATCGCCGATGACTGCTCGTCACCGCCGCATTCTCCGAAGCCAGACACCCGGCTTCGGAGAGCAGCGGGATCCGAAGCACGATGCCGCCGCTGGCCGACGAAAATTCCCAGATTGCTCTACCTTGCCGTTTTGCGACCGGGTGGGAGGACCAGGTAGCCATTCTGGGGGCTGCACGTCCTCCCACTCAAAGTGCACCACTCAAACATCCGAGGACTGCACTCAAATCTCGAACCTGTCCACCACCACCTCAAGACAGAAAAACCACAGCTGTTATTCCATACTGAGACGCAGATCAAATGTCCAGCTGATGCGTCTCAAGAACCTTGAAACGTCCAGTCTCTCCGCCCTGTGGCTCCTAGTAGACACATGCCAAGAGCAGTATACCGTTCGCATAGTGGAGACCATGAGACAACTCGATTGTGTGACCGCCTCAGTCAAGCGGCAGATGCGGGTCGTGAGCGTTATCCATCAGCTCAGTTAGTCATCCTGGGGGACTATAATGCCCACCATCAAGAGTGGCTGTTCCCATATCAGTCGACCGACCATGCTGGGAGAGAGGTGCGTAAACTAGCATTGTCACTAGATCTCACTCAGCTTGTAAACTGTGCGACGAGAGTGCCGGATGTCGACTCACACACTGCCAATTGCTTGGACCTTCTGCTGACCACAGATCCAGACAGATACTCAGTAACAGTTTCTGCTCCACTGGGTACTTCTGATCACTGTCTGGTAAAATCTGTAGCTGTAAAAAAAGTAAATAGTGTTGAATAATTTCGGCGGGCTGGTTAGAACCACGATAGCTCAATTGGGAGAGCACCTGACCAGGCATGTCAGAAGGGTGCAGGTTCAAATCCTGCTGGTGGATATTTTTTTTAACATTTGTGTTTTTGTAAGCTGTTGTAAATATTACACTATCCACATTACAACACATAAACATTATTATTTATCTACAAATTTATTCGAAAACGTCAAAACTAAACTAACTTCTTTATGTGTAATACAAGCTTATCGAGTTTAAAGCCAGATCAGAAAATATCCGCTCTTGATTCAATAAAACCCTAGAAAATTAGATTGAGTTTCCCAGAACGAGGCTAAAAATAGGAATAAACATCTTGTTTCACCGCGTCTGGCAGAAACAAATTCGATAAGGAAGGGTCAAAAGGACCCTAAGTAATGCCCACCTTCTACCTTCTTACCTTCGGGGCATGTGAAAGATATCAAAGCCAGTTCTATTTCTCAAAGCTTTCAGATTATAGGGATAGGGCCTGAAAACTGACTGCGTAATTCTGAATGTAAAGATCCCTATTAGTCACCCTGTTCCGAAAACACTTACTTTTGAAAGAGTGACAAAAAATATATGTATACCTATCCCTATACTGAACCGCCTCCGTGGTGAAGTGGTTAAGACCACCGGTTTAGACCAAGAGATTCCGGGTTCGATTCCCAGTGGGGGGTACATGTTTGTGTACTCGGTTTGGTTGGTGGCAGGGCTTGTTTGTCCGCCTATAGCTAGTTAATAATTGCTATGACAACCATAACATTTCCGAGATATGAGCAAATTCATACTGGATGTCAGCATCATCATCATCAGCTCATTTTATGTCCTCACTCAGTAGTGGGCAAGAGCCTTCCCTATTGACAGATAAGAAGACCGGCCATAAACCACCACGCTGCATCACACCACACCACTCAGTGCGGATTGGTAGGTATTGGATACTGTAGGTACTGGAGTCTAAGTAAATAGCTAATTTTGCTGACTAAAGTTAAAAATTTACCCTTCCCTTTCCTTTAGTTTGACATTTGACATTACTTCAGAGAATTTGGTTAATTTATACAGGGTGTTTTTTTAAAAATACAGGTTAAATTTTTTTGAAAGAATACTTGTTTCGTTTTTTGTTTTTCTAAAATCTACTGATGTAATTGAAGTTTGTATAAAAATCGGCCATTACATACTTTTCGCTATTTCTCGCAGTTCCGGATTTCGGATTCCGTTCATACAAAAACTTCTTGTGTAAAATCGCTCATATCTTGGAATTGTTACGGTTTAGGGCTTAGCTGTCATATAAAATATTATTCGTATGTTTGCCATCTACAGAATATATCTAACAAAGTTTTGTTCTTGGGCAGACATTTTCAAAAAATTACCGAAATCCCCCATGTCCTAAATGAAAATATATATATATAATAGGTAAGTAAATATACTTACCTATTATATATTTACTTACCTATTTATAAATAGCTTACCTATTCTTAAGTAGCATTAAAATCGGATGTCGATGACGTAGTTGTTGCTATTGAATAAGGCTTATAAGTGAGTAGATAGTGTTGATTAAATTAATCACGGATCGGAGAGCCAAGATAGCCTAATTGGTAGTGCGGTTGACCCGGTATGATAGACGATGCGGGTTAATTTTGTGTCCCCACTGCTGGGGCACAAGCCTTCCCTTTGGATGGGAACACCTCAGGGAGATCGGGCCATAAACCAGCACGCGGGCCCAGTGCGGTGCGGTGGATGTTAAAGACTGCTAATGCAGCAGGCACCAACGGCTTTACGTGCCTTCCGAAGCACGGATTTACGTAATGACCTGCAAGTTCTGAGAGAGCTTCCCACTTTTTGGCAGTGCGAAAGAATATGAGTCGCCTTTTTCCGTTCGCGACAGAATGGTGACCACGGAAAAACCATCTTAGGAAATTTAGTTTATTTGAAGATTTATAAAGAAATTTTATTAATGGTAGTAGTATCAGTAGTTACAGATTATACCACAACTTCAGGTTTTGGGAGAGTCTTCGATTAAGAAGAGCTCGCAAGAAACTGAATAGGAACTAGTTATTCATAAAAATTATCATAAAAACTATTTAGGCATTTTTTTTTCTTTTAGTTGATAGCTTCGTGCGATTAGCACATTAAGCCAGTGTCAAAGTAATTTTTCTTACTCGTAATATATAGAAAATAAACGTATGATGATAAATGTATGATGATGATGATGAATGATAATAGAAATGAGAAGTGAGAAATGATATACCCCCCGACCCCTCGAGTATCTCAGTAAAAATGTGGGGCTTTACTAATTCCTCGGCGGACTTCTTGAGAGAATTTGAAAAGTGAAGTTGCACTGTATTGTATCATTTGCCAACACTCATGCGCACTTACGAACACTCAACTGTTAATAATCCACCATTATTTCACTTTAATATTCGACATAACACAAATTTTAGAAATTAAAACAAAACCGCAGACATGACTCTTAACTTTCCCGCCAAGAAGTCTCTATTTAGGCATTATTTAGTTAAATATTGTTTTTTCAACGTCATTTTGAATTTGAAAAAAAGAGACAATACAATGACTAACTAAATAATGCTAAACATACGACGGCATTGCCATACAACGTGGCAATGCCGCCAGTCTCTTGGGTACATTACCAGTCGACAGCGACGCGGAGGAATTTTTTGACGCCATATTTTAGTTTCGTAATAGTTTTAGTTACTTTAGGTTATTATATTTTTGTGAATTCTATTATTATTTACTTGTAATGTCACCTTTTTTTGGATAAATAATGCTTAAATAGTTTTTATGAATAAGTTTTTATGAATGAATAATTTTAGTACAATTCTGCACTTATGCCAGTGCAGAGCTGACTTATTTCCACACGCATTGACATTGACTAATTGTGCACTGATTCGCACCAAAAAGGTACTCGTACTCTCCACAATAAATATGTATCGAAATATAATCAGGTTGGTTCATATTATTTCGATGTGTTTGGTGAACGCATCCATTTTCCAGAAATTTACGCCATTATTGATCAATCAAGTTTGCCATTGATTGATTGATTGCCTGACGTATACATTGGAGCATAACGCACGCGCAAAATGTAATTTGTAATGATACACGGTGCAAATAACTGTGAATAATAAAAGAAAATAACAGCCCGTAAAGAGGTATTGTTTATAGTATGTCTTCTACATTTTGTTATCTCTGGAATAACAGAAAGGATTCGAGCTCCTGCAATTGCGGAGAGACTCAGCGTCTTCTACCGCTTATACCACGGCGAGTGCTCTGAAGAATCTTTGACCTTATCCCACCTTCACCTTTCCTCCAAAGGAGTACGCGTGCTGCTCTCCGGAGTCACCCCTGTACTGTCTCGAACATTCCATCGCGCACAAAGAAATTTGGTGACTCGTTCCTTTGTCGCACCTCCAAAAGATGGAATAGTCTACCAGCACACGTTTTCTCTCCTTCCTATGACATGGGGTCCTTCAAACGAGGCGTGAAGAGGCACCTTGTGGGCCGGCAGGGTGAGGGGACTGATGCTGCGTTGTTTTCACGCTGCACCAGTTGTCCTTGCGTCTGGACTCCATTTCCACTTAACATCAGGTGGAGTGGAGTCATTTTTCGAGCTAAGTATAAAAAGAATTGAATTAAATTGAAATTTCATTCAAAGTTATTGTTATCCTAAGTAATATAGCCTTTATTTTATTTTGATTAAGTAATCCATTAATGTTCAATAGAAAGTGCGTTTCGCTTTATATTCCGTAATTTTTCACTTTCACAACGAGAAAGCACTTGGCCGCGGCCATCATCTCAGCAATGCTACCGACATTGTTGTTATGGAAAAAGGCCTATCACCAACCAAACTAATATATATGTACACACGCCTGCACATCAACCTACCCATAACTGTCAAATTCGTTGTTTTCACGCTGCACCAGTTGTCGCAGTTGTCTTCGCGTCTGGACTCCATTTCCACTTAACATCAGGTGGTGTGGAGTCATTTGCCGTGCTAGGTATAAAAAATAAAAAATATTAATTTCTTTAATACATTGTCAACATTAAGCCTTAAACATAAAGTTCAAAGTCTATTGAAGAGATTTGACAGTTTGTGGTAGGTTGATGTGCAGACGTCTGTACCAAATTTATTTTCTCACAAAGATGTATGACATTGTGGAAATTAAAACTTAAAACTTAAAATCTAAGTCTTATTTTGTATTTTACATGTTGTGGTTGTCTTTTTTATTTTGTGTGTTTATTTGCAATGGAAAGTGTTCTGCTATGATAGGTCATTTTCCAATATATTAACGCTGTAAAGAAGAAAAGAAACGCTCTTGTTGCGTTTCTTGTCGGTTCTCCTCAGTACAAGGTCTCCCGCCCTGTGTAGACTTACGAAGATGGCATAGTGACATTCATAAGAGCTATTTGTAGCCTAAACTGAATAAATTATTTTAAATTTTGAACTTTGAATTTTTGGTTTTAGAATATTTAATTTTAGTACAATTTGCATGAATGCGAGTGCAGAGCTGACTTAATTATTACCACACGTATTATATCGCTGACATTAACTGATTGTGCACTGATTCGAGTACTCTACTACAATAAATAGGTATCTAAAAATAATTTGGGCGGTTCATATTACTTCGATGTGCAACATAGGTATGGAAACAATCACTAGTTTCACTAGTGTTGTCTGCTACCACACTATACTAAGAGCCATTACTTTCTACCTAACGATTAACCTGTCTCTATTCTGATTTAGTTATTAATAAAGAACAGTTAAATGTTAAACTCTACTACTACTCTATTAACCTAATGTAAACATCCACAAGAAACACAACACATACAATACAACGCACACACGCCTAAACACTCACATACACACATACTCTCATACACTCATGCACACACTCACACACTCTCACAACAAATGATTTTTTTATTTTTTATTTTTATTTTTTATAGCTATGTCAATCTTACGATACATGGTTCGGGTGGGGGATCCTGGAGTCCTGAAATACAGGAATATCCTAGCTTAGGCTCCAGTCTTCCCAAATATTACGTGTTTTACTTATATTTCAATATATTTTATTATGTTTCACTTCACATTCTTAACTTTATTATTCTTGTATAGAAGCTCATAGTATAAGTTCATACAACAGGTGAGACATGTAGTGTTTTGGTGGAAAATAAATAAATTTTTATTTTATTTTTTATTTAAACCAAGTACCCGAAGTAAGTTCCCAGTTCATTGAGTTTACTAATATAGTTAATATTATAATTAACTAAGCAATATTCCATTAGCTCCCTACTCGACGGCTAATCAAGTCAATTATGATGCTGAATTAGGGAATTAATTACATTTTGATGTCTATATATATAACTATAGGTAAGATGACAAAAGGTGAAAGGGATTCTGCCTTCGCACGGCGGTGTACAGGATTGATGGGACGTATATAACTCTGAAGGGTTATTTAAAGAGAGCGTGACAAATTTCTTACAGGGTCGGTAACGTGTGAGGGATACCTCTGGGTGTATGGTGCGAATTTTATTTGCCATTCTATCAAGTTATACAAATACAAATACAAATAATTTATTTTTCATAAATTTGTTACATAGTATGCACCAAAATTAAGTACAACAAATTAAGTACAACAAAACGAAAGCTAATATAGTGACATTGTAACAATACAGAAAGCATAACTCGTGGGTCCCACACCAGGAGAGCCCCGTATCGTGGGCACCCACTAAAGTTTATGCGACAGATAGAAATATGATCAAGAAATATAAACACGAAGGCGTGTCTGCGTATGTATGTGTGTACGTGTGTGGGGGTGTGTAGGGGTGTGTGTGCATGTGTGTGGGGGTGTGCGTGCGTGTGTGAGGGTGTGTGTGTGTGTGTGAGGGTGTGTGTGTATGTGTGAGGGTGTGTGTGTGTGTGTGTGTGTGAGGGGGGTGTGTGCGTGTGTGTATGTGTGTGTCCATGTAATTTGTAGGCTAGACTAGATTAAACTCATTTTATTTTATGTTCTTTATAAGGTTTTCAGTCTGGTGGTAAGACATAGACAACAACAGGAAGGAAATTAATTTTTATTAAATTTTAGTTAAGGCTACACATTGAAAAAAAAAGCACTTTCGTCGAAGACTATAATTTGACTGAAACGAATCTGAAATGTTGATATAGGTAAATTCATGTCTTTATATTTGAATTTGCTAGCTCAAATACACGATTGTATATTTATGAATCGATCATAATGATTTTCGAAAACCCCTCTAAAAAATCGCTATTGTTGAAATACAACTAAATTACAACGAAATTAACATTCGTAATTTGGTAGCTGCATGTTTTGATAATTAAAACCAATAATTTCTTTTTAAATGTTTTATGATAATGTTAATTTCTTAGCGGTCTCAATCGTCGCGGGCGCTACGTATTTTTGACCTTATGACAGCGCCAGTAAGGATCAGCCGTTTTTAATGTTCATTAAACGAGGTGTCTTCTTAACAATGGTTTGCATTCATGTTTACGATTCTTGAAGTCTACCCAGCTAACTACCTGCTTGCTGGTCTGCTCTTGCATACTTGTCCTATTTTTATTATTAATAACTATAGTTTAACTTTGTTTTTTCTTTGTCTTTTCTTCGACAGGTTTTGACTTTTACTAGTACTGTATGATATTGTAAGAAATTAAACTGGTAACTAATGTTTTTGCAAACTGAATTTTTTTTTTTGTGTTTTTTTACATGTTGTGATTGTCCTTTATATTTTATGTTTTATTTGTGAAGGAAAATGTCCTTTTATGATAGGGTATTTTGCAATATTATTGACGCTGTAAGGGAGAAAAGAGCTGGACACTGTCTTGCTGAGTTTCTTGCCGGTTCTTCTCAGTACAAGATCTCCCGCCCAGAGTAGACTTACGAACCGATGGCATAATGACGTTCATAAGAGCAATTTGTAGCCTAATCTGAGTAGGTAAACGATTTTGAATTTTAAATTTTTTGATTTTTTGACCACCACCTAATTGATGTCTGTCGTGATAACAACAGTTAGAAATAAGGTAACCAATGAAGGTTCCGGGTAAAGTGCGCTTCCACCTTCGGCTATTTAGGTGCCCCTTCTAACACGATAATAATATTAACAGGTACGATCAAAATAACATAAAGATTACATTTAATTAAGTGATTCTGTATAAAAAAGCGATAAAAATAACGGATATTGACATTTATTTGCTAAAACAACATAAGTACAGGCGCCAGCACATCAAGTATCCAATACTGTCAAATTTCTTCAATACATTCTCAACCATATTGTAAAGTTATAAAGTTCAAAGTCTATTGATGAAATTTGACAGTTTGTGGTAGGTTGATGTGCAGGCGTGTGTACATATGGCGCTCGCTTTGTGGAACTACCTTGATAACTAACTAGCTACCTTCCCCGCTCGACTTTAGGCAACCGCATCTGTCGTACAGTGTCTTATTAGGTTCGATTTTTTTTTTGCCCAGGGTAAAATCTGCACGCAGATTCCGTAGATCCGGGGATTGCCATGTCCTTTTCTAAAAAGGATTAAGACCGACCCGGTAAAAACCCCTGGGGTTCACCTTTAGCCTTTAAAACGGCTATGAAGACTACCGGAACGGAACCCCCCCCCCCCCCCCGAAGGTCGGGAGGGGCGGTTGAAATTAGATTCGAGTGTGGTGGCCACAGATATAAGAAATAGGGTGGCGGTGGCGGGAGTCACCGACCACTTTAGTATCACTTTATAAAAATGGTTGCAAAAATGCAACTAAAGTTAATAGTTCTCGCAGTATGTCTGTGGAAAACCAGCTTTGCACAACTACAAACAGTGCAGGCAGGCATGCGGCAAGACGCGAATACGTCTGATATAATGATACTTACAATATCGCACGTTTACCATCCAGACACGCCCCAAGAATTCCTTGTGATATCACAAGGGCGCTACTCATGAGGAATTCGCGTTATTGCGACACAAACGCAAGATAATGCTTTTGTTACAGGTTTCATAGTTTATAGTACAACTATTATAGATATATTGACAGTGTCAAAGTAGCTGTTTATTGCGGGAATAACATTTTCGGGCTGTAGGATTATGTGTACATATTATTTGCTTGCATGGGTACCTAACAGCCATTATACATTTCGGTACCTATACCATACAAAACTCAAAGTTATATTTCTTTTAAACCAATAAGCCAATATTAATGATATTTTTAACGCTTGGGTGTATTGGGTGTATGGGAAGTACACACGCCTGCACATCAACCTACCACAAACTGTAAAATTTCCTATATAGACTTTGAACTTTATGATTAAGGCGTGAGTACATAGATTTAACAGCTTAAAAAAATGTATTCAATAAATTTTTGCGATTTAGAGTCGACTATAGTCATAGGTTGGGGAAAAAGTTTCTTCGCATGTTTTAAGAAAATTCAAAACATGTTTTAATATAGGTAGTTTATTTACATTTAACTAAAGTATGTAGATGCCATTTTGTTCGATAAGTTTTTGCCATCTTGTAGGTAGGGACATGATCCCATTGCTATAGAAATTTTGAGGCTTCTGATCAAAATACCGCGACAAGTGGTTTTGGCAGTCCTCTCGTGATGTTAACCTGACATTGCCTAAAGAATTCTGAAGAGACCGAAACAGGTGGAAATCTGAAGGTGCAAGGTCAGGACTATACGGCGGATGCATTAACACCTCCCAGCCAAAATTAAGAGAGTGAGAAAAATTTAGAAAGATGTGTGAGGTCTAGCGTTATAATAATGAAAAGCCACACCCCTTCTGTTGATTAATTCCGGCCGCCTTCTCTCAACTTCTTGCTTTAATCACATCAGTTGTTCGCAGTAGAGTTCAGAATCGATGGTCCTGGCTGGTGTTAACTCATACATAATGAATAATGCCCTTCCAATCCCACCACATCACCACCGCATCACCTTGTTGCGTGTTAACTCGGGTTTCACCACCGTATGTGAAGCCTGACCGGCCTTTGACCACGACCTTTTTCGCACGTTCTTATCGTACGTGATCCACTTTTCATCACCAGTTATCAGCTTCTTCAAAAATGGTTCGGTTTCATTACGTCGTAATAAAAAATCACAAATGAGTAGGTACACGGTTCATAAGGTTTCTTTCAGTGAGCTCGTGAGGTACCCAAATGTCGAGCTTTAATTTCGTTTCGCTTTAATAACAGCGTAATTTTTTTTTGCGCATTGAGTTGCTTTTTTACCTTTTTTATAGTAAAAAGTTAAAATGTATCGAGTTTCTTGATAAAGCAAATGAAAACCACGCATTGTCCTAATTTGAATTTGGAATTGTATTCTTTAAAATTTAAACTTTTACTGATATTAAAACCAGCCAGGTACAAATAGTATAGCCAAAGAGATTTTATTACAATTTCATACATACTATATGCGAAAATACTTTTTCCCCAACCTAACAAATCGTTAAAAATTTAGATTGTTATTGAAATACTCAATCTTATACACATATTATACAATTTAGCAAACATACCGGATGAATAGGGAGAACGGGCCATAAACCATCACGCGGGCCCAGTACGGATTTGCAGTTGTTAACGAATGCTAATGCAGCCGATGCCGGTTTTGCGTGTCTTTCAAAGCATGGAGGAGCTCGAGATGATAAACTGTTGGTCACCCATCCGATGCTCGGCCTTTGCGAAACTTGCTTAACCTTAGCAATCGCAGACCGGGCTGCGTCATCGAGCTCCTTTTTTAAGCTTACAACTAGTATAATAAGTTATCTCTAAATATACAATTTAAACTGTCATGTTGTACTGTGAAATTTGAAGTGAGATTCTCACAGAAATGCTATTTTCATTAGGTGTAAGTTATTGCATCAAATGAAGTGGTTAGTGCGGTCGCCTACACGCCAGGTCTGCATCTAGGAAAAGATAGGTTAAATATCCTAAAGAGAAGGTTGATTACAAAAACACAAAATGTTGAAAAAATTTCCACGAGCAGGATTTGAACCTGCCCCCTTCTGACATACCGGATCAGTTGCTCTTTCAATTGAGCTATCGTGGTTCTAACCAGCCCGCCGAAATTATTCAACACTATTTACTTTTTTACTTTTGAAAGCCAAAGTTGCCAATTCAATGTCAACAACTACCGTCATTAACATCTGATCATAATATTTTTACAAATACTAAAGATCAGTTAAGTAGTAGGCAAGCTATTTATAAAATGTTTTTTTTTTGTTTATTTCTCTCTTCAACGAGGATTAAACTTGTTTTCTTATTTCAGTTTTCTTTTTCTAACTTGAGGTTTTCCTTTAGCCCTGTCCAAAAGCGATCTCTCTGCGGGAACCTTAGCGATAGCTGGTAAATGATAGTCTATATACGGCCACGACTAAGCAAATGTTTAAAAGTCAAAGTCAAAGTCAAAGTCAAAAAAGTGAAAATGCGGTCTAGTGATCAGTGAGTGGACACAAACGCGGGTTATACCCATGTTGAAAAATCTTTGGCTTTACCCGATCAGGAAACTAGACCCAGGGTCTTCGGATATCGGGTCTCGAGCCACCGAGGCTCCCTGGGTCCGCTACTGGACCTAAGAAACTGAAGGATTAAGCAGCTCCTACGAAACTTCATTCATTCGCCCACGCTTCAGTTTGCTTAATTATATTAGTTTCAATATTTCATCCGTAAATTCAAAAATATTGTATTATATGTTGTTTTATATTTTTCGCAAGTGCAATTAAGTTTTTTTTTAATTCTATTAAATTATTAGTTTCATCAATTGTTATTATGCAACTCTTCCAGACTGTGTATTCTGTGTATGATTAAGGTAAAATGAATACTAGACCACTTAAAACAAGGAAACTAAAACCTTTCTACTAATCTCATACTATATGTATGGGAGTGTTTAATGTCAAAACTTTGGATACTTCTCGTTCAAATTTTTAAAAAGTTAATGATGCCATTTTACTCATTAGATAACGTACTTTCGTTATCAGTTTTAAGTTTTTCGATATCTCTCATAGTTTCGGAATAATCGCCTGTGCACACTTAACGATTACACCCTGTACACTTCGTTTTTGTTCCTTCTAACTTTTTTCTTCCGAACTATAAACTGTGTCTGTGCTTATGTTTTGTGGAAGCAAATCCTTTTCACCTTCTATGTATTTGTGTTGGTAGCGTGGACAATATACTGATACAACCGTAAGTTGGACTATCCATTTTTACCACTACTGGCACCGCTAAACCACAACACATAGAGTATCTTTATAACATAGAGAGTAGGTACACTATTTACCAATCTGTCAGTAACGATGTGGGTTTCACGATAATAAACCCACACCTTTATTGTGTTGGTCTTTTTATACAGAAGCATGGCTTTGACTGTTTGTTATCCCCGATAAAGGAAACAACAATACTCGTTCGTTACGTTTTAATTAAAACCATTTAACAATCGTTTAAGATGAAGATAACATAATTTTTACTGTTTCAATTTGATATACTTCGATTATTTTTTTTCTAACTGTATGTACTTACTCGTTTAACCAAAATTGGACTCAATTTGCTCACCTTTTTTCTTTTTTTTTTTAAAGAGATTGCTGATTGTCTCTACGGCATTTTCAGTTTCACCGGGTTTTTTTGGAGGCGGCGAGGAACGTAAAGGGTCCCTCAAGCCGTGTGAAACGAATCACCTTCGGAGGTTTTCTAGAGGGAACGGCATCGCGCACTAGTGCGCGTCCCCGTGCCCTACTAGATTCACCGAAGGGTTCGGATCGGATCAAGGAGCGGTGCAACCCGAGGGCGCCTCTAAAGGCACGGACTTCGGCTCGGGTTGACCGGGCCGTGGAGGAGGAGAGAAGCGCCCAGGTACATGTCTGTACCTGGTGTAGAGCGAGTGTGAACCGGTTCTTCGTACCCTTGTTCTACGAGTACGGTGTCTTGTGCCTAAACTGGTGTGCATGTTTAGTGTATTCTGTAAATGTATGCTATCATTTAGAGGATCGGGCAGGGGGGCGTTCGCAACTGTTATGGGATCGTCGGGGTCATCTAGGACGTGTTTAGGACGCCTAGATATGAACCGTTTTGTTGGTGGAAGGCTTCCAACATTATAGTTGGCGGCCGCCACAACAAGCGGGTTAGGGTGGTGGGGGGCGTTATCAAAATAACGTATGGAAACGTCCTTGATAAAGTCTTTGATAGTGGGAACCCCCCTGACTATGAGCTCTTATAGCAGTATTATTGCAGTTGTGGAAAAGAGACGCGAGTATATTCGCCGCTACACGCGTCTCGTTTTCACAACTGCAATAATACCTACTGCTATAAGAGGTCGTGGTTACCCCCCAGGACCGCCATAAGTGGAAGAAATGGAGGGAGGCCCTTGCCCAGCAATAAAACAGTGAGAGTAATAAAATGTATTAAATCATTAATCATTATCAGCGCCCATTGCTGGGCATGGGCCCCCCTCAGCGCTGATTATGATGATCATAATGACGATGAAAACATTATAAAACAATATTGTTTTCTAAAGTTTACGCGAACACTACACATTTTAATGAAACAACTTTTACGGATCTACTCGCGTTTATTTACCACCTACTACCAGCCTGGGATCCCATCATACAGAATATTAAATCCCAGCCCCAACACCATACTGCCAGACCAAAAGATACTGTAAGCACTTTCTGCATAAAACGGAATGCACCTGATTAATTTAAATGAGGGTATACAAGCTACTAACTAATTATGAGACGACCAACACCTCAGTCTCCCTGTGACCACGGACCCTGCAAAGGGTTCGAAACGTCAGGATGAACATTAATTAAAACTAATGTGTAAAATAAACGCGAGTAGATCCGTAAAAGTTGTTTCCTTTCATTATAAAAGAAGTTATGCAATTCGAAACTTCTCATAGTGCACTTTATATAGTATTTATTTAGTTTAATTAGCTAGATAAATCCAACCCACTCGCTCGACAGAATTGTCAAATGTGAGAGCCAAACGCAAAATTTAATAACACTCGAAGCAATAAATCTTATCCGCTTCAAAATATTTTCAAATAAAAATATCTCACTGATAGGAAAAAAGGTAGAAATAAATTTCCATTCCATCAAATATAATATTATCCCAATCCTATCAAAATATATATTATTACGCGCGACATGAGAATCGACAAAGGCTGGGGGGTATTGTCGAACGATATTAGTCCTTATTGGTATTCAGACAGGGTCGTCGCGGACCCACTAACCCCCTAAGGGAGGCAGGATTATCATTTTTCTTTGAAAACTTCAAGTGATTCTAAATACTTGGGGATGGTGTTGAAACTGGTTTGTCGGTAGGTAACAACGATAGAACTCGAATAAGTTTAATATTTATACGTTGTATCCTTGTCATAGTATTTTTTACTAGTGGTCACCCCGTGGCCGAATTTCGACCATATAATTCACAAAACATACACCCCCTTACAAATAAACAAAGAAAAAACTTCGAATAGTTATTCCGTGTTTTGTCTCTTTTACTCTAGTTTGAAGTGACGTTTACATGACAGGAACAAAACACGGAATAACTATTCGGAGCTTATTCTCTGTTTATCTGTAAGGCACACAATGTTTATTATTACTGTTACAATGTAATGTACACGTCATCTTTGGTTACACGTTATCTATATAAACTTAAACTGTAAATACCAGTGCACGAAATGTGCTTCAAATTACTCGTTTGTCGCCTAGGAGTTCGTCTTCTGGACGGACAGAAAATATTAAAAAAATTACTTTATATTTTTAAGTACTAATTGCTGCACTGAAGCTGAATTAAATATTTATAATATTTATAAAATACAGTGAAAAAATTAAATACCTACCCGACCCATAGCATAATGCCCGGATTGCGGAAGACCCAGGTTCGATTCCTGGCTGGGTCGGGTAAGCATTTAATTTTTTCACTGTATTTTATAAATATTATAAATATTTAATATCAAAAATTGATTAATCAGTCAAATGGCGTGCGTTCTCACTTGGCAATTAATAAAATTTTATTGTAAAACGTAGTGATTATACTTGCTCAGTGATTGTAATGTCTCTTTTCGTAAATTTCATTATATATTATTCAATTTGTAATTGTAATATAGATTTCACTACTACATCTGTGAATATTATTTATAGGCCCATTATCAAAGCCTATATAAGTTTGTTCTTTTTTTTTCGTTTAGTTGATAGCTTCGTGCGATTAGCACATTTAGCCAGTGTCAAAGTAATTTTTCTTACTAGTAATATATAGAAAATAAACGTATGATGATAAATGTATGATGATGATGATGAATGATAATAGAAATGAAGAGTGAGAAATGATATACCATCAATCCCCTTGAGTATCTCAGTAAAGATGTGGGGCTTTACTAAGAACTCACGCGGACTTCTTGAGAGAATATGAAAAGTGACGTTGCACTGTTTTGTTTCATTTGCCAACACTAATGCAATAATCCACCATTATTTCACATTAATATTAAATAAAGCAAAACCGCAGTCATTTACTCTTCACTTTCCGCCAAGTATGGCTAAAATTAGACATTGCTTAAAACAGATTAAAACAAAACTTAAAACAGATGCTGTCACTTTTTAGCTCATACTTTTAGACAGAGACACAATATTTTTAACACGTATTTAACCATTGTTTAACTTTAAACACTGTTTTTGCAAAAGATGATTAACTTGCAAGATTGTAACCCGACGTGCTATAGGGTTCGTCAGTGTTTTAATGTATTGTAATAAGAAATACAATAATATCACAATTTACAGTAAAATTATTGATGAGCCGATAGATGTGCTCCCGTATCAGGTATAAGCACAGATTTTAAAACGTGGTTTCGAAAGTGGCGCATCGAAGTGAACCCAGCAAAAATTGTCGCAGTTCTCTTCGATGTAAAGCATAAAACCTGTTTAATCCCTTATGGAACCCCTTCGTTACGCATGTTAGGGACTGCGATTCCTTGTCAGCGAACTGGCGTATATATCTAAGTATATCTATCGAAATATCTAGGCGTAACGTTATATAAAAATCTCTCTTTCCGCCCTCACATTGCTAGAGTAGGTAAAAACGCTCGGTTCTACCTAAATCGACTCAACCCTATGTGGGTCGCTTCAGTAAAATGTCCCTTAGAAACAAGCGAACCCTTTATAAGATTTGTATTAGACCAACATTGACGTACTCGTCTCCCGTTTTCAGTCTCATAGCGCCCTCAGCGCTTTGTAAGTTACAAGTCATCAAAAATAAATTCACTCGCAGGGCCACTGTTGCCCCTTGGTACGTACGGAATGCTAACCTGCACTGAGATTTTTCGTACTTCCAACGATGCAACAGTATCTCCATACAGTCGCGGAGCGATTCTTGGTCTAAAGTCCCGAGCTTCCCTCCATCCCCATTTCCGTAGGCCGAAACATTTAACTTTAACTTTGTTGAACTTTATCGGATCTCCCAAACCAATTATCACGTGACCTGGATTGCCTACTTGCGGCACAGGACACGGCGTCGCTTAGCTAAGTCAGCCGACATATATATGCAGCATCACTGCAGACTGAGCGCTGACTTCACCACGGCGTGTACTCTAATTGAGTAACGCCAACGGAACGGTCGACCGTTCCGTCTGCCTACGCAGCTCTTACAAGGCTATAGGCAACCCCAGGGGGTGTTTAGTCAGTAGGAGTCTGTCAACCGCTTGAGTTATTCATACTAGTATTCACCTCCTCCCACCTCCGGGTTGTATAGGTGGGTTGCCCTTCTCGGGGCGCAAAAAAAAAAATTGGTTTACGGAACTACTCGCGTTTATTTAACGCTTCAACCTAACTCAATGGAAGAGAACTAAAAAGTTGAATAGTAAAAGGAGACTCCCTGTTAGTGTTGATGGGGTTAGCGACCAGAGGAAAATAGCCAATATTTTTAAGGACAACTTTATAGTGCAGCCCGGTTTGCTGTCGGTGCGAGATGCTAAGTATGGTCATGGTCAGCAGCCTATTAGATTCTCTGCCAAGGATGTATTAGCAATTTCAAAGAATATGAAACGAGGGAAGTCACCTGGCCATGACGGACTCAGTATCGAGCACTTGCAGCACACTGGACCTCATCTCTGTAGAGTATGCTGTTTACTCTGTGCTTGAGACATTCTTATTTACCTAAGGACCTTATGAAGACGATTGTGGTACCAATTGTTAAGAATCCTACTGGAGACATATCAGATAAATTAAATTATAGACCAATCTCTTTAACCACAATCGTAGCAAAGGTTTTGGATGGATTACTGGATGCTTATCCAGTAATCCATCCAAAACCTTGACGGAGTGACGTCATCGTTGCAGGATACTCAATTCGGTTTTCGGGCAGGGAGAGTGCCATATTAGCTTTGAAGCAAACAATCAATTATTATGTTAAAAGGAAAATACCTGTTTATGCGTGTTTCCTAGATTTGTCCAACGCCTTTGATATGGTATCTTATAACAGGCTGTGGACAAAGCCAGAAAATGCTGATGTGTCTCCTGATGTCATTGGAATATTTTCCTATTGGTATAGAAATCAAATAAATGTTGTGAGGTGGGGAAATTCATACTCTGATGGGTATTATATGAAATGTGGGGTGAGACAAGGGGGTTTGACATCCCCTCGTCTTTTTAACATTTATGTCAATGATCTCATTGTGGAGCTTAGCAACACACATGTCGGATGCTTTGTAGGTGATGTGTGTGTAAATAATCTTAGTTATGCACATAACATGTTGTTGCTGAGTTCTTTAATCGGGGGGCTTAGAAAGCTGTTGAAGGCCTGTGAGTCTTACGCTGTGTCGCACGGTTTGAAGTACAACGCGAAAAAAAGTGAGTTCATGTTATATAAATCTAACAATAAAGGGCCGTCCACAATACCACCGCTCACACTGAACGCAGTGACTTTGAACCGTGTCACACAGTTTAAGTATTTAGGTCATGTGGTCACTGAAAATATGTATGATGATTTGGATATTGAGAGGGAGCGTAGGGCATTGTCGGTACGTGGTAACATGGTGGCGCATAGGTTTGCTCGATGTACAGCTGAGGTCAAAATTACTATTTTTAAAGCCTATTGTCAGACATTTTACACGAGTAGCCTGTGGGCCGACTTTACACAGAAATTCTAGAATGCCCTACGCGTTCAATACAATAACATCTTCAGGACTCTGTTCCGGCTCCCACGCTACTGTAGTGCGTCGGGTATTTTTGCCGATGCCAGCGTGGATGACTTTTACGCGTTAATGCGAAAAAAGGTTGTCTCGCTGGTGAACAGGGTGCGGCGGAGCTCGAACAGAGTCATGGGGATGGTGGGGGATCGACTGGATTCAGTCTTGGTTGGCAGGTTCACCGAGCTACATGTGGCAAAGGTTCGGTGAGCCTGCCCATTGGGGGGTTTCAATTACTTAATCAATTGTGTCAATTAATTTACTTTCAAACATTTTATTCATTTTGTGTATAATAACATAGTCTTTAAGTTATACTGTTACTAATAAACTAATAATCTATGGATCTCCTGGTCTGAAAATAAAACATTTTTATTTTATTTTTTATTTCTTTTATTTTATTTTATTTTAATGTTTATCCTAAATCTCATACGATAAGCTCTTTCTGCAAAAAACGAAACGCACACGACTAAAATAAAATGAGGGTCTGAGTCTCTCAGTTTCCCTGTGTCTAAGGACCCTGCAAAGGGTTCGAAACGTCTGGACACAAGTTAAATTAAATTAATGTGTATAATAAAGGCGAGTATATCCGTAAAAGTGGTTTATTTCAATGTGTAGTGTTCACGTTAACTTTAGAAAACACACATGTCTTGAAATATAATCTACCAATACAAATAGGGAATATTATAATTAACGAGATAAAAGGAGAAGTTACTGCCAATGGAATATGGAAATATCATATTGATATTAATACTCTAGGCAAGAAGAATACTCTGCAAAAGAGATTTTTATCGTTGCCAATTGCTTTAACAATTCTCGAGCTAGACTTTCTTTGTACCTACTTCAAACGCAAGTTGGACTGAATTTATCTCAGAATAATAAAGCTATTAGTTGTTGTTCAGTAATTTCTACATGTCATTGACACTTCGACTTTATTCTTGATTTTTACTTCTAAAAATACTACATTTAAAGCTACAGAGTTCATGTACCGTATTAACATAAATATGGCTATAAAAAAATATTTTTTTTATTTTACAGAGGGGAAAAGCTTGGCCTTCATTACCTGATTGTACCGGACCGGACCGGACAGGGGGTGGAACCGGACCGGAGTACCGTAGGTACCGTATTTATCCCCTTCTACTGAAACAGTACTTTAAAAACCGTATAATTTTGAAAAAATGCAAATGTTCTCTGCTACAAATCACGCTGAGAACCTCAAACGGCGAAAGCTTGAGAATCTGACTGGGTATCTCATATTTTAGCCGTTTGGGGTAGATCCAATAAATCAGGACTTTTTAAACTTTTTGCAGCCACGGACCACTTTCACAATTGAAACAATTCCACGAACCCCTGTCAAAGATTGTTTTAGGAACAAAAAACTCTTTTATTGGTAGTTTCAACATACTACGTGCATGACGACGAAGATACGTCACCGTCACTGCGTGGCTTAGCCGAGAAATGCTGAGTTGTTTAGAGTTTACTGAGCTACTGCGGACCGCTGATACACTTGCTACGGACCCCTAAGGAGTCCGTGGACCGCACTTTAAGAAACCCTGCATTAGATGCATGGGGCCCGGGTCCTCACAAACTTTTTAAAGATATATACATTAAATAAGCAGAAACCACTTGGGACCCCAAAGCTAGCAGCTACTTGGGCTAGCGAATAAGCCTTGCTATCCAACTTGGCATTGCTGCTAGATTGCCCAACTCTGCCTGATGGGGATGATCTGGGGAAAATTTTAAAAAATAATAATAGAAATAAAAAATCTTTGGTACAAAGAAGAAGAAATGAATGAATGGCCCGATGGACCTAATGTCTCTACCCCAAACGGCTCAAATATGAGATCACCAGTGAGATTCTTATATTGAAATGAAACAACTTTTACGGATCTACTCGCGTTTATTTTACACATTAGTTTTAATTAATGTTTATCCTGACGTTTCGAACCCTTTGCAGGGTCCGTGGTCACAGGGAGACATCGACAGGGAGACAGACAGGGAGTCAGGATAAACATTAATTAAAACTAATGTGTAAAATAAACGCGAGTAGATCCGTAAAAGTTGTTTCATTTCAATGTGTAGTGTTCGCGTAAACTTTAGAAAACAATATGAGATTCTTATAGTTTGTTAGAGTACTGTAGTGGTACTGTATGACATTGTGGAAATTTAAACTTTGACCTGAGGTAAATTTGTTTAATTACATTTTAAATTTTGTTTTTTTTACATGTGGTTGTCTTCTATATTTTTTTGTGTCTTTTGTGATGGAAAGTGTCCTGCTTCCAATATTTTTGACGCTGTAAGGGAGAAAAGAGCTGGACACATGCTGAGTTTCTTGCCGGTTCTTCTCAGTACAAGATCTCCCGCCCAGAGTAGACTTACGAACCGATGGCATAGTGACATTCACAAGAGCTACTTGTAGCCTAAACTGATTAAATGATTTTGAATTTGAAGTGGTTATATGTAGTTTATAATGTTTATAAGTTTAGTTTTAAGTAATTCAGTTTACTTGTGATTTTCTTTGTTTATAAATAATAAAATTATCATTTAGAAAAAACTGTTCTTTAACACTATGAATTTCTGCTATATGATATCTTCTGTAATTCATTTATTATTTATAACTTATTATGGTGTCTATTATATTTTACATAATACTAGCTGGCTGGCGGACTTCGTACCATTTTGACAGTTTCCATGATATCAAAACAAACAAATCATTCGTCCGCTTAAGAACACCCGTATTCCACGATGGACCCCTATAGCAGCGCCACCTACCGGGTCCAATTGTAAATCTAAACCATTCTCGAATCCACTTGAACAAACACGAAATTTCATTCCAGCCGTTTAGAAGGAGTTCAGTGACATACACACTCACAGAAGATTTATCTATCTTCTTCTAATATATAAAATTCTCGTGTGACGGTGACGGTACGTAATTGAACTACTCTGAAACGGCTCGACAGATTTTCGTGAATCTTAGCGTGCATATCGGCTAGGGTGGAGAATCGGACAACATCTATTTTTCATCCCCCTAAATGTTAAGGGTGGTCCACCCCTAAATTTTTTTTAGATTTTTGAAATTTTTCTAATACAAAATGATTTGTTTGTAGTGTTGTCATGGAAACTGTCAAAGCGGTACGAAGTCCGCTGGGTCAGCTAGTACTACTATATAAATCTGTAGGTTCTGTGTGTACTTGCATTTTTTCTGACAGATTTTGGGATACATATTCATTTTATGACTCACTGACACCAGTTCTACGATTTTTGAAATTTTTGTGTCTGTCTGTCTTTATGTCCACTTTTAACTCAAGAACGGCTTGACCGATCTTGATGAAAATTTGTATGTAGTAAGGAACATGAGATTGTGCAAATGATAGGCTATATAAAAAAAAGAAAATTTTATTCACAAGTTTAAGCGAGCGGGTGACGGCTCTTGATGAAAATTTGTATGTAGTAAGAACATGAGATTGTGCAAATGATTGGCTATATATGATGTTAGTAAACCTAATAATTATTTTGATTAGCATTCATTGATTCATTATATTCGCACAGCGAAGCGGGCGGGTGACCACTAGTATATTTAAAAAGATGTCTATAAAACTTCTCAAACATGTAAATATTGGCAAAGTGCGATTTAATTTCATAATTTAGGTACAAATTAATTGTCAAGGAAGACGTCATTATGTTATATACACTATCTGCCGTACTCAGAGACGTCAATGAAGTTTTAATGACAATTAAGTCACTTGTTGTCACTTTCTTATGTATAGTGCTAGATAGAGAAGGAAAGACATTTAATTGTCATTAAACTTAATTGACGTCTCTGAGTACGGCAGTTAGTATACTTTTAGTAAGGTTAAAGGCTGTTTAAATTTTAAGTAAACTTTATTCACCCATTGTCTAACCTCCTTTTTTAAAATGACTCTAACGGACGACTTCTAAAAAATGGCCTACTGTTTTATGTCCATCCAGTACACTCATTTGCGCCTAGTGTAAAACAATTTAAACTCTTCAAAGTGGAAATTTTCAGATCCACTCGTCTGGTAACTAAAGTTTATTGAATTTATCCATTCCTTATATACAATACCTACAAGCATCTTTTTCTCGGAAAATGTAACAATGTCATAACGCGAGAGTTCAACTTAATTCTTTGGCAATTGAAACTCAAGGATCGGTCCAATGCGGAAATAGGAATAAAACTAGAGAGCTTGCAACATACAATACTACTCACGCCTGCACATCAACCTATCCAAAACTGTCAAATTTCTTCAATACATTTCCAACCGTATACGATAATAATAAAATTCAAAGTCTATTGAAGAAATTTGACAGTTTGTGGTAGGTTTATGTGCAGGCGTGTGTACAATACAATGAAATTTAGTCCCTTTCTCAGGGTCTTATTGCTCATTTGGTAATGTAAAAATGTTGTTACACACGACTTTGTCAAAGCTAAGCGCACTCACACAAGAATTTACGCACACACTCATGATCGATATCAAAATAATGTAAAAAAAATTGGTTGCCTGTAAAGTCGATATACGGGCGAAAGTTTTACGTGACAACGACTTTGAGTGGTAAAATAATTTTAATGTGAATATTCATTCGTATAGTAGGAAGAAGGATGAAATAATAGTAACAAATTAAAACATTTATTTATACAAAGAATTATATTTAAAACATTAATTTATACAAAGAATCTCGCACTGAATTTCATATTAACAAAATTTTATTTTTACCTTTACACATACATACCTATTATATACATATTACCTTTCACTTTTTATGTCTGTCTCTCTCGCTCTTAGGCGGGCTAACCATGCCCGAGTGGAAGGGACGCGTGCCTCTCACTCGCTCTCATTGTGAGCGCATAACGTGAGCGGAGCGTAACGCAGTTTCTTGAAGTGTCACCCGGCAAACCAATTTATAAGACGTTGTCACGTCAAAATTAAACGCGAGTAGAATCGGAGAAAGTTTATCTAATTTCATAAACACCCTGAATCAGCTCATTTTTTATGTCCCCACTGCTGGGGCACGAGCCTTCGCTATGGACGGAACAACACGAAGAACACATCATAAACCACCACGCGCGCTCAGTGCGGTGAATAAAAATAATAAAAGTTTGGTCACCCATCCAATGGCCGGCCCTTGCGAAAGTTGCTTAACTTCAGCAATCGCAGACCACGCGCGATTACCACTGCACCATCAAGCTTTTCAAATGATGATTGTATGAAAAATTGTATGTATGAAAGTATGTTATGTAATGATAATTTAAAAAAAAAATTGTATCCATTACTTTCCATTTGAGGTTCTCTGCTTTCATATGGGTTTTATATAACAGATATATTCACAATAGCCTGCGGTTGACGTTACTGCGCACATTATTTTCAATAAATTGAGTGGAAATGCCGCTACTGAGTTCGTACGACACTTCTCTCGCAGTGACATGGTGAAAAATGGCGATTTACAAATATTATACGTGACGATATTGATGAAGTATAGGTCGATGGCGCAGTGGTTAACGCGCCCGGTTTGCGATTGCTAATGTTAAGCAGCTTTTGATAAGGCCAGTCATCGAATGGGCGATCAAAAATGTATAAACTCGAACTCCTCCGACCTCGGAAGACACGCAAAGCCGTTGGCACCCGCTGCATTAGCAGTCGTTAACAACCACCGCACCGCACTGGGCCCGTGGTGGTTTACGGCCCGTTGTCCCTGTGGTGTTTCCATCCATAGGAAAGGCTCGTGCCCCAGCAGTGGGGACATAAAATGAGCTGAAAAAGCAACTCAAAGCTTTAATATAATTAAATTGTTTTTTTGTAAAGATATTGCTGTTGGCCGCAGATGGTCTTTACAGCGTAACCAGATGCTTGGACTTAGTGATCGAACCTTCTAAGATGGTTTCTAGAGGCTCGGATTGACCGGGTTGTGGGTGCTGAAAATTGAATTTGAATGGAGACGACTTGAAGATAAATTTGCTTGAGTCGCCTTAGTTTCAGATAAATTTATCAGTAAGTTTTCAAAACCAACGAATAGGTACAGTGGTGATTTAAACATTACACATCAATTGTAATGATGATTTTTTAATGACGGAGGCCTTCGCCCAGCAGTGGAACATTAAAAGCTATTTACTAAATTAAAAGCATATAGGAATAAGCGTTAAAAAAATAAAAACAATTCAGAAATTAATCAAACATTTTTACACGAGCGGTATTTAAACCCACATGTTAATCATGGTTTAAAGTATTGAATGAATGAATAAATGAATGAAGGAATGAATGAATGAATGAATGAATGAATGAATGAATGAATGAATGAATGAATGAATGACTGAATGAATGAATGAATGCATTAATGAATGAATGAATGAATGAATAAATGAATGAATGAATGAATGAATTAATGAATTAAATTCTTTATTAAAACTTAGCCCCACAAAACTATATTAATAGTTTGACTGTGTGTACAGAGCAGTATCTCGAGACGAGAGAGTCTCGCCGACGATTTTAGCATATATAAGCTATAACTTAACTATATCTATGCAAGTATAACAAACTTTCCCAAAAATGTTTCTTAAGCAGACTACCAAATTTGTTAACATTAGTTTCTAGTCTAACATCTTGAGGCACACTGTTCAGTATAATAAGGGATTCTCTTACAGAGGGTTCTGTTACCGTAATAATTCGTAACCCTAGGAACATAGTATTTGCCCGCAGATATCGACCTATAATATATTATATATTATAGTATCATACCTATGCATTACTGGCGAGTGACGCTCTTGACTACTATGGTTATGAATAGCAAGCAAGTATTTGTGTTTTAAACTAACAGGAAGAATTTTACATATTTTTAATAATTTTGTATAATCTCCATTGCAGCTGTTTTTAGTTTTTTTATTTACGAGTAGTTTTGAAAATCTTATTTGGAGTGATTCAAGCTCTTGTATATTAGTTTTGAATGTAAGTCAACAGGAGTCAAGTGCGTAACCTAGAATAGAATCTACCAAAGACATGTAAAGACATTTTAAAGTCCCTTTAGGGACTTTGTAGCTCAAATGATAAAACTTTGCCAATAATATTCTTATATCCCTCATCTAGTATTCTTATTCCCCGTGTGGTGCAGGGGATAAAGAATTGCACCACTCCATCTCTTCCCGTGGGTGTCGTAAAAGCCGACTAAGGGACCATTCCAGAGGATGGGCAGCAGCATCTCTCTGAGTTTACTCTCAACCTACTGCGATCGCCAACCCGCCTGCCAAGCGTGGCGATTACGGCAAATACCCCTCATAATCCTTGGGGGAGGCCTTTGTCCAGCAGTGGACGTCTTTTGGCTGAGATGATGATGATGAATAATATTCTTAGTTTAGAGCAAACATGATCTACATGTGGTTTGACCATGAAAACTTTCCGAGGTTAAGTATCACAGTGGTGGTCGCTAGTTACAAATAAATCAAGGAACTTAATCTATTCGCAAACTCAATGCGTAAGTTACAGGAAACTTATCAAAACTTACAACGAAAGCTATTTAAAAGTTATCCAATTCACAAATCGTACTTTTTCAATTTGCATGCCACTATGTTCTAAAATTAGCTGCTGGCATTTCCCCCTGAAATTCCTATCTCCAATACTTCGCAACTCAGACACAAGTGATTGTATCGTAGGCGTTAATACTCCTTGGAAATTTCGCCGAACAATAATTTAATCTTCCCCGGTTGTAAAACAAAAATGTTGCGAAACATTTAAGAAAAAATCAATTGAAGATAACTTTTCTGTTTGTCGTTATAGTGGCTAAAACTGTTTCCTTTTCATGTTGTATTTACATTTCATATTTAAAACCGTATCATTTGAGTTCAATACATAAAAATCTGTATTTGTACAACCAGTAATCCGATTAAAGATGGCTGTCAGCAATGTGTGTTTGACGTTTCCTAAATTAACAACATGCAAGTTTGACATTGGGTAAATATATTAAATCGGTCACTCATCCTGTGACTCTGCTTTACGAATGTTGCCATGCAAGAATGACATATGGCTAAATGTGTTAACCGCACAAAGCCATTAACTAACAAAAAAAAGTTATAAGAGTTTCTTTTTTCAAAATGTTAAAGAGAATGTAATTTAGAGATGCGATATATCATAGACATCGGTCCTGGCCTTATTCCCGGGTGTTATATCCAGTAGGCGGGTTCAATATACTGGTTCGACTAAGACGAATTGCCTCGATGTCGGTTTGGCCTTTTGTCAAGGGAATGTTATATTCACGTCTGTTATGTGCTTTTAAATGATATTGGCCCGAACTTTATACAATTAATTCATACATTTAGCCTGGCTTTTGATCACTGTAATCTGCTGTCAGTTAGTACGAAAAATTAGAATATCTCTCAAAATAATAGAGCTAGCAGCATGAATGAAACTGTATGTTGTAGATAATTTCATAGTTAACAATAACGACACTAAATGGTGGAAACGATATAACGATATTTGTTTATTTATTAAAATTACATAAGAAACAATATATCAACATTTTTTGCCACATAAAAACGAACTTTAAAGCCTATTTATTTATACTTAATATTGCCTCCACGGGCTCTTCTTATAGCTGCCAGACGATTGGGCATGTTGTTTATTAAGTTTATTATGCAATGTTGCGGGATATTGTTCCATTCTTCCATTAGCACATGGTTCAGATCCCCAAGTGTTGCTGGGGCAGAGTTCCGATTTCTCACACGCCTGCCGAGCTTATTCCAAGCGTGCTAAATCGGATTTAGACCCGGGCTTTTCGAGGGCTAGTCCATGCAATTAATGCCAACGTCCTGAATATACTCATTTACAATTTGAGCTGTATGTGGCCTAGCATTGTCATGCATAAATATGGAATTTTTACCCATATTAATCAAGTATGGGCCGACATACTCATCAAGGACCTCTTCTTCATAACTTGCACAAGTTAGCGTACCATTTTCTATCAGCACTAACCCCGTGCGACTCCATCCGAATTCCAGCTCAAACCATAACATATCCACCGCCGAAAGGTACTTTTCCTCAAAACAAGCTGGAATAAAACGTTCCCCTGGCCGACGGTAAACTCTTCGCCACCCATCCTGTGCATATAGCATAAATCTAGATTCATCAGAAAACATTACTCTTGCCCATTTATTTTTATTCAAATTGTAATTTGTTTGCAACAAAATTTAAATAAAATATAACAACTACGATAAGTATAGGAAAATGGAAAATGAAAAATACACTCGGCGTCAAAAAAATCGCACCTCTTAGAAAATCACTTTCAAATGTCATTTACTCTTGATATGCACATGCAGTCGCATTAATTATGATTTTATTTACAAGGTTACTTAATTAACTTAATAAAAAACATTACTTTTCATTATCAAATAAAACCTAATGCAACAAATAAAGTGTCACAAAAATTCGATGCAAATTTTGCTACCCGTGAGAGTTGCTAGTTGCGCTTCCTTTGTGGGTATAAAACGGTCAACACGGGTTCAATGTGGGTCATTCGCTATTCAACCGTTGAAGAGGACACACGCACAGATTTTGATGGATACCACAGCTGATAAAGCCGCTCAAGTGGTTGCACTACTGCAATCAGGGGTGCGGCAGTGTGATGTCGCCCGGCAACTGAACCTGAGCCGTTATTCCGTTCGAAGAGTGTACCAGCGCTTCATAGAGACCGGTGGCTATATCCGCAGACACGGTTCGGGTAGACGTCGCTGCACTTCGGAAAGAGACGACCGGTTCGTTGTGTCGAACTCTTTGAGAAATCGTTTCTCCAACGCTGTTGAGTTGCAACAGCAGCTCCAGGCAGTTCGCAGACGCACCGTAAGCGTATCTACGGTTAGAAGAAGATTGAAGGAGAAGAAGATAGCGGCCCACAGAGCTGCTACGGGTCCAAAATTGACTGCAGCGCATCGGCGAGCCCGCTTGCAGTTTGCTCGTGACCACGTCGATTGGACCCTTGAGCAGTGGAGAGCTGTTCTCTTCTCAGACGAGACGCGAGTGTGTCTTTTCTGCAACGACCGACGGAGAAGAGTATACCGGAGGCAGGGTGAACGTTTCGCCCAAGCCTGCATCCAGGAGACGGTGGAATATGGTGGCGGATCCTGCATGTTCTGGGGCGGTATGTCTGCTGCCGGCAAAACCGACCTTGTCTGCGTCTCCCGGACTGGAGGTGCTCGCGGACAAGGGTCGCTGACTGCTCGCCGCTATGTCACTGAGGTCCTGGAAGTGCATGTGGTCCCCTTTGCCGAATCTTTTGGCGAGGGGTTCACATTAATGCACGACAACGCTCGCGCTCACACTGCAGGCATCGTGAGCGACTTCTTGCAGAGGTCCCAAATCTCTGTGATGCAGTGGCCAGCGCGAAGTCCGGATCTGAATCCTATAGAGCACCTCTGGGACCATCTTAAACGTAAGGTTCGATCTCGGGATCCAGCTCCTTCGACTCTACAGGAGCTCCAAGACGCGGTGATTGAAGAATGGGGGCTTATCCCTCAAGAAGAGCTCCTGAAGTTGGTGAGGTCCATGAGGGACCGTATGGAAGCCGTGATCAGGGCAAGGGGGGGTAACACTAGATTTTAAGTTAATTTTAAGACACTTTTTGTACATTTTTCTTTGTAAATTATCTGTTGTTAATTAGGACTTAATTAAGGATTTTTATTATTTTATTAATTTTAATGTTGTTTGTATAATTATAATTAAACAGAAAGTTAAATTTAATTGTTTTTTGATACTCCTTTTTGTTACCTTTCTAATGATACCCAACACTATCCTCTACATAAGGTTTAAGAATTTTTAAAGATGATTTTTAAAAGGTGCGATTTTTTTGACGCCGAGTGTATATATAGTAATTGTTCAAGCGTAGCACACTGTATCTATCGCTTTGACTCTAATGCGGGCTACGGAGCTACGGAACTTTGCTACGACAACTACGAACAATTTCGTTTACTCTACGAAGAGCCTAAATATACTTCTTTACACATACATGGTAAAAAAAAGAACTATTTTGATTTTATTTAAATTTTGTACCCCTTTTTACGAAAATTGCGCGGATGGAGGAGTATGAAATTTCGCACACTTATAGTTTATATAGAGAAGGATTGCAGAATGTTAATATTACTTTAAAATCATGCATAAAAATACATTAAATCGATAAAACAAACATTTCACACTACCATATATTTGACACACACGCTTATATACACTTTTCAAAAATTACAAAAATGTAAGAGGAGCGGCTGAAATCTGTCAATGCCAATCAAAACTCACATTCTATCTTTTTTAATTTTTCATTGCTTAGGATACAATCCGTGCAGCCTTAATAAAATTACGGTCGAATTTCGACCACTGGGCGACCACAAGTAATTGTAAATGTTTAGGTTAGGTCAGGCAAAGTGAGTATCGGATTTTTTCGACGTATTGCCGGGTTTGTGATCACCAACGAGCCATTACCCATCAATTGTAGTGACGACTAGACTGTAATGATGGAGGCCTTTACAATTGCCTAAAACTTGCTGTAATTTCAATGATTTTTTTAAAATAGAAAATTATATATCGAATTATATATATTTCATTTATCACAAATTTATATGGTAAATTGCGCAGTGCGAAATAGGAACAAAACTACTATAATCTAATTATGTACAATATAGATATAAATATAGCTATTGAAGTATGTAATCAACGAGTATCCATATAATCTTATAAAAGTCTAATTTAATATAAAATGTAACCATTTCTGTTTTCAATAAACACATATCATTTTTTTACATTTTTCTAGAAGCTAAATTCACGATGGCAGATGGTATCAGTTCATAATATATTTTTATCTAACCGGTGTATTTTTTAAAATATGAATGACGATAATAAATAAATACACAAAGAAATATTGTCATTTTTTAATTCTATAAAAGCACGATTTCAAATCGTCAAAAGATGAAAAGACACCTAATCTAAGATTTAAGTGATGATAAGGCCAATGATGGAAGCGCACTTGATCCGGGATCCTCAACTAGTGAGGCACTGGCTATCTTATCTCTAGCTGCCGGAACACAACAATGCTGCAAACATTGATGTTATGGCGACATATTTAGATAAGATGGTAGTAGCTAGCCAGGCGGACAAACAAGCCCTACCACCAACCAAACCGAGTACAGAAACATGTACCCCCCGCTGTAGCAGAATACCAGTGCTTTGCTTATATACGAGGGTGAATCGAAAAGTTCTTAGAAGAGCATATATATAAAACCTTTTTGGGAGAAGTTCGATATTCAAATTAAAGAGTGTTAATCACACAATATATACTACTCAAAACAAAATAAGGGCCACGAGGTATTTTTTCATTTTGGTGTAAATTATTAAACATTTACATATTGAAAGTAGTAAAATATTGAGTATACAAACTCTTTGATACCTAAACTTTTTAATATTGTAGTATTCATCTAATGCTGGCAACAATTTTAAATAAAATTTGATTTAAAATTATTTTTGAAAATTTTGATTCCATTTTCTTTGAGGTTTGCTTTCCTTAGCTTCTTGGTTTATTAGAAATTATCAGAGTTCATTGATATCTCGAGTCAGAAACATCTTTTGCAATATGCCACAAGCACGCAGGCGTCATATGGACTCGCTGACAACAACCAGAGCCGTTACAATGATTGAAGAAGGTCATTCGCAGCGATCTGTGGGTTTGCAATTGGGATTTTCTCGAAGAGCTATTCAAAATCTATGGAATCGTTTCCAAGAGACCGGCAGTGTTAGAAGAAGACCTGGTTCGGGCAGAGTTCGCATTACAACAGCTCAAGAGGATCGTTACATTCGATTAAGTGCGCGCCGAGATCGCACAACGACGGCCCGCAAGCTGCAAAATCGTTTACGGCTCACAACGGGTACTCGTGTCAGTGACCAAACTATTCGTAATCGATTGCATGAAGACCAGCAGGCATCAAGAAGGCGAGTTGTCCGTATTCCATTAACCAGAAATCATCGTGCAAATCGTTTAAGATTTTCCCGTCAACATTTGGACTGGGACATAAACCAATGGGGCATGGTGCTCTTCACAGACGAATGCAAAGTTAAATTTTTTAACGACGATCGGCGTATTAGAGTATGGAGAAGACGCGGCGAGAGATTTTCAGAAGCCTGCATCCATGAAGTCGATCGTTTTGGTGGTCCAAATGTAATGATTTGGGGCGGGATAAGCTTACACGGCAAAACTGAGCTCGCTATTTTAAATGAGGGTACTGTTACTGCTCAGCGGTATATTGAGGAAGTCGTCAGACCACATGTGATCCCATTTGCCCAGCGAGCGGGTCCTGGATTCATCTTGATGCAAGACAATGCTCGTGCACACACGGCTCAAGCGACTCGGTTTGTACTGGAAGCGTCTCAAATTCAAGTCTTGCCGTGGCCGGCGAACAGTCCGGACTTAAATCCAATAGAGCACATGTGGGATCAGTTGAAACGAAGAGTTAGAGACGGTGATCAGGAAATCCACAACCAACAGCAACTCATCAACGCTGTTAAAAGGGCCTGGGAAGAGATTCCAATGGAAAATGTCAGGCATTTGATTGAGAGCATGCACTCCAGGCTTCAGGAGTGCGTAACGAAACGAGGGGGGCATACCCGTTACTAAAAGATGAGCATGGAGTATTTTCTTTTGTTTTCAGTAACTTTACATTGTTTTTATTTTTAACCTTAAATGTGTTTTTTCTTTCCAAAGCAAATAAACTTTTTAATCATTATTATTGGAATAAATTTATTGGCCTACACGGTAAAAACAACATTAGTTTTCGTTATGGAGACAAAAAAATTAATATTGGTTTTATTATTTTCATGGTACAGAAAAAATACCTCGTGGCCCTTATTTTGTTTTGAGTAGTATATATGCAAACAGTCACTTGTTTTTGTCAGTTCGATCGCACGTAATAAATTGTTTTGTGCAACGAGGTGCTAAAAACGCAAAATTATGGATAAAAGTGAGTTACGTGCGCTGCGGTGATAAAATATCTCAGCTTGAAAAAAATTACTACGAAGGAAATTTTTTCGGACACTCGGCATACATTAGGGGATGATGCTATTAATATTATACCCTATTCTACGGTTGCGTACTGGGTTGCTGAATTTAAAAGAGGTTGACCAAGCTGTAAAGATGACCCGCGTTCTGGGCGGCCTTCAACCTCCCTTACGGAAGAAAATGTCCAAAAAGTTGAGAGAGAGTTGAGGTTTTGGCAGACAGAAGAATCACTATTAAACAAATAGCTGAGGTCCGAAAGATATCATTGAAACGTCGTGCAAAACTGTCATTGGGCGTGTTGTTTCTTATTGATAACGCTCCTGCCCATCGATCGGAAGTTCCGCTCAACGCGATCCCATATTCTCCGGACCTAGCCCCAAGTGATTTTCACTTATTCCCATAATTAAAAGAGGAAATTCGTGAAACTAAATTTTACGATAATGACGCGGTTATGGCTGTCGTAAAGGAGATTTTCGAGAGTAAAGAGAAATATTTTTTTTAAGGAATAAGGAAATTAGAAACGCGTTATTCGCATTCAAGGGGACTATGTAAAAAATATACATATTTTTGTTTAAATTTTTGCATTTTTTAATAATAGATTCAGAGAAAATGAGCGCTGATTTGTTATTTTTTTTTGAGAGAGTTTGCTTATTGCCTCATACGTCATTTTCAGCTTCACCGGGCTTTTTTGGGGGTGGCAGGGAACGTTAAGGGTCCCTCAAGCCGTGTGAAATGAATCACCTTCGGAGGTTTACTAGAGGGAACGGCATCGCGCACTAGTGCGCGTCCCCGTGCCCTACTATGTAGATTCTCCGAAGGGTTCGGATCGGATCGGGGAGCGGAGCAACCTGAGGGCGCCTCTAAAGGCTCGGACCTCGGCTCGGGTTGACCGGGCCGTGGTGTAGGAGAGAAGCGCCCAGGTACATGTCTGCACCTGGTGTAGAGCGCGTGTGAACCGGTTCGTCGTACCCTTGTTCTACGAGTACGGTGTCTTGGGCCTAAACTAGTGTGCATGTTTAGTGTATTCTGTAAATGTGATGATTGATGATCTAAAAATATGATGATAGCTGAAGTATGGCCCAATTGCTCTGCTACAGCACACACATACCGTTTTAATGTGCGTTCTTATGTTATTGTGTGCAGAAGGTATTATCTTATGGTTTATTTACTACCTACTGATTTTGCTTATTTTATGATGGTGTGTGTGTTATGAATTGCCAAATAAACTTTTATCTATCTATCAATCCCAAAGTATGCTTAAAATATGATACAAATTTAATATGGACAAATTTATTCATAAGCATATGTTGTTCATAAAACACACAGTATAATTAATCCTAATTATTTATGCGAAAACTCTTGATCCCTTGATATTTATAGATTTTCAATAAATCCCAATAATGTTATGTATGAATCAGTAATAAGAAACTCATGGGCGTGCGTGTTCGTACTTAATGTAATAAAGCTGCATATTTTGTTTGAACTCGCTAATCTCTAGTACTACCAGTCGGATTCAAAAAATTTTTTGTGCTTTTGATAGCTCAATTTTTGTGAAAGGCTATAGGCTATTTAACATCACGCTATGACCCTCTAAAAAAAGAAAAACGCTAAGAGAATACGAAGTACTGCGAATTCGGGTGACGCGATGCGATGCAGTGGCTCGAGGAATAGCCGGTGGTATATAAAGATGTATTCGTTATACAAAACAAACACACAAAAATGTTTGAGTTTGTTTTTGAAGAAAAAGAAATTTCAATGTGAAGAAACATCGCGGCAGCACACAAAACATAGGTACACTTTTTTTTTAACTATTATTAATACTAAAATACTTTGTCTATTAATATAAAGGGATTTTCGTAATTCAAGCATTATGAACTCGTCTAGAACACGTCGTAGAACACGTCTAATGAACCATACTTCTATCATTGACATCAAATGTATACCGTGTCTCTTAAGCAAATATTTCTATGAACTAAACCCCCTAAAAAAACAGTTTGTAATTTGAAATGAATTCTAAATCTGAAAATGGGATTTTGTAACTCGCTTCTTCGAGAGCGACTGAGGCCCAAAGGATAAGAACGCCTTCTTTCGTCGTCTTCAGGGCGTTAGTGATTTATCTACCTTTTTTTTATACAACGTGTAACAGAAAGGTGTGGTAAAAATGAAAAGATAAAAATTAAAGTGAAAGACCAAAGAGGGCACAACAAGAATAATGTTTGGAAAGAGAACAAAAGAACCTCCACAGCCCACCGATAATTGCATTACACGGACCTTAACGTTCTAAAATCAAATTCGCCAAATCGCACCGCAACGACCCAATCGAGAATCGGGAACGTATCAATCAAATTTAGAAAAAAAAATTGGAACGGGGCCTCCGCGCCGCTCAGCCATTCGAAAAACCAATTTCGAATTTGGAACGTCGACGCGGCCCACGCCTGTAGTAGTATACGTATATAGGGCTGTACGGTTCATTCTGAAGGCACCAGTTGCGCTATGAATGGGCCCATTCAATACTGGGGCGCGGGGTGCGCATGCGTGCGATCGATCTGGCGCGGGGGGGTGGGGCCTCCTGCCCATTGACAATGCAATGTCGATTACGTTGGCATAACAAAATTTGTAAGTTATGCTTTTGGAATCGTTCGTGGTGTTAAGAGGGTAGGGAAAATTTTTGCTACCGTCCTAATAACGATGACATTATTTGATGGAATTCGATTTTGAGAAACTTGCCGGTTGCTAGGACTCTAGGTGCCCAGAAATAGAAGGTATAAGAGGAAACAGAACATTTCAAAGAGATACCGATACAATATAAGTAAGAGACAAATAAAAATTAAAATACGTAAATAGCGTGAGGGCCAACGTAGGACCCTACCTCAGAAGGCGGAATGTGCCAATGCACCGCATCGAGAGCAATCGAGAGCCGATCGATCAGCCGGTGCTGAGGAGCTTGATGGCTCAGTGGTGAACGCGCCCGATCTGCGTTTGCTGACGTAAGCAACTTTCGCAAAGGCCGGTCATCGGGTGGGTGGCCAAAAATGTATCATCTCGAGCTCCTCCGTGCTTCGGAAGGCACGTAAAGCCGTTGGTCCCGGCTGCATTAGCAGTCGTTAACAACTGCACTGAGCCCGCGTGGTGGTTTGTGGCCCGTTCTCCCTATCCTTTCATAGGGAATGCTCGTGCCCCAGCAGTGTGGACATAAAATGAGCTGATGATAATGATGATGATGCTGAAAACACTACAACGACTCTGGCATTTTCACAGGGCTGGGGGAAGTGGCACTAATCTTCGGGCCACTGGTGACTGATGCTTTTTTCCTTTGAACCATAAGACTTCAATGAAATGATATGTTACGTATTGGCAAAAACTGGTTCGAACTATGGTTTGTTTTAGGGTTCCGTAGTCAACAAAGAACCCTTATAGTTTCGCCATGTCCGTCTGTCTATCGTCTGCCTATTAGTACTAGAAAGCTGTAATTTGGCATGGATATATATATTAATCACGCCGACAAAGTGGTGAAGTAAAGTTTTGAAAAAAATTTTTTTTTTATATTTACACGTGAAGTGGGGATGTAATATTTTTTTTCTTGTTTTCCCCTAAGTGTGGGGTGTCGTTAGATAGCAATTTCAAAAATATAGCGGGTTTGTGAAAACAGTTTTTTGATTGAGGCATCCTTTTATGAGCAATTAAGCTTTAAAGTGCAAAATTTTGTTAAGAGTCATTTGCCCACCCCCCCCCCCCCCCATGCCAGCCAAATGGTTGTTTTTGGATACGTGAAAAAATTTACGGTAGTTGTATATATGACGAAGTCAAAAGGAAAACTATCACAGCTAAGTAGGCTTTACAAGTTTACGAGTAACAGTCGACCAACTTACAAAATGACAAAATGATGTTATAGCGCTTCACCGTCGAGAAATGAAATAAATTAATAAAGATAGAACACAGAACATAGTTATTTATATGCCGTTTGAAACCGGGTCAAACTAAAACTCCTCTTATTACTGACAGGTGGGGGTGGATTCATTATCTCTTGGCGGTATTTATAAATTTATTTAATTATCAGATGCGCAAAACAGGTAACAGTCACGAAACTTAATAATCATACATGCAATTAAAACCTAAAGGCTAGGTTGAAATACGAACATACTAGTAAACACTACTACTACTACTAAACTGAAAATATGTAATGTCTTTACAAAAACAAGTTATAATGAATAAATTTTATAATTAAAAAATTGTGAAAACATTAATGATAAAATTGAATCTAATAAGCTATTTTTTATAAAAAAAAAAATATAATATAATAACTAACTATCTAAAATATATTATTAAAAGGAGTCCCTTTAGGCAAGGTTCCGATGATACTGGCAGCGTTCCCCCTTTAAATAGCTAGACTAATTCTTTGTCCGAGGTAATTTTATTATTTTTTTTTTTATTTTAAAATTTAATTTCATATTTGAAATTAATATATTTAACAATTTATCAAATTTTAACTAACCATATAAATCTTTTATATCTATATATGTAAAATTCTCGTGTGATAATGTCAGTTGCCATACTCCTCCGAAACGGCTCGATCGATTTTAATGAAATTTTATATGTATATTCGGTAGGTCCTACAATCGGCTGCAATCTATTTTTAATACCCCTAAGTGATAAGGGTGGTCCACGCCAAACATTTATTTTTTACAATTTAATTTTCCAATACAAAATGTTCCACGATTTGTTTGTTTTGTTGTCATAGAAACTGTCAAAGTGGTACGAGGTCCGCCGGGTCAGCTAATTACTATATAAAATTAATAATGTATTGTAGGATAGCGCCACAATTTATTTTCACTCTAAATACTTTGTCACTTTACTTTTGAATCTTAATACACTACAGTTAAAAAGATTATGACCTTTACAGAGGAAGAACTTGATCTCTGTAAAGGCATGCTTGATTATGATTCATCTGATGACCAGACAAATTTTTGGGGAACCTATAATGTTTGTAAGCTTTTAAAAATTAGACAACATCAATACATTGTTCTGATCCCAAGGTAAAGCTAAAGCTCTCGTTTTAGAAAATCGGTAACAACGACGGTACCACAACCACCCAGACCCGACACAATATCGAAAAGTTCGTTTTCGACATTGACCCGACCGGGAATCGAAGCCGAGACCTCAGAGTCAGCGCCGCCCAAATCCGGCATGCAAGCGACTCTGCTACGGAGGTCGTCAATCATATTTTATAAATAATTAAAGTAAAAGTAAATACCCTTTAAACTGTCCCACAGCTGGGCAAAAGCCTCCATCATTGAAATCATGTCGTCGCTATAACCACTCAAACGTCCAAAGCGCGCGATCAATGCCGCCGCAAACGTCCGACCGATGCCGAACACGAACCGTACCGTGCCGTCTTCGCTCTTGACTAAAACAGTTTATGCTCGAAAATTACACTAGCTATATCGAAACAAAAAACACCTACGCATAGAGGAAAGTCTACCGCATAAAAACATATATATATTTATACACTTTTAAACTTTCGCGTTCCATAGTTAAACAAAAGAATTTAAACGACGATTAGCGCACGACCACGGCCGTTGAAACTCGATCGAAACTTCGGGTATAAAGGAGGTATGATACCTTTTTACTAATTAGTTTGCGTTAATCCCCGTTTAAATTCTTTTGTTTATATATATTTTTAACAGGTTGACCGCCGCCGGACCCCGACACAATAGAAATTCTATTGGGTGTTAACCTTCTATACCATTTTATTCAGTAGAAAACAAATGTAACACTTGAAAGAATCGGTAAAATTTTTGACAGTTTCAAGTTTCAATTTAATTTAGTTTATCCACAATGTCATTTGAATCTATATCCTTTCATTTGATAGGAGGAGATGGGAAGGACGCCTGACCTAGGAATTGATCACCAACCCTCATGTGGCAAGCGTCGTGGTGGTTAGTCAATAACCAAGATTTCAGGGACATTATAAAGGATATTTACTTTATTTTACTTATTAAGTTACCAAAAATACAAGCTACCAAAGATTATAGATAGCATTTTCCAGCTGCGGGACAGTATACAGGGTGTAATCGATAAGTGTGACCAGGCGATTATTACGTAACTATTACAGACATTAAAAAACTTTAAACTGATATCGAAAGTACGTTACCTAATGAGTAGAATGACATCAATAACTTTTTAAAAATCAAACGATAAGTATCCAAAATTTAGACATCAAACCTTGTTAGGTTAAATAAACAGTTTCCTTTAATATCAGTACTAAGCTAAAATAACTTTTTGAAATAAGGAAACTAAAACCTTTCTACTAATCTCATACTAAATGTATGGGAGTGTTTAATGTAATTTTCAAAAAGTTATTGATGTCATTTTACTCATTAGGTAACGTGCTTTCGATATCAGTTTAAAGTTTTTTGATATCTGTAATAGTTACGGAATAATCGCCTGGTCACACTTAACGATTACACCCTGTATAGGCTATTTACTTACGAGAGCACCTACGCGTTGATAAGTAATACATTATATAGGTGTGCTCCAATTTATTACATACTACTTACTATCACTTTAACCACGACTTTGTCCGCGTGGATTTATTTTTTTAATCTTTTAAAAAGAAACTCTTATTATCAAAATAAAATATAGCCTTTGATACCCATAAAGAATGCAGCATTCCATCAGTGAAAGAATTTTTGGAATTGGACCAATAGTTCCAGAGATTACTCTCTTCAAACAAACAAACAATGTCACAAATTTACCTCCTTACTAATAGATGTCTATACTAGATATAAATTTTGCCTGAAGTTCCGAACCATACACAGAGCTAATATGTATATTAATATACAAAGAGACACTCCACTTAAAGTTCCAATTAAATGTTTCTTCGTACCGTACTGATTTGTATGGCACTTGGTATACTCTCAAAGCAGTTAAACTTTGGAACAAGTTGTCAATTGCTACTCTTCCCCTTCGCTAATGATAGCACTATAAGTTATTTCATAGCACAACTGCGAAGTCACATACCGGTATGCTATTTTTAAAATTGAGAAAATAGTTAAAAAATTATGTCGCTCGAAATCGCTAACTAGTACTTTGTATAAGGTTAGCGTTTATTCTAACTTTTTAAGAGTCGTAGCGTAATGTTAAATAGGTTATAGCGTTTCACAAAAATTGGGCTATCAAATGCAAATGTAATTTTTCAAATCCGATTGGTTGTTCTAGAGATTAGCGCGTTCAAACAAAAAAACAAACTCGTCAGCTGTATTATATTAGTATAAATGTATAAGAATGTTCAAAAGGTTGTGAATAACTTTGGACATTAAAGTCATACGAGTAGCATTTACGTCCCTCTTTACCCTAATAACAATGCGGCAAGCGTAAGTAACATTTTTATTATAACTTTTTGGGTGGAGCGTGGTGTTCTGGAGCTGAAATAAACTAACGAAGACATGTGTGGCCCGCTCCCCAAAACTAAAGTTGTTTGCGGACTCGGGACGTATCTGAAATTTATCACTTTCAAGGGTAAAAAGGCCGGTACAAGATAAAAATTCAATAATTACATAAAGCCAGCGAAATCAAACATAAGTACTTTATACAATTAAAAATATCAATACGGTAGTCCTTCGTAATTTTATGCAACATCATACGTTGTTATTACAGTCGGAGGCACGCACAAAGTGAGAATGATTTGACCTATCACTAAATGTGATGCCTATTTCGAAGGGCTACCGTATTGATATTTTTAATTGTATACAGTACTTATGTTTGATAATGTTTTGATTTATTACGCTGGCTATTATGTCATTATTGAATTTTTATCTTGTTCCGGCCTTTTCAGTTGATTTTCTAATTAGTTATTATTTTTTACGCAGGCGGGTTTTTTGTTTTTTTTTTTATTTAGGTCTTTTTAGCTAGACAAATTACGTAATCGGTTCAATTCATTTAAAAAGTTTACATCATGTGGTTGTCATAATTATTATAATTTTTTTTTGTTTATTGTTTTACGGCTCCGGATGAAATCCATCAAGCCTATTCATTCGTTCTGTCTTCATATTATTATGTAATACATAAATAAACAATATTGATGATGATGAATGATAATAGAAATGGGAAGTGAGAAATGATATTACCCCCCAACCCCTCGAGCATCTCAGTAAAGAGTGGGGCTTTACTAAGTCCTCACGCAGACTTCTTGTGAGAATTTGAAAAGTAACGTTGCACTGTTTTGTTTCATTTGCCAACACTCATGTACACTCACGAACACTTAACGGTTAATAATCCACCATTATTTCACATTAATATTCGACATAACACTAATTTTAGAAAATAAAACAAAACCGCAGACATGACTCTTCACTTTCCCGCCAAGAAGTCCAATTATTATAATCGTAGACTGATGACGTATTTTTTTTTTAGTATTACGGTAATGATAATTATGATATACCTTTTTGAAATCCTTGTGTTGAGCCCTCTAATTTGATACACATATGTAGTATTAAAAAAGAAAATTGTTTTTCATCAAGTCCAATGGCGTTGCACAGCCGCTATGTTTGTTTTTTTTAACGTCAACTATCTAAGAACACTTGGGCATGCAGCTAAGGCGAATCTAACGATACCTCAATTTTGTAAATCCGTTCAGCGGTTTCTGGAGATATGAGGTAATAAAGAATATTACATACATACAAGATACGCGCGAAAAACAATACCCTTACTTTGCAGTCGGGTAAAAAGGTAAAATAAAAGATATTTCCTTGCCTGTAAGTCTACTCTATAAAAATAATAGGGTATTTGACTACAATGAAAATATAGATCAAAATGTTGTCAACTTACCAGTAAACATTTTTAAAACCAATCCACCAAAGCCAGCGCATAATTTATTTTTTTAATTTTTAATTTTTAAATAGTAATTATTTACAATTACATAATTACAATTTTTTTTAAAAATCATTAACAAAAAGAATTAATTTTTTATGCTTGACCACGTGATCGCAAACGCACGGGATTGGCTGAATCAGGGAGAGACGTCACCGGCTTGTTTACAGTAAATGACACTCGAAGTTTTGTATGGTGTGATTAGACAGATAAAAGTTTGTTTACAAGCAAGTGACGTCACGACGTCACGTGACCTGCATGCATAGTTTTGGCGGCTATTTTATTCATTTGAATTTTAATTGCGATTTTCATAAAAAATAAAGAAATTCACAACGAATTAATCAAATTGCAAATATATTATGCTATGATATTTAAAACATGTAAAATACTCTAATATATAGTATAGTAGAATGTGGTTGTTTTGTTTATATAATTTTAACGCAAATTTTTGGCTTTCAAAGTAAAAAAAGTAAATAGTGTTGAATAATTTCGGCGGGCTGGTTAGAACCACGATAGCTCCATTGGAAGAGCACCTGACCCGGTATGTCAGAAGGGTGCAGGTTCAAATCCTGCTCGTGGAATTTTTTTCAACATTGTGTTTTTGTAATATATATAGTATAGTAGATTTAAAGGCTTGCATGCTGTGTATGCTAAATTTAGATAATTGTCTAGTCCTATCACGTGGAATATGTTTGCATGCTTTTGTTATGACATTAATCTGTCAGTGTACCGTTCATAAATTAATGAATAAATACTGTCCCACTGTGCACTGTTGGACAAAAGTCTACATTATTTGAATCAAGTCATCGTTACAATAAATTTATGGGTATGGTCTAATCACCAAGCTTGCCAAGTAGATTGCAGGTTGGTGATCACAAACCGGGGCTATGCATCGGATAATCCGAACCTCGCTATATACGACCTGGAATGAAAGCCAGGACCTCAGGTTTAAATTATCTTTTATATTAATTTAATTAATTAATTTGAAATACAAGTGTCAAAAATATGATTACGAGCGGGATTTGAACCCGCACCCTGTGACATTAGGCTTACAACGTAATAGTAGATAGTGTTGATTAATTTCGTCGGGGTAAACAGAGCCACGATAGCATAGTTGGTGGTGCACCTGACTCGGCATGTCATGGGGTGTGGGTTCAAACCCGCTCGTGGAAATTTTTGCAACACTTTTTTTTAAATTATATTTAACATTAATTAATTAATTAACAATTAAACTGAGTAAATATTTCTGCTGGTATACGAGTACCCCCACTGCACCTTTTGGTGTTATTTCCGTTCACCACAGATAAAGGCAAAGTGTAAAATAAAAAGAGTTATTCCGTTCGGATCCCCAAGAACTGATACCCTAGTGGATCACATTTATTTTAAATTATTTTATATTCCGTTCTGATCCCCAACTGTCTATTTATACATTTTTGGGATAGTCAGCAAGAAAATAATTATGTGTACAGGTTTTATTAGATTAATCCGTTTGGTAATATTTAAGGAACATTCAGTCATGTTTTCCCTCTTTCCTATGATATGGGGTCCTTCAAACGAGGCGTGAAGAAGCACCTTGTGGGCCGGCAGAGTGAAGTTGACTGATGCTGCGTTGTTTTCACGCTGCACCAGTTGTCTTCGCGTCTGGACTCCATTTTCACTTAACATCAGGTGGTGTGGAGTCATTTGCCGTGCTAAGTATAAAAATAAAAAAAAAGTCAATTTAGATTAACATAATATTATTATATTTTTAGCTAATTCAACAGTAGTATCCTTTTAAATATTTTTATCCTGTGTAAAAAAGGGGGCGCGTGGTATGCAATATACTATAATACAATAGAACAGTTGTTATCGTTTTGGCAAATCTGTATGAAGCTTTTGTAACATTTTTTTTTCCTGCAACAAAGGTTCGTGACATGTACAACCCGGCTGAGCTAAGATTGCGCTCGAGTCGATGACGTCACGTGACCAGGGGGTGAACGGGGAAAGAGAGCGGGGAAGCGGGAGTGATGTTATTAGTTTTTATGTTAAATCGGCACTGACTTGACGACTTAACCGAAGTGAAGGTGAAGTGTTCGTTCTTATTCATAATAAGGAAATCCTTTTGTGATAAAGTGATCCGAATGCTGCTAATTAAATAAAGTAAGTACTTTTAAATAACTTATACTCTGTTATTAGCAAGTGTATATGCGTATCTGTATATACATACGTACATAAATGTAGGTACACACGTATATAAGATATCAAACTTTTGATTTTGATGAATTTTGCAATTTGCGGGTTTTGTATAAAACGTGCCAAGCAAAGCGCGGTACTTATGTCATTTAAAATTCAATTCATTTGCAAATTAAGTGTACATTATAGGTCTTAAAATTAGTACAATGGCAACAACTTAATCAAGCCGTGCATTGGGTATTACAAATGTAAGAGGACATTAACAAATTAAATAAAATTATTTAATAAAATTTTACTTAAAAATTTAAACAGGAATTGGAGATGTGATGTTATAGTTGTAAAATAATGCAGTAAGTATTCTAAATTATTAAATTATTTTAAGGCTGTATTTTAGATCATTTTATATTGTAATTCGTCAACTGAGTAAAAGCTATTTTCAATAAGCAGAATGAAAAAAATGTTTTGTGTTATTTAGCTTTGTCCAAAGCCAAGGACAAAACATTGATCAATGTACCATATTGTGATTACTGTGATAATTCTCTATAGTGGTTTAAGTTTTATTTTGTTATTTGATTTATCTATGGTTAGTTATTTACAAATTGTTTTATGTAATTTAAGTTTGACGAAATCCTAGGACAATACATAAATCATTGTGCTATACAGGTTGTGGTTTTGAACAGTCGCCATATTGTACACAAGTGTAGAACAAGTACTTATAATTTAAATAAAAATATTAAAAAAAAATATTACCTATTGGTTGGTGTCCTATATCTTTCGTAACATCTCACGTTTCTATTCGAAATTCACATGTACTACTCCGAGGTCAACGACCGTTAACGTAAACAAACATTGCTGTCGTGGCTATTTAACGCTACTACATCCTAGAAACTAAATAGGTACCTACGTTATTTAGTCTAGGTATGAATGTTACTTAGCCACTTCCTATTAAAAGTTTCTTGGTTCGATTCCCAGTTACTCGACAGAATTACTCGATTCAGAAAAAAATAAACTACGTACCTATGCTATTAGTATGTAGGTATGAAAATTAAATTAAATGAAAATGTGCTTAAGCAACTTTGACTTACCTATGTTACTCGTAACAAGTGTTCAAAATGTGCCCCATTACGAGCGATACACAAAGCAGCACGACGCCGAGAATTTTCTTTTAATTGGTTGAGAACGTAAATGTTTTCTCTCACCGTTTCAAAAGCGGACACCACTCGCGTACGCAATTGCACTACACTTGTAACTTCCTCAGAATACACTAGCCTTTTTACATCACCCCACAAATAAAAATCTAGCGGTGTTAGGTCCGGGGAGCGAGGAGGCCAAGACACTGGACCGCCACGTCCCACCCACTGCGATCCAAATGTATCGTTTAGGTAGCTGCGCACTACTTGTCCATAATGTGGTGGAGCACCATCCTGCTGGTAGAAGAGGTCTCTGTGGAATGCCAGTGGAATGTCCATCAACAGCTCATCTACAACGTGGTGCAGCAGATCTAGGTAGGTAAGGCTGTTGAGATGACCTTCAATGAAATAAGGCCCCAGTAAATAAGGGCCAATAATACCAACCCAAACATTTAGGCTGAAACGTCTTTGGAAGGAGTCTTTTTTTGTGACATGAGGGTTCTGTTCTCTGTGTGCCCACCAGTGCTCATTATGCACGTTGTAGACGCCGACCCTTGTGAACTGCGCCTCGTCAGTCCACAGAATATTAACGTGCTGATGTTCGAGGAGCCACGTACAAAACTCGACTCGGCTGGACTGGTCAGTGGGAAGCAAATCCTGAACTCGTCGAAAATGGAATGGGTGCTGCTGGTTCTTCTTCAACAAGCGCCAAACGATGGTGTGATCAAGGCCAAAGTGCCGCCCAGCATCACGTGTACTGGCGCGTGGCTCGTCGTCGAAGAACTGCAAGATCTGCTCCTGTAAGTCGACGGGCAGGCCCACGTTGCCTCGACCACTGGCGTGCGCTGGGATACTGAACTGCCCGTAATCCAGTAGGCGTTGTGTAGCAGCCAGCATCGTCGTTCGGGACGGCGTTGGTCGGTCTGGCCACCTCTCCGCGAACATCTGCACTGCACCCCTCAAGCTGTTACCGGCGAGGGCATACATCCGCACCATTTCAACGTAGTCGTGATTAGAATAACGCGACATCGTACCTACGTTTGAAAACGGCCCGGATTTTTTTTGTCAAACGTGTGCGCGCGCTCGCGGTTAGCGGGAGACTGAGCGAGCGGCGACCGTTGAATCGTCGTCGGTTCCCGCTTTGTGGTGGCTAGCCGACAAAAGCCGGCGCAAGCGGTGGCATTTGTAGGCATTTGTTTTGCGCACCTAGCGCAGAGCCAAAGTAGTAGCACAGCGTAGTATATTCAAAAGAATGACATGCAACAGAAACAAAATCTTTTTCGTATTTTTTTTTACGTATTTTTTTTTAATGGATTTATTATCAGTTACATTAACATAATCGCCTCCTTAAATTTGGCAACTGTTCAAAACCACAACCTGTATTGTGATTACTGTGATAATATTATTTAGTAGTTTACTGTTTATTTTATAGGACCAAATATAATAATAATCTGTGATAATTAGGTATATCTTAATAGAAATAAAAACAATTTTTACACTAATATCTGTTTTTCAATTGACTGTACTTATCCATTAAAAAAGGAAGGGGATTGGACCGGAATGGTAAAGTTTACAGTGGATGAGACCGGAATTAAAAAATAACAATAATTGGATGGTGGATCGGTTTTGGGGATCAGACCGGAATAACTGAATCAAAATTAAATTAAGGCGCAAAACAAGGATGCTATCAAACACCGCATCATCATCACCATCAGCCCATTTTATGTCCCTACTGCTGGGGCACGAGCCATCCCTATGGATGGATAGGGAGAAAGGGCCATAATCCACCACGCGGGCCCAGTGTAGTGCGGTCGTTGTTACCGACTGCTAAAGCAGCCGGGACCAATGGCCTTACGTGCCTTCCGAAACACGAAGGAGTTCAAGATAATAAATTTTTGGTCACCCATCCGATGACCGGCATTTGCGAAATTTCCTTAACCTCAGCACTCACAGACCGGGCGCGTTAACCACTGCGCCATCGAGCTCCTCACACCACATACACATAGTACATAACAAGTACATAAAAGATGTTCGCCAAAGTCTGTTTCATGAAAACCCGATAATATTTCCATTTAAAATAACGCGATGTAGACTATCCGCGCGACAACTACTCGTATGATCGTATGAATATATGTTTGATAGTGAATAGCTTGTAGGGTATTGGAAACATAATTTTATATATTTACAGTATCGTCAATAGCGTAAAGAAAATACACTTTTTAGAGGAGCTTGTGGCGGCGTCACCTACCGCACACGCCGCACATTATTCGACACGAAGCAAACACCTTCTCAACCATGTCAACAGATGGCGCCACAAACGCATACCAACGACGTCGCCAATACTACGACGATAAAATAGTATAGGAAGTCTGCATCGCGGTAGCGAAGTTTCACCATCTCCTTCGCTATATATAGCACCTCCAACTAACATCCATTGGATCATGCGAGGTGCCACGGGTTGCCCGTGGTACTATCGCAACGTAGATCTCCACCGTGATCTTGAACTTCCCACTATCAAAGACTTTATCAAGGACGTTTCCATACGTTACTTTGATAACGCCCCCCACCACCCTAACCCGCTTGTTGTGGCGGCCGCCAACTATAATGTTGGAAGCCTTCCACGTCCTAGATTACCCCGACGATCCCATAACAGTTGCGAACGCCCCCCCGCCCGATCCTCTAAATGACACCACACATTTATAGAATACACTAAACATGCACACCAGTTTAGGCCCAAGACCCCGTACTCGTAGAACAAGGGTACGGAGAACCGGTTCACACTCGCTCTACACCAGGTACAGACATGTACCTGGGCGCTTTTCTCCTCCACGCCCGGTCAACCCGAGTCGAGGTCCGTGCCTTTAGAGGCGCCCTCGGGTTGCTCCGCTCCCCGATCCGATTTGAACCCTTCGGAGAATCTAGTAGGGCACGGGGACGCGCACTAGTTATTAAAGTGGTGACTGACTGGGATAAGCTTGAGAAATTACTCGAGCCAGTGAGTCACTAAACCAAATCTCCGATGTCATTGCCACGCCTCACGAGACAGTGTCGGTCGACGCCCTCTATAGTCATCTCACTAACGCTATAAGCGAATCGTCCCAGCGGGTTGTTGCGACGGGTGACCGTCGCTTCAAGCTGCCGGACGATGTGAGGCAACTATTGAGAGCCCTCAATAGCTAAGTACGCCGCCACGCGGCTTACGACTCCTATCCCACTTCGGACAACCGGTTCGTATGCGCTCTTTGCAGCGAGCTGCTAAAAAGCGCATTCAAGAGCTCCGCGGTACGAATTGGGATGGCCTACTTAAAGAAGTCCTATTTTACACTTGGACGTTATTCTGTTTTTTATGGTAAAAGGAGGCAAACGAGCAGGCGGGTCATCTGATCGAAAGTAATCACCGCCGCCCATGGACACCCGCAAAACCAAAGTAATCGAAGATGCGTTGCCGGCCTTGAGGAAGGAGTTGGATCTTGAGGAGGGAGTAGGAATTGGGAGGGGGGAGGGGTGAGAGATGGGCCTCCGTAACTTTCACTCACCGGACGAAACACAACAGCAACGAGTGCCATTGTTTCACTCCGATATTCTGTGAGAGGGTGGTGTTACGCCGGGCAAGCCGGCCCATTTCGTGCAGCAACGCAGCGTGACTTCTACGCAGTAAGAGCTTATCGTAGGTACCTTATGATCTGGCAGTGTTGGGTGGGTTTTAGGGCTAGGATTTGATAGCTTGTATGATGGGATCCCTGACCGGTGATAAACACCTCAGGTTCTCTGCCTTTACCGCCTGGCATTCATATAACCAGACGTAAGTTCCGATAAGACCGGAGTTAGAGATATTAAATTCTTACTAATTTCTAAAAAAAACGATAGCTCAATTGGGAGAGCACCTGACCCGGTATATCAGAAGGGTGCAGGTTCAAATCCTGCTCGTGGATTTTTTTTCTACATTTTGTGTTTTTGTAATTTGTTTAACAAAATTTGCGTTAAAAATTATATAAACAAAACAAAAACATTCTTAGAAAAGACGGTGGTACTAGCCAGGTAGACTTAAAGCAAGCCCTACTACTTACCTAACTGAATGTTATGTACCCCAGCTGGGAATCGACACTTGCACCCACCAAATCCGAGATCGACGGTTTAACTATGAGCAGAGAAGCAGTTAGAGGTAGACTTAAGACAAGCAATGGTACCATTCAAACAGAGTGCAAGTTATGTAACGTAGCTGAGAATCGAACCTGGCACCTCCATGTTCGAGATCGATAATCTTACTCTACTTCGAAGCTTCGGTGTAACGCCTCGTTGGCTGAGTGGCAAAGCGCCACTTGACTTGATGACTTGATTTCAATAATGACCTTTGCCCAGCAGTGGGACAATAATAGGCTATTTACTTACTTACTGATATTACCACTAAACCACAGAGGCGGAGAAATGATATCAATTTTCCATTTCAAATAAACGCGCCGTTCTCTCCCCACGTATCAACTATGTAAACTGAATATCTTTTCATAACCCAGCCTGTAACATATTGGAAACATATTTTCATATATTGACTGTATCGTCAGTGGCAGCAAATGGGTGTAACGCTTTTTTGAGTTCGAATCTTATTGCGAAGAACATACGGAGAGTAAATCGCCAATACTGTTTTCATATTTTTGCAAGCGACTGTATGTACCTACTCGAGTACCTAGTCCTTTTTTTATTGGCACACCCACACCCACGCATTTACGACCTCAGATAGGCGAGCCTCTTTACATACAATAGGGTACTTTTTGTATTAAAAATTTTTATTTTTTTTTGGGAGAGTTTGCTGCTTGCCTAGACGGCATTTTCAGCTTCACCGGGCTTTTTTGGGGGCGGCGAGGAACGTAAAGGGTCCCTCAAGCCGTGTGAAACGAATCACCTTCGGAGGTTTTCTAGAGGGAACGGCATCGCGCACTAGTGCGCGTCCCCGTGCCCTACTAGATTATCCGAAGGGTTCGGATCGGATCGGGGAGCGGAGCAACCCGAGGGCGCCTCTAAAGGCTCGGACCTCGGCTCGGGTTGACCGGGCCGTGGTGTAGGAGAGAAGCGCCCAGGTACATGTCTGCACCTGGTGTAAAGCGCGTGTGAACCGGTTCTTCGTACCCTTGTTCTACGAGTACGGTGTCTTGGGCCTAAACTTGTGTGCATGTTTAGTGTATTCTGTAAATGTGTGGTGTCATTTAGAGGATCGGGCGGGGGGGTATTAAAAACAGTATTGGAAGTTATTTTTATAGGGGACATAGGGTCACTAGCGCCAGTGCTCTAAAAGAACCAGTTATCCACACGTTTTTCATTGAAATCTTTAAAACTATGTTTAACCAGTCTTCGCCCGCGACTTCGTTCGCGAAGACTACACTATCCCACAGGAACCTGTTACCGGGATAAAAAGTCCTAAAAGTCCTAAAGTATCCTATGTCCTAGTCCGGGTCATGGTCTGTCTATGTGCAAAGTTTGCATAAAAAACCGTTCACCCATTGTCACGTGATGCGCGATCAAATAAACAGACAAACAGAGAAACAGACAAAAAGTCTAAAAACTGTTGGAACGTGTTCTGTTATCGATTCTAAGTATCCCCAGCCAACTTTTTTTCGAATTACTTCCATGTACAGACTTTCGACCCTCTTTAGCTTTATTGCTAATTGTTGCCCGTGACTTCGTTCGCAAAGACAGTAAAAAAAAGAAAGAAAAGAAAGAAAGTACAGTAAAAAAAAAAAGTATCCTATATGCTGGTCTGGGTCATGGTCTGTATATGAGGAAAGTTTCATTAAAATCCATTCAGTAGTTTTCACGTGAAAGAGTAACAAACATCCATCCATACTTACAAACTTTCGCGTTTATAATATTATTAGTAGGATAGATAGATAGATTATAGGTTAGCAACTGATTTTAGTCCTTTTTTTTTTTTTTTGGAGAGAGATTGCTGATTGCCGCTGCGGCATTTTCAGCTTCACCGGGTTTTTTGGGGGCGGCGAGGAACGTAAAGGGTCCCTCAAGCCGTGTGAAACGAATCACCTTCAGAGGTTATCTAGAGGGAACGGCATCGCGCACAAGTGCGCGTCCCCGTGCCCTACTAGATTCTCCGAAGGGTTCGGATCGGATCGGGGAGCGGAGCAACCTGAGGGCGCCTCTAAAGGCACGGACCTCGGCTCGGGTTGACCGGGCCGTGGAGGAGGAGAGAACCGACCAGGTACATGTCTGTACCTGGTGTAGAGCGAGTGTGAACCGGTTCTTCGTACCCTTGTTCTACGAGTACGGTGTCTTGGGCCTAAACTGGTGTGCATGTTTAGTGTATTCTGTAAATGTGTGCTGTCATTTAGAGGATCGGGCGGGGGGGATTTAGAGGATCGGGCGGGGGGGATTTAGAGGATCGGGCGGGGGGGGTTTAGAGGATCGGGCGGGGGGGTATTTTAGTCCTGAGCAACAATTGGGTACAGACAGACCACCTGCTTCTTATTTGTCATCCCGTAAAATAGTAAAGTCATAATGTTTTGTAACATAATCATCATGTGTCCGAATGATAAGTAGCCCTAACTTAATGTCTCATAATATCACTTGCCCTAAAATCGAAATCCCTAAATATAATAGACCTAAATTTTTTTGCTATAAATATTAAAATTTATATTATTTAAAAGACATAATAGGCTTTTTTATAACAGTTATAAATCCTAACGTCATGTCTTATAATATAAAATGTCCTAAATTTTGCAATCTGTCACGGCTCCGGCGCTGCGGGGCTGCGGAGCGGCGGGCGGTCCCACGCGAGCTTATCGTCGCAGATGGTTTTCGCCCACCACCGCAGCTTCAGCTTGCTGGCCGGCTTCGCCGGCCGCCTCAGCTTTGCGGCGGTGGTCGTCAAAACCACCTGCTCCTCAACTCGCGGGCCGCCTCGCCCCTCCGCGCCTACGCGGGCATAAATTACACTCTTGGGGTAGGGCACACAAGACTACGTGGAGTCGGTTTTACAGCAACATATTTCTGTCACTGAATTTTGAAACAACAGTTGTTTAGCTTTATAAGACAACATTTTAGTTCAATTTAAGGTAAAAACTACTAAAGAAATTACATTATGCGCACAGACAATATACTCGTATTATGCGCAATGAAATTTTTCAAATTGAAATTGAAACTGTCTTTGGATAAATGATTTTCTTGTTATTAAGTCTCATAATAACTAAACTATATGATGATAACATAACCAAGATAATCCTACTTTTAAACATATGTTTTAGGACTAACAATATTATTATAAACCATCATTCAGACTAACAATATTATTATAAACCACCATTCGCACTAACATACATTATACAATATAACATTTAGGACATGTGACTTTATAAGAAAAATTGGGATATCTAATTATTATAGCACCCGATATTATGACACAAAAGCATTAGAATTAATGACGATTAGGTAAAATAAAATTTCGTATACGCGAACATTATGGATCTGCTCTGATTTGAAGTTATAGATAGTGATGATTATAGCAAACGCGTTAGGGATTTTGATTTTCGAACGATTGATATTCGCAGAAGAAAGGGACTACCTACCGAAAGATAGCTAATGTATGAAATAAAATTATTCGAAATGATTTTCTTCAAATAAATTAATAGTTTTCATGTCAGAATTATCTGAAACACTAAAGTAAATCAACTTTCGTGATGGCAGCGGTATTCTGCCAATGTCAAGTAGCTGTCAAAACAACGTCTTTGTCTTCTTCCTCTTCTTCTTTCTTTCGTCTTCCTCTTCTTTTTTTATGGCATGTTTTGTGTCTACAGCCGAACACAATTCCGCCAATATCACGTAGGTAGCCAATACACGGAAGGATTCTTATGAAATAAATTATAATTTTGCGATTTTAAGCAAAACGTCTTTGTCAGCCAAAGCATTCGGCTACTTCCAGTTTTCAACTTGCCAGTAAATCTCATTCTAAACAGTATCTAAAGTTGCGTTTAGTAAACAATTTTTTTACTTTATACATTTATTACAGTTTATCAAATGGAAAGTTATGAACCCTCACAAACCAAACCTTATACTTTATAACCTTCTTTGTCTTTTTTTTAATGTTTTTCGATTTCTTTTTACATAAAAACGATAAAACATATTGAAGAATTACTAAAAAAAAAATTACTAAAAAATAAATACATGTATTTTTTTAGTATATGTACAGGGTCTTGGCATAAAATTAAACATCTCCTTTCAATGAAAATCATTGTTATTTTTGGCACAGAAAACTGTGTTGAACACTGGCCTTAAAGTGTCGAAGACTAGGGCCGCTACTATAATCGTAAGACTGACTAAACTTTTTTGAGGAAAGAAATAAAACCACATTTTACATTTTTATTTAACATTTATAAGTTAGACGTGCGTTCAAAATCAAAAATCCTAAAAGTTAAGCGATCTATCATAATTAGAGCAACTTTTAAGTGATTTTCCTGTAATTAGGCACCTATATTGATAAAAGAGATGATGATTTTGATATTTGATGGATGTTTTAAAATAAAATAAATTCGAAAATGTTAAAAAAAATAACACGAGCGGTCATTTTAACCCGCAATGATCGGATCATGTAATTTAACAATTATAAAAGTATACCAGTGTCACGAACTAATAATATATTATGTATGTAGTTAAGTTAGGTAAAATAAAACGCTTTCTTTTTTTTAATAAACTATTTTTTAATTGTCTGTTTGACAGTTGGGACTTGCTTTATGGGACTGGAACTCCCGTCCTTTCTTAAAACAGACTCAGCACTTCCTACTGAGCTACCGAGATTGAGAATATTGAAACAACATTAAAAACCGATTTGAACCAACTCAGTCTCATATTAAGTTTCCATAAAAGTGTAACTCATTTTTTTAAAATTCCATACCGGGGAAAAGCTTGGCTTTCTTATGAAGATAATTACAAAAAGGCTGGAAAGAATGTCACGCGGTCTTCGTACTGGCCATCTTACGAGTACCTACTTCTAACGGAGCGACGACACTGTTAACATTATCTTCATTGCGTCAGACATAGATTAAACCGAGGCCAACCTAAAGAGTAGTAAAAACTATGCTCCCGCTAGGAATCGAACCCAGGACCACTGAGCCCAGATCGGTTGTGCTCAGACCGGTGACCTTAAACTTTTTATTTATATATCTTCGCTTTTTTATAGAAGAATAAGTAAATAATAAATAAATAAGAGTTGCCAAATGACTGGTCTGCCTGATGTTATGTAGAAGCAGAGTCCAGATGCGAGAACAGCTAGTGGAGCAGGAATGTGCCTCACTAGCCGCAGGCTTATTACTGAAAAAGCAACCAGTTGTTAGGGTTCCGTAGTCAACAAGGAACCCTCACAGTTTCGCCATGTCCGTCTGTCTGTTTGTCTGTCTGTCTGTCTGTCTGACCCCAGTCTAGCTCATAGACTCCTAGTACTAGAAAACTGTAATTTGGATATACATAAGTATTAATCACGCCGAAAAAGTGGTAAAGCAAAAGTATTGAACATCTGCAGCATGCAGGTGTTCATCTGCCCAGAGTACTCGCGATGCGTTACAACTTCTGCGTCGGCGACTCATACCTACCTGACGGCCTAATGAAGACTGTGGTGGTGCCGATTATAAAAAACCGCACTGCGGAGATGCCTCTGTGAATCATTACAAGCCCATTTCGTTGGCCACCATTATAGCTAAGGTGCTGGACAGTATGCTTGACAAACAGCTAGACAAACACCTCACCCTTCACGATGGGCAGTTTGGTTTTAGATCCGGGCTCTTCACAGAGGCAGCTATAGGTACTTTGTCCTAAGCATAGGTTCTACTGTCCGACACTACACGGACAGAAAAACACCCATTTATGCGTGTTTTCTGGATCTCTTCAAGGCCTTCGATCTGGTGTCATATGACGTGTTGTGGAATAAGCTACAGAGGATACAACACTTGCTGGTGACCTTACCGAACTGTTAAAGTTCTGGTACGGCAACCAGTGCAACACGGTTAGGTGGGCAGGCTCATTATCCGATCAGTACAGGCTGGAGAGCGGGGTGAGGCAAGGGGGATTAACATCGCCCAGGCTCTTTAGACTGTATATGAACCGGTTGATTGGTGCGTTAAGTAGTGCCATGGTAGGCTGCTCCATTGACGTAAAAGCCGTCAACATTAGTTATGCTGATGACATGGTGTTGCTTAGCCCCTCAATCAGCGCCCTTAGAACGCTTGTAAGCATCTGCGAGCGATATGCTGAGGCCCACGGCCTCAAATATAACGCCAGCAAGAGCGAACTTTTACTCTTCAGGGCTGGTACTAAACATTATCCCTCTGTACCGCCGGTCGCTTTGGATGGCACTCCTCTTAAAAGTTGTGTCAGAGTTTAAATATCTGGGGCTCGGGTCACGGCGTCGCAGAGGGATCACTTAGATATATAGAGGGAGCGTAGGGCGCTGGCAGTAATATGTTGATTCGTAGGTTTGCTAAGTGTACTTAAAAATGGCAAGATTACATTGTTTAAGGCATACTGCCAATCATTTTATTATACTTGTAGCCCATGGATCAATTATTGTTGGGGTTGCCGCGACAATGCAGTGCATCAGGGATGTTTGCTGAGGCGCATGTAGTCGGGTTCCACGCCATCATGCGTAAGCGGGTTGCATCTCTGATGAGATGGGTGCGGGGCGGTGCCAACAGCCTTCTGGATAAAGTAGCGGACAGGGTGGATAGTCCTGTCCTAACTGGGCCACGTTGCAAGTAATCGAATAGTAAGTCGAATTGCGGCCTTGCAAGTTTAACAACCCCCGCAACGCTGGATCATAAGATAGGTGATCAAATAAAATCTCTCGAGCCTCTCCATGCCCGTAAGGCACTTTAATCCTTTGGTCTTGTCTGTTGTAGTAAGATGGGATGGCAGTGATTGAAACCTACCAACCCGCATTGAACCAGCGGTGTAGGTTATGGCCCGATCTACCCAAATCACATGGTGGCATTGTTCATAGCTTATGATGATTAATCATAAGGTTTCATAACATTCCATTTGATAAACTGAAATAAATGTATGAAGTAAGAAAATTGTTTAGGTACTAAATGCAACTAGATATAGACTGTTTAAAATGAGATTTACCAAACGGCAAGTTGAAAACTGGAAGTAGCCGAATGCTTAAGCCCAACCGTGGTACGTTAAGGCTGATAAAACAAAATTAAATGGGGATTTAATGCAAACTATGCATTTTATGTCCCTACTGCTGGATAGGGAGAACGGGCCACAAACCACCACATGGGCCCAGTACGGATTGGCTGTTGTTAACGAATCAATGCAGCTAAGACTTTGATAACGAGAATAATAGAACTTGAAAATTTATAAATGTCTGTTTAATGATGAGAAAATAAAACAATCACTAGATTTCTTACAAGTATATTTTTACATTTCAAATTATACAGGCGGTTACATAAAAATAAATAGGGTTCCATATGATTTACATAGTCAATGCGATGTACATACAAACGAAATATTAGAACTTATCTACATGCTTACAACAATCCTCTTACAATCGCGACCATTTTAATCGGTTCCATTTTATTATAGCAAAGTTTCTTCAATTTGTCGACACATAAAACAGTAGTGTAGTAAAAAAAATATGATAAATCTATATATTTCATAGTTTCTCAACAGCATCAACCATAGACTACAAAAGTGTATTTGAAATATGTAGCATGCTTAGTCGTTTATCAAGCTTGGATGTAACGTGCAAGCACAACCCTCCCGCCGTCAAATATATGTAGGAGCAATAAATACAAGCAAACGTGCGCACCAAACCGATACTTCACACGTGTTTCACCGCTCTAAGGCCACGTCCTCGACGCCTACGGTAAACGGAGCAGAAGCCGTAGCGGGGCGGAGAGCGGTGACGCATACATTAACAGCGGCCTATCCTCGACGACATTGGGAGCAGCGCGACAAGAGAGCGGTATCTGATGCTTGTTTTTTTAATATTAACGGGTAAGCACAGTGCTTTTATCTCACCTGATGGTAAGTGATGATAAGGCCAATGATGGAAGCGCACTTCATCCGGGATCCTCAACCAGTGAGGCACTGGCTATCTTTTCTCTAGCTGCCGGAACACAACAATGCTACAAACATTGATGTTATGGCGACATATTTAGATAAGATGGTGGTAGCTGGCCAGGCGGACAAACAAGCCCTACCACCAACCAAACCGAGTACCCAAACATTGTTAATAGGTTCAGGTCAGAAGGCTATCAGAGCTATATAGGGAATGAATCACGATTTGTCAGATTCAACTCGAGCATAGGCGTTCGACTTTCGACGCTTTGGTTTGCACGTTTGCTTGCATATATTGCTCTTTCTGCAAATGCATATATTTGCGGGCGGGGGGCGGTGCTTGCATGCTGCACCCAAGCTGGGTAAAAGGATAAGTAAGCGAATTAACACTGCATATTTGTATGTTATGTATTTTAGCAGATTAACGCCTGAGGGTAGAATTTATAAAATTATATTATTTTCTATCGCTAATAGAATAGAAATGGAATAGAATGATTATCGTATGGGATTGACTTATGCCAACGATACGTATAAACTACGTTTGGTTGGCTTATATCAATCTCCAACGCTTATCATTATTCCATTTCTCTTCTACTAGCGTTATGCCACTTGTGTAGGCCCTCAGATTTCGTTAATTAACCAATTAGCTACGGTAAAACTCAATGATGGTAAACAAGATTCAATACAAAAAAATATATAACCTATTTGCATCCACAATTAGTACTTTAATCTGGGATGACTTTAGAAATCTAGGGTAACATTCACAACCGCTTTTGATCTTTCAATTCGATCTTTCAAATTTAAGTCTAGGGCAAGATCTCGAAGCTAGACAGACTAGGGACACCTAAGACTCTAGGGACACCTAGGACTTTAGGGACACTGCTAATAGCAGCTACTTATGAATCTGGAGATACTTTTAATGTTACCCTTGATACTAGTCACCCTGTTTTACAGTACAAATTTCGTGTTTATTTCATAAAATTTTATTTGTTCAGAGTTTGTTCATAAACGGTCTTTTAATAGATATCATTTATTAGCAACATTAAAAACTGTGAAACTATAAAATGACACTCCGTGGAAACATCTTCAAAACAATAGCCTGTTCCAAAACGAGGATTTAACTGATGCTTCGTTTAAACTAATATTGAAGAGAAAACGGAGCCCAACTCAGCTACTCTAGCTATAAAAAATCTCCTCAGTTCAGATCAGCCTATCCGAGACCAGAAAAACCAGAAAACTTCAGGCTCTACGTCTTCAAAGATATTGTCAAACTTATGGCAATCATCTTCGCTGAGGAATCAAAAGATGGGGTGGCACAAAAGATCTCAATGAATCTGGCACTTAAGGGACACTTCGGCAGGCCCCACTAAGATAAGACAAGTTTTATGTTAAACCCAAAATGCACTAAGGCTAAATCTGATTTAAATATGAAAGATTGGAACAGATCACTTTTATCCAGACTACACTTAAGTCCCCTTTTTAGTACTGGAAATCTGTTTTTATAAAACAAAAAAAAAGAGAATTTAAATCTACGTTTTGGAATCAGCAGAAATCGTGTTTATTGCATGAAATTAAACGTATTATTGTCGCTTTATAAGTGTCATTGTAACAAGTCTATAAAGAACTATAAGAATTTTCACTGGAACATTGTGTAAATAATAAAATACTTGTAAACAGGTATTAGCTACAATAGCTATTAACAAAATAATTATAACTAAATTGTTGTGATGGTAAACGATAACATTGTCTTGTGCTGTGTGGTGTCTTACATTTATAATTGTTAGTTGTTGCAAATTATTCACTTCTACGCGATCTATGCTACAAAGGAAAACGTTAACTCTACAGATAAAGGAAAGCTAAAGATATAACACTGAAACTAAAAGCGATCTAACAATATGACGATAGAAAAAAAATACAAAATAAATGTAAATCATATAACTAAAATATATGTGTAATCTCACAAAATACTATTGTATAACAGTCGTCAATGAAAAAAGAAACATTACATAATGGATAATTTATACCATGGGTAGAAACCTATTAAAAGTGTTAATACCAATAATGAGATAAGCAACTGTATATCGCCTTAAAATAATATAACGCTTTAAATTACAATAAAGTTTAAGAGTCGTACAATATGAACATAACGCTTGCTGTGACTGTATGGAAAAGTAGAAATATAATAAGTTGACGTTGCGACTCATTAAAAAATATAGTTTTGTTCCCGAAGGGACTAATAGATGACACTGTACGATACCGAATCGCGGTGTCCATGTTTCTGGATTCTGCACATATAACGATATGGTTTTTCAAAGCAACTTATGGCTAGCAAACATGGCGGAGGTCGACAATCACCCTATACATCACCATCTTAATAAATTTTTAATCAGCTGCCATAAAAAATTAAAAAAATATATACATACACAAAATAAGAATTGATTCAAGAAAATAAACTTTACTTTAAACTGATATGAATCCATCCACTTTACTTTAAAATGACAAATACATGTGTTGTGATGTAAATACACAATTACAGATTAATTGGAAGGATATATAAACGGTTTGCTATTTCGAAACCACGTGGAATGCGTCATACCGGTAGGGAAGTATAAAAAAAATTGGCACATTAATGTACGTAAGGCGGTATAATAGGTACTTATTTTTTTAAAGTTAAATATCGTTATTAAAAACCTGGCAACATTTTTACACCTTACAAGCTATAGCAACACTTTCTTTCAGGCATACATACAACATGGAACATTTATTATTAAAAACTAGCATCCATTTGACTCGTATTATTTATATATGGGCTTAATTTACTAACGTCGAGTGGAATAAACCCATCATATACACGCAACACACATAACATAACACATCAACAAATACAGTCTACGGCAACAAGCGTAACACTAGCCTTACAAATATGACACTTATTGGCGTTCAAATAAGAACGTAAGTGCTACGCTCGGTGTGTATAAGGTGTGATGCAAATTCCCAGCCAACTAGCAACAAAACGTTGACATTAAAACGGGCACGAATGAAAGGTGTTAAGTAAAAATTTGTAAAGCAAGGAAAAGGTAATAAAGTATAGAGTTTTTTTTTAAAGTAAATAATTTATAGTTACGCGCACAGTTAAGTAAACAATTGTAACGCTTATGGCAATGTAGTAAGAGTCAAAAGTGATGACATATCTGTGCTCAAGACTGATGTACCTGATTGGCCGACTTAGATGCTCTGCACAGTCACTTGGTTAAGCTTTAACTTGAGCTTCGTGACCGGCCAGTATTTCTAAAAACAATTTGTTGACATTGCTCATTGCTCTCTTTTAAAACTATTTTAAAGTTTTATTGTGATTTATCTGACATTTGAAATTTTATATTTTTTGTTAAATTAAATGACATTTCAAAATTATGTAACACACGACACACTTTGCTTTTAAACAAGTTAATAAATTAATTCTCTTTATTAACGCCTCGATTAAAAAGTGAAAGAAAGTCTCGGGTATAATTCCCAGGTCGGGCAAAGTATGTTTCGTATTTTTCGATGCATAGCCCGGGTTTGTGATCACCAACCCGCATTCGGCAAGCGAGGTGATTATGTCTTTACCCATCAATTGTAGTGATCATTGGTCAGCAGTGGAACAGTTTACTTACTGCGTTATTGCAATAGTTCTAGGGAAAAGTCTGATACTTTAAAAGCTAAATAATATGAAGCGTATATTTTCTTGGAACATATTTGTTTAATGCTTCAAAGTAGAATTCATATTCCATAAACGCGTAGTCAGTATAACGTAAAGGTTTAAACACATTTGTTAAATTTAAAAATGTAATTAAGCCAATCACTTCTAGTCGAAAGGAATTTCTCATATTACTTTTCATTCGTGCCCATTACCTTACGAACAGGCATAAGATATTTAATAATTCTCTATCTACAAAGTTTCACGTTCTTCAATAGAGAATAGAAGGCAGTCCGTGCTACGAATTTATCCAATACATTTTGTGCATCCGCTCAGACTAATCGCTTTGCGAAAATCACTCAATTCTAGAAAAGTCTTTGAGTTCTGTCAGCTATTGCTGGAAGTAGATCTACTGTAAAAATCGACGTTCTTTAGATTTATGTAAATTTAAATACATTGAAAAAAAAACATTTTTCAACTTTAAAGTTATAAATATTATGTATTATGTAAAATATTACATTGGATACACAACATATATATATGTAAATCTGTTAATAAACTGACAGACGACAAAGACATATACAAAATGTACAAAAAATCGAACCGCACGATCGATTAAGAATAACAGTGGGGAGCACACTAATAAGTTGTGCCTACATTTAGATCGTGTTAATTATAGATTTGTTTTTTTACTATTCAGCCGGTGTATTATATATGTTTGGTTTGTTGTTATAAAAGAGCTGAGATAGTATTATATACTGTACGATCGAGTTAAAGTTAAATTCCACCTTATTTCAAAGTGGTTTACTCACTTATTTATTGTTACAAATGTTTCACTCAAGTTAGTTTCGCAAATCCATCGCTAGATAGACACGGCCAAAAGCCAATGACAATGGACTGACTAAATGGAGTCACAACTTTACATTCCATGATTGCATGACATACCCTGATAACAATTTATTACTGACAATAGATGAATATGTGTATGGAATTTATCGACTTTATAGTTATTTACGTAGCGTTCTACGACTATGTCATTACGGAGGAAAAGTTGTTGAAATTTCAATATTTCATAATAAGATACACACACACACACAGGTATTTAAATATAAATTACTTCAAAGTCAAAGGTCCAAAGGTATTTTTTTTATTTTTTATACATAAGATAGACCTTTTGATGAATATCATATATTTTATAGTGTTCGCGTAAACTAAAGTTTAAAAAGTTTTCTAAAGAAAACCATTTATTTTTTATTAGTCATTATTTCAAGTGTTTGCCGTGGGACGCCCTGTATGTTTTACGTAATTAAAAAGATTGAAAAGTTTCAGAAAAGCAAATATACAATTAAATAAATATACCTAACAGTCACGAATAAAAATGTAAAAAAACAACTGTGAACTTTGAGCCAAATATAAGTCCTTAAATATTAATAGATACATGTTTTTTTTTTATAATACCACTGTATCTGTCTGTCGGTCATTATTACTGTTATTATATTATGTTGGCCTTACACACTGTTTTAGTTTATATTTTCATATTATTGTTTTTTTTGTTGCTTGTGTTCTTGCTTTGTTTTGACTGTATTGTATCTTGTGTGTGTGTGTGTCAATAAATTTTTTTCTTTCTTCTTTCTTTCTTCTTCTTTATATTACTGATCAATATGACTGTAGACGAAAATAGATTCTATTATACGTTTTATTCGGAAACACGCTTCTTATATTGTATTAGCGAGCCGGACCGGCTTCATTTATGTTGTTTTGTGTAAGTAACCCCCCAAGAGACGCTCTATCTATTAGAAACAATTCCTGAGACAAACAGACGCGTTACGGGGAATTTTATACTATGTATAGATTAAGTTACTTTTTATTTGATATATAACCACAAGATATATGGTACAAGCGACCTAAAAGCTTTAGAACATATACAAACCGACCCCGCATAGATTACGATGCACTTTCAAATATAGTTTTCTCAAATGTGCAACTTAATGGGTAAGTTCATAAGGTTGATTTCATATTGCGCTCGGATGCTTTAAAACGTTGCCAGTACCATTATAAATATGAGTAACGTGTTATAAAGCTTATCTACAATACATAAACCTTTTATGTATGTATTGCTAACTATCCCGACAGACAGAGATCAGTGTAAACTTTTGAATATATGTTTTTACGAGTTACATTGGATTTCCTTAAGCTAAAATACACTAGAACTGACATCCTAACCTCCCGCATTCTACAACCACAATAAACATCGCATCTTTGGTTACCAGCATACGACGACGGAACGTTTGCGCACTCAGCTATAATACCGAGCAATGTACTGAACAACATGACAATTTATAAGAAACGAGGCGATATCTTCCAGTTATAAAACTCAACTGGATATTAAACAGTCTATTAATAGTCTTGAAACTTGCGATATGAATCTATTTGGACTAAGGCAGATAAGCTACTCTTCATGAGAGAGCAATGTAGATGAGTACTCAAATACACTTGAAGAATGTATAAACGAGACAATTTTGTATTGTCCTATCAGAGTTTGTTTTCTATGGCAGCCATTAAATACTGACATACGTACGCGTACGTACGTGATAAAACTTTGAGACATTCGAGGTCAGCACCGAATGGTCCGTCGAGCCGGATAAAAATACAAATAGTATTAAAATTGAGAATATCTATCAGAATTACTTTTATCTAAGTCTACAATGGCACTCTCGTCGCGCGCACAAACATTACTCGCCGTGAACCTTCACTTAATAAACTTTACATTTCTTCTCCTTGATTACCCCTTTAACGGCACAGCATGTATTTTCGTTGGTTTTCCAGCTTAAGGCATGGGAATAAAGTTCAAATTACGGTGTCCAATATATAGACAGAGACCTATTAAGGATCACGATCAGGACTCGACAAAGGTTGAAAATAATTTAGTTAGTTTTGTTTACGGTTAAACAATAGGAGCGATGATTTGTTTTATCACCGACATTCCCACCTTACCACATAAGGGACACACCAAGCGACGGTAACAGGTGTTTGCTGTTTCATTTTATCTACCAAGATTACCTAAACGTTTTATGAAAACCATTACTTGCTGAGCTGAGATAACTTCAATGCAGACATTACAAATCTCGATCAATAGACTCGGTCGCCGATAACTTGGCAGAGAACTCGTGCTCAAAATGTTAAACGATTTGTAAAAACGTTTCAATAGTTAGCTATGTTAGTATATGATATTTAGTCGAGTCAAAAGTTCACTGCCAAAATATTATTCATGTGATACAAATCTTTAAAAAAGGGTAGACCATGTTTCATAAGAATTGTACCACACTTTGTCAAACATAACCCGTCTTTACTTAATTGACAAACCACTAATAAGCAGTCTTCACATTTATATAATAATTACAATACACTAAATTACATTATTACAAAAAATACTGGACCATAAACTTGATTTAATAGGAATTACAAATTACGTCTCGCACATTTAAAAATATAATTTTTATATCACTCAATAAGACGCATTTCGGTGGAGTGACAGCAGTTAATTATATTTTCAAATGTCCTCAAGACCTTTTATCCATCTTTTCGACGGTACGATACATTACACATATCTTCATGTATATTTAAATTACAAAGAAAATGTCGTCACCGACATTCATAACTATATCCGTACTGTACCACAGACAATACTTAGCTACGAAAAAAAATATTAAAATATAATCTATTTCTCGCGTGTCTATTCCGAACGCGTATAGGTACTATTGCACTGGATCTATTAATGTTGTACGTATCATTAGCTAAATGGCTTTTTCTATACTAATATAATTTAAACAGATATTTAGCTTGCGACGATGGTACCACACAGTAAGACCTCACATAATTCTCACTTCGAGATTATAAATTTCACTGATATATCATTCTATCAATTACAGGGTATAAAGTTAATCAGTCAATTATACATTCTAATGAAATATTGCCCTATTCTCCGTGAAATATGAATACTTTATGAACAGGCCAAACGATAAAATAAAAGAAATATATTTACTTAATATATTTTGACTCAATTTCAATTAAATAATTATTAGGGAACATGTGTCAAATATTTTTCTAGTGAGAATTTAGTGAGAAAATCTAAACCGTACCTCAGTAAATCACCATAGCATGACGAAGCAAAATATTTAATGAGTCCACCATCGAAAAAAATGCTAGAAAAATCCACATCTGCCGACGTATAACCGTAAATATTCATAATGCACACAACCACATCTTATTTCATAAGAGACGAAGCCTTACATCAAATAATTTATATTCATTCAGCTAAATTATTGTTTTTAATACATTTGAGCATTAATAGTTGCCACGAGATTAATAGAAACGAATTATATAATGAAAGTCTAAGAAATAATAAATGCTATATAATATTGTACATGTAGGTAGCAATTGTTTAAACATTGTTCTGTTTAACGCCCGCACGCTTCAAACGACATAATAATGCCGAAGAAGTAGAATCTTTTAGAATAACGCATTACTTTGAATGTCGATCTTAATATGTCATATAGTGAAATGTACATGTTGAGTATTAGATACAAACAGCCCGTAATCGTTGATATAAGTTGACGCATACGCCGTTAACCATTTAGAGGAGTTCTTAGCGAGCAATTGAAGTCACGTTTGCACTTTTGATGTCAATGCACAATAATCATGGATATTACCAACCATCAAGTGTTCACATGGACATTGACAAATATAACAAAACAGTAGAAAGTCACTTTTTAAATTCTGTCTTGCAGCCCATGTGAGTATAGATAGTAAGTTAACAGAAAGAGGGGCATATCATCCTTTGTTCCTCCATCAACCGTCACTCATAATAACTTATCACCACCGAACGAAGAAAGATCATTAAAGACTAGGCTGTTCGGGCTAGATCGCTTTGCCTCCTCTCAATGAGAGAGGAAACAAAAAGTCAACCTTCTTGAGATGTCACATTTTCTTCACGATGCGCATGCGTAACCAGTAAAGCTCAAAAGTGACAGTAGTGAAATAGTGTTATGATCACATGCAACCATCGTTCAGTAGACGTAAATTGAGTATTAATTTAATGTATACAACTAGTGTATTACCGCGACACTTGATGCGACGAACTAGAGTACCTGAAACAACACGTTGAATGATAAAAACGATACGATATGCATAGCTAAGGGAGAAGAATGAAAATGTAATAACGAATTTAGTACCTACGTTTGTGGTATGTTTCTTGTGTGCGGGTTGTAATATTGCTCGTAAAAAAATGAACTGAGGGCCTGGCACATACAATTATCGAACTTGTGTCGTAGAAGTCGTTAGCATTAAATCGAATATTGTATGGAAATGATACAGCACCATAACGTCCGTAAATTAAACTAACAAATTGACAAATTTACAAAGGTGATTTTATAATGATAATTATAAGGGCCCGTAGGCCCCTTTAAAGTGATATCTATGGACCTTTTATTTATTTTGCACCTAAAAATGTAGCTTGAAATAAATGAATTATTAATACTATTTTATTTTATTATATTATATTATAAGCCTGTAGTGTCCCACTGCAGGGCAAAGGCCGTCCTACCTTCTTTCCATCGTGTTCTATCTTGAGCAACAAGTGACCAATCTTTTAGATGGGAGTTAAGGCCATCTCCTTTTTGGTCTACCGCGACGTCGTTTTCGGTTTTGTGGGACGCATTCGGTAGTTACCTTGGCCCACCGTTACTTCGACATGCGACAGACATATTCTGCCCAGTCCCGCTTTAGCATGGCAACATAACCGCTTTAACATTAATCCACGTGTATCCTACCTGTGTCGATGCCTCAGCAGCGGGCCGTAAGCCGCTAGCGCACAATACGCGGCTAGCAGCGCGTTGTGCGTGTGCGGCGGTTGGCCCGCGTCGCAGCGCGCGTGCGCCGCCAGAGCGCTGCACGTGTAGAGGGAGGCGGCGTCGTCGCTCGCCGGCCGGAACTCCGCGTGCGGATCGTTCGCGTCGGGGTCGCGAGCGCCGCCGCACGCCGCGCTTAGTGTGCAAAAGCTCATTGCTTTCCAACCACCGTATCTGAGTAAATGGATGAGTAATTAATCATTGTCATCATCATCATCTAAGCCAAAAGACGTCCACTGCTGGATAAAGGCCTCCCCCAAGGATCTCCACAACGCAATGGCAAATCCCCTCATGTAATAATTAATGAATGCAGATAAAAGTATGGAGAATACTTGTTTTTTATTATTTATTTATTTTAGGATAGCTAACAGCTGACAAATTGATAAAATAACAACAAAATTATAAGTAAAAGGTATTGACAAGCCACCACATTTAAGATACCTACTTAGAGTAGCAGTACCACTAAACTAAAACAATACAATTAATTTTGAATTGCCAACATGTCGTCAACAACGGTAAGCGCCTTTTTATCCTATTAATACTGTCGTAAAATACGTCTATATTAGCATTGGCATTAATAATACAAATACAAGCTGTTACGGGAAAACTGCTGTCTATAGTTGAGTGTGAGTGGAGGGGATGCTAAATGGTTTATATAAATTGTTACGGGGTGCTCGCGTAGATATTTTAAATACGTGGTTAAGAGGTTGTTAATGTTTTGCAAATAGTAGGGCTTCGGTTCGCGGCGGGCCTTAAAAGTTTTCGAGTACTCGGGGTCCGAGTACCTTATACCTTTTAGTAACGACCCGGTCGGATGACGCTTCAAATGAAGAAAAAAAAAGGGCTTCCGGTCTGCTAATTCTATAGTTTTGGTAACTCGATTTGACATTAGAACTGATAAAATTAAAAAAAAATAAAAAGCGACACTATTGTGACGTTTTATTCAATTAACAGTGTTAAGGCCTCTCCTGAGGATCTTTGAAAATATTTTGTTTAGTTATTTAAAAAAACAATGTATTTACAACAAAAAAAGGATAGTATTAATAGAATAATCGACAGAAAAACGAAATATTTATAACTTGGCTTTAAGAAAAAAAGTATTCCGAACCGGTTCAGTAAAATCATAAAATAATAATACACTTCTACCATATCTGCTAAAAAGTTTCGAACTCTACACGTATATTTCTGTAGTTTCCAACTACATTATGGACAAATATAATTTCACTTACTTGTCAACGACGACGACAGGCCCATTCTTATACTCCATCTGGCATCCAGCGACGAACTCGATCAACGCAAACGAATCCTTATATGGGTCTATCAGTCTATCTATCGCCGTCTCCCTCTCACTGTCGCTCTTCGCTTCTTTCACTGCCCTTATATAATCATTTGTATCCACATCGCCGGCCGTATACTCTGCGGTATCACCGTCCAACCAGCCAGTACACTTAATGAATTTAACACTTAGCTGATAATCATCTTGTAAGGAATGTACGCTGACGTTTGTAACCTCAATAACACGATCAGAAGGTATGCTATCCGGTACCGAGTCGACTTTTTCGAAGTAGTAACAAGGTCTCCGTAGTTCAGCCTCCTCTTCTACGGTTAGGGAGGGGGCTACAGGGGGAGGGGGGGGAGCTACGTCGGGGGGAGAACCAGCTGCTCGCGACCCCCAATCTGGGAACTTAAACTTCGTAGGAGAGCTCAACTTGAAGTTTTTGAGCGACATTTTCGACGGAGACCTTGGTGATTTCGGTCCGCTCTTCTTGCTTTCTGATAAGGAGGAGAATAGATCGCCGTTGGCTATCGACTTCCTTGCTGACAGATCTCTGTTCCCGGTGCTGAGTCTTTCTAGTCGCAACTCGGTTCTATCGAACCGGTAAGCTGGCTCATTTTCTGTTATGGGTGACCCGTTTTCCGGTATCAGTCGCTCGTCGTCGGCGCAATCGCTGCTTTCTTGCCGCCGGTAGCCGTTCGTGTCCGGTTCGACTGGGGAGTCCACCGGAGATTTCCGGTCCGCCTTACGGTACGCCACGTACGTGTCCTTGGAGACGAAGCTCGCCCTGAAGTTGGCGACGAACAACTCTTTCTCCTCTTCCGTTGGCCAGAATATTTCGCATTCCTGTCAATGACAAATTGATATTTCATTTCATGTTTATGATATTAATAAACACTATACAATTTTTTTTTAAATCCTCTGGTGTTTTTAAGTAAAAGACAGACAGATAGCTTGTACAAAGCTGTTTATTGGTTGTATTTATATAAAACATAAAAAAAATTGTTGAATTCACACGGGTCATATTTTGCCGTCATTATTGACCACATGTTTGATACCAACTACATCGCAGCCACGTCGCAATCACAACGCAACCACAAGGCAGCGACACCGCGAACTAGCGTCCGGCCATATCACAAACATTTTGTAGGTAACACAACGCAACTGCAAGAAGCCGCAGCGACACTATTCACACGTAACTGCAGCTCGACCACCTTTTGTCGCGACGGTGTGGTGTGGTTGTGGTACGTGTGAAACAAGCCTTACATTGAAAACGTTCACTGACCGGGTCGTTGGGGTCCGTGAGCGTGAGCACCAGCTGCGCGGTGTGGTCCCATAGAAGTCGCCAAAGGTCCGGAGCGGCGGGCGGCCGGGGATGTTGAGCTACTGCGTACTCGCGGAGGCGACGGCGGCCGCATACCCAAGACGCGTTCACGTATTCGCTACCTGTGTGGTGTAGGTACATACGGTATTTAACTTGTTTGCATAATAAACGTAAAATCTGTAAGTAGTTTGTTAAGAATCGACCACGGAATGGCCTACAGACATTTCGTCTCTTCGCATGAAAAGTGTACAATATCGAAAAAAATTAAGAAATCAAGTTTTTTATACAGAATGCGAATCCTCTTAACATTTCTGTATTAACAAAACACATTTTTTTCGATATTTTCATGGGAAGAATCGGTTATTGTTCTATGGATCTTCTTTTAGTGTCTATGTTGTATAGTAACAGTAAAATTATTTTATTTTGTAATGAAAAATATTTTATGTTTTTATGTAAGAGGAAACCAATCCAGAATGTCCAGAATGTTAATATAATGTAATTGTTACGTTAGATTGAAGCCAAATAGTTCCCCTTCTCCCGGATAATATTGATATTTACGTGTAAATATTTATAATTTTATTACATGTAAGTTAAGAAATAATGCTTTTAAAATTACCTTCAACCCCTGGTTTGGGTACAAGCATTACTCTAGCAGAGTCCGACGGCAGAATGCCTCCGGGTCGATTCTTCTCCACATTATGCGGTGCGCGTGCGCACACACTCGGCTCTACGCATGACCGTGTTATAAGCTAAAACAAAATAAACGTAGTAAATTATACAGTAGAAAACTTTAACATGGAACGTCCAGATTCACGCATTCTTTTTTTTATCAACAAAGTACATCAGTAGCAACAACTATAATAATGTTTGTCAAACATTCGTCCATCGAAGGTTTTAAACAAACCTTACCCCTAATCAACACAACATAAGTTTTGTTCATACAACATATTTATACAACATTCTGACAAAAAAACTTTGAATGCACAGGCTTTCAATCTATTCTTGCTCGAATCAAAGATGTTAGACAAACATACACATAATTAAATTAATAAATAAAATTATTATAATTAAAATGTTTTTGTTTTGTTTATATAATTTTAACGCAAATTTTGTTGCGATACAAATTACAAAAACACAATGTTGAAAAAATTTCCACGAGCAGGATTTGAACCTGCACCCTTCTGACGTACCGGGTCAGGTGATCTTCCTTGTGCTCTTCCTCTCATGTTTTCAACATTGTGTTTTTGTAATTTGTTTCGCAACAAAATTTGCGTTAAAATTATATAAACAAAACAAAAACATTTTATAAATAGCTAGCCTACTTCTTAACTGATCTTTAGTATTTGTAAAAATATTATGATCAGATGTTAATGACGGTAGTTGTTGACATTGAATTGGCGCCTTTGGCTTTCAAAGTAAAAAAGTAAATAGTGTTGAAAAATTTCGGCGGGCCGGTTAGAACCTCGATAGCTCAATTGGAAGAGCACCTGACCCGGTATGTCAGAAGGGTGCAGGTTCAAATACTGCTCGTGGAAATTTTTTCAACATTGTGTTTTTGTAAAATTATTATAATCAATAAATTTATTTATTTAGTAACGTACAGATGCCTGCACATCAACCTATCTAAAACTGTCAAATTGCTTCAATACATTTTCTGTCATATATTATAGGCGTAAAGTTGAAAGTATGTTGAGCAAATTTGACAGTTTGTGGTAGGTTAATGATAAATGTCTTTTTATTAATTCAAAATAAAAGGGGTTAACATAAAAAACAAGTGATATAATGTGAATGATTATTACCAGATACTGTTTCTCCAGTAGGTTGACGGGCGGCGGCCCTTGGTACGTGTGATGCCGGTTGGCGAGCGAACGCATACGCTCGAGCAACGCGTAGTTTTCAGCGCGGTTTACTCTGAAAATCAATTTAATTAGATGACTTACTTCTTTGTAACTGTTGATGCAAGTTATTTTAATAAATAGATGTATACATCTAATTTTGTTATCTTAAGCTTATGCGAACACTACATATTTAATAGAAACATTTTATTTGGATCTGCTTTCGTTTATTTACTACGTCAATATTTTTTATCCCGACATTTGACTCTTGTCACATGAAGGGTGCATTGTAACATGAAGCCTAAGTTGTAGTTCCCCTCATAATACATAAATAATTTGCTACCGTCAAATAATTTTAATCGGATCTCTTCATTTTACACAAATTTGACCTAGAGCTAGTACGTAAGTCCTGTTTATATTTAATTTCAATCTATCTGTCTTATAAAGATTCTTTACGTTTGTAAGGCTTTAAAAACAGCATAGTACTCACCTTCTCATCTCCTCTTTCTCCTGCTCACTCATATTGTTATACGCCATCATCTTCTTACTGTACGTGTCGGTCGAACGCGGCGCCAAATCGTACACACCTTCCGACGTCTCGTCACCATTCGTCAAGCCATCTTTAGTCTCCGACTCGTCTGTCGCGTCTCTAACCGAACACTGGGACTTACTCTGTTCGCTATTCAAATCGCAAGTCTTTATCGACACTTGACTCCCATTTTCTAGAACCTCCTCCTTCTCGCTACTCTCCGCCAAATTAGACTTGATACTTGAACTTTCACCGTTCTCAATGCCATTCGTCAAATCGTTGACGCTCTTATTCTTATTTGAGTTAAGGTCTAAAACGGCTAACTCGTCATCCGAAATCGGTTCTAGCAGTTTGACTAAGTAGTCTCTCGCTTTGGGGAATTCGACTTCGGTGTTGCCGGATCGTACGTGTTCTAGTAGAGCGTCGTGAACGAATACGTATTGCTCTTCGGTTTGCACGAGGTGGTTGCGTTGCGTACGCGCACGGCATAGGAAGCCGAGAGGGGATAGTGTGCCCGTGAGTTTCAATTGGTTGAGTTGTGCGTCTAAAACTATGTATGTGCCGGTTCTGCCAACGCCGGCGCTGTAACGAAAGATTATATATTAAATTGGAAGTTACATATAATAGTCAATTACAATACATATTGTGATAGCAGTGAGTTTTTTGGAAAATTAAAAATATATAGAAGTAAAGTAACGCAATCCAAACATTATTATTCCAAACTGTTGGCGGGCAGCATTCGGGAGCCAACGGCAATGCCGCCCGTCGGTGATACGCACGAAATATTAATCTCTATACAGAAAAAGATAGTCCTAACTGACTTGAAGAGCGATCAATATCGCCCAAGCTGCTGTACCTAGAACGCTGAAACTTTGCTAACAGGTCTCTTTAAATCAAGCAAGTCATAACATACAAGACTTTATCGTAGGGATTTTATCGAAGTCGCGTGCGATCGCTAGTCAGTTACACCTTTAACATACAGTCCCTAAAGATCTGCCAACCTGTTGTGCAAGAGACATAAGACACAGGGTCATATAGTGTAGCATTCATCCTAAGGCTTCCTGGAGTGTAGAGGCACGAGCCCGGTGCCTATAGTAGTGTATGTGTGTTTATAGAAGCCGTTTGCGGCCGCTAGATACAGCCTGTGTAGTGTGCGTGTGCGTGTGCGTGTGCGTGTGCGTGTGCGTGTGCGTGTGCGTGTGCGTGTGTGTTTATAGAGGTCTCGTGCGGCCTGAATGGATAGTAGGTAAAAAATGTATGGACGATTTAAAAAGACTTTTCGTGAGTTTACTTGAACTAGTGGTCGCCCAGTGGTCGAAATTCGACCGTTATTTTATTAAGGCTGCATGGATTGTATCCTAAGCAATGAGAAATTTAAAAAGATAGAATGAGAGTTTGGATAGGCATTGACAGATTTCGGCCGCTCTTCTTCCATTTTATTTATTTTTTTTAATGTATGAAACAATGTTTATTGAATTTAATGTATGTTTTAAGCATAATTTAAAAAAAAATATTAGCATTCTGCACTCCTTCTCTATATAAACTATAAGTGTGCGTAATTTTATATTCCTCCATCCGCGCAATTTTCGTAAAAAGGGGTACAAAGTTTTTGCTTCACGTATTAATATATAGATAAAAAAAATTGACTTTGACCACTAGTTGCAGCTGTTGCCTACCTGCAGTGCACGAGCACGGTGCCCGGGTCCCTGGCGGCGGCGCGCACGAAGGGCAGCACGGCGAGCGGGTGGCGCGGCGTGCCGTGGTCGGGCCACACCGTGTAGTGGTACTGCGCCACGGAGCGCCAGCCCTCGCTGTCGGTATCGGCGGAGTCGCCGCTTGATTCGCTACCCTATAGCGTGGGGAGAGGACGGCGTTATCAACATTCTTTTAACCCTTTTACAGTCAGAGGGATGTCAAAATAAAATAATATGTAAGAAGTAAATTTTGTTGTTTATGTTTTATAGTGTTGCAAAAAAAGTATTCTCTATCAATCTATCTATCTAGAGTATTTAATTCCAATTATTACTGAAAGTATGTTTGCGATAAAAATCAACATAATTGAATTCAAACAAAAATAAACTTTTAAACTGATGATTTATTAATTAGTAAATTATTTATATATTTAATAAACGCAGTCGCTGCACTATATTCATATCGAAAATGATAATAAATTAGTTTACTTTATTGTATAAAAATTCCCTGTTTTTAATTTTCAAACAACTGTCATTATTTTATGTTTTTACACTAATAATATATACGCATACCTTGTCGCTCTCCGGCGGGTGCATATTGCGAACACGCATATGCCGCACGGTGTATGCAGCGCGCACGTCCTCATGCAGTAATCGAACCTGAATCCCACCGTGCTGGGAGCTGCTGCCACGCCCACCGCCCGGCCAGTACATGTCGCATTTACGCTGTTATAAAAAAAATAAGATCATGTAGCGAGACGCCGGTATAGATACATCATGAAACAAAGCCGTTAGGAGTCTTGTAAGACTCCTCACACCCTTTGTGGTACGATAAAGATTGTACGAAATAATATACTTATTTATATAAATTGAAATTGAAATGACGTACTTTTTTTAGATCACTACTAACACGATAAGAGCATATAGCTCAGAATTATTATTATTATTTATTATTACGCCGTTTTGTTATTATTCTTCTAATTAAAACTATTGTTGCAAATAAACAGGCATTTATTTTTTGTTGGAAGTAAAACTTTGATTTGTATTATGGACGGATCGATTCGGGAATCGATTATAGATCTCCAATTTGTTTAGTGGCATAATGGCCCCATCACTAGTTGCTTTTTTTTCTACCTACTTGTTTCGGGAAAACATTTATGGCGGGTTGATATTGTATCGTGTGTGAATAATTAAAATAGATTTGAAGTAGTAATAAGGGCATTTGGAGCCGCGTTAGTCCAATTAAGTGTATTGTGCTATCTGGGTTTTGTGTGTGTGTAACGAATCGCATCGGGAGCGAAATTCGACATTCCATAGTCGAATGTTGGCGTCTTCGCTGCTGGAGAAAACAGGTATTTCCTCGGGGGAAAGTGCACTTCGGGATAGGTTGGGTGTGATTAGGGAGCTCAGGAGGACCCGGCCTTGGATTCAGGCCCATACGGACATTTGGAGCCCGTAGAACCGGACGGGGATAGCATAGACTGTAAGTGAATTTTTAGTCATAACCTAATTTTAAGTGGTAGCAGATGTAATAGTAATTACTGCACAAGCCTGAGTAGTAATACGAAACATTTTTGGTAGCAGAGCGTGGTTAATACCGAACCTCTAGGTTAATCGGTGTAATCTTGTGTATTTTGTTAGTTCGTAATTAGGTTAAGTTCATTTCGTGTAAAATCGCACTTCCGGTACAGGTGCGGTTAAGTTGTAAGGTTGGTAGTACCGTTGTATTTGGGCTGGGACATTTCTCGGTACGTTAATTGATATTCAATTAAAAGTATCGATTAAAATAATCGATTCCGGATTTTTTATTTATTCGATTTTTTAATTTTGTGTTTAGGTTTGTTTTAGTTTTAAATATATTTGATATTAACATGACATCGTCACGACAGGAGCTGGCTCAGCAGCTCCGGTGGTTCACCGGGCTGCTTGGGTTAATCGATCGGCCTAACCGGGAGGACGCTTTGGAGGCGCGTTCTAAGGAAATGCAGGCTCGTTTTTTGTTGGCCGAGCGGTCGGTAACCGCCTTGTTGTCAACGGACCCGGTCGGGGAGAAGGAGGTAGAACTCCATACGCAGTATGTCAAGGATCTGGAGCACATCCAAGACATATACGATGAGGTCCTTCAGCGGGTTAAGGACTTCGAGCGATTGCGGGAGGGGAAGCCTATCGCGCGCCCCGCTTCGCTCCACACCCCTGGACCCAGCGCCATGGGAAGATTGGGTGCCCTGGAGGTCCCGCATTTTACCGGATGTATGCGGGACTGGGCTGGATTCCGGAACATGTTTGTGGCCTTGGTAGATACTCGGAAGGATTTCACCAAGGCCGAAAAGCTGGCATATCTCCGTTCCTTCCTAGACGGAGAACCCAGACAGCTCGTACAGCATCTGGAGCTGCAGGATGCGAGCTATGATACCGCAATGCAGCTGCTGGAGAGGCGGTACCAAAAACCGCGTCTACAGGCGGACGCGCACGTGACGCACCTGCTGGGCCTGCCGAAGGTCAACCACAGGGCACATCTGAGGGCGCAGCTAATCACCCCCCTCACAGTATCCTTAAACGGGTTACGGACGCTCGGACTGCCCGTGGGCCAGTGGTCCTTTCTGCTTCTGCACATCGTCCTGGCAAAGTTGTCGCAGGAGATGAGGGACGAGTTCGAGCGGCAGCGACTGGTCAACAAGGAGCTCAGCAACGTCCTGCCTACTCTGGAAGAACTTCTGGAGTTCCTGGAAGAAGAGGCTGGCCTGCTGGAAAACCAGCAAGCCACCCAGGAGGCTCCGAGAAGTACGCCGGCCCGCACTTCCGGAGTCTACGGCGCCCAGCCACCACGCACCCCGGGGAAGGGTCGCGGCCGGCTGGTGGCTGCGGCCGCCATCAACCCCGGTTCTGGATGCCGGGTTTGCGGACAGCAGCACCTGGAGCAGCAATGTCCAGGAATTATCGGCATCCCGATAAAGGACCGCCGAAACCTCGTTCGGACACGAGGGTTGTGTTACGCCTGCCTTGGAGGACATCGGTACAACGACTGTCCCCAAGCGAGGCCATGCGATGCGTGCGGCGGACCGCATCATCGATTACTGTGCACCCGTTATGGTGAGGGGTCAGCACCGGCTCGGGAGAGGAGATCTCCCACGGGTGGCGGATTGGGTCCTGGGACAACTCCGCCTCTGGAAAGACGGAGTCCGCCACGACCGCCACACCACACCGCACCATACACCCCGGCTCAGGTAAGTTGGGGACCGCTGGAACGGAGTCAGGTTCTGGCTACAACCGGGCACTCGGCGCGACCAGCACCAGGAGTTGGTGCCACCAGGGGCCACTGGGCACAGGGAGCCCCACCTCCGGACCCAACACCCGGATACTCGTACGCGTATCCTCCGCCGCCGTTACCGGAACAACGACGACCTGAGAACCGTCAACAGTTCTCACCGGTACTGCACGAGTACCCGAGGTTGGAATACCACCCACCCTATCACCGGTATGGTAGGGCAGCTGGATACGCACCACCCCGGATGGTGGCCTGCACGCGTCCGACTTACTGGCCGAGTCGTCATGGTTCGACAGGGTCGGCTGCTGGCTCTGACGCGTGACTAGCCTGTGGTCGGGCTACGTCGGAACCGAGGACGGTTCTTTTGCCCATCGCGCAGGTACGCGTTTGGGGACCTAGGGGGGACTTCGTCCGGATACGAGCCCTCCTAGACACTGGGGCACAGGGCTGCTTAATTACTACGAGGGTAGCGAGGCGCCTACGTCTGGAGTGCGCGCCTCCCTCAGCTCCGATTCGGGGAGTCGGAGATACAGAAGTGGGGGGTCTGTCCGGTCAGACCCATATTCTCTTCTCTCCTGTGCATTCCGCTTCGATACAGATTGCGGCAGTCGCGACCGTACTCGACAATCTGCTGGGTTGGCATCCACCGACAGACATTCCGCGGGACGCAATGTCTGACACATCAGGTCTCATGCTGGCAGATCCTCATTTCAAGGAGCCGGCTCCGGTGGACCTCATATTGGGAGCGGATGTACTGGGCTGGATCCTTTTAGGGCCTCAGCGGATTCTGGGCCGCTCTTCGTTGGTAGCTATACCTACCATCTTTGGACACGTTTTAATGGGACCGGTTTTCGACCAGGAGACGCGGGATGTCTCACCTGTCGTCGCTACTACCTCCATCGCTAGGACGATGCAAAAATTCTGGGAACTGGAAGAGCCTCCCATGGTCTCCCGTCTGGATCCGGAGCATGTGGAGTGCGAAACCTTTTATAAGGATCACACACGTCGGATGGCGTCGGGTAGGATCGAAACTCGACTGCCCTTCATCGACTGTCCCCCTCTCTTGGGAAAATGAGCGTCGCGTCGTAGTATGTCTCGATGTATGTCTGGAGCGTCGTATGTCTCGCGATCCGGTACTTCGGGAAAAGTATATCGAGTTCATGCGAGAATACGAGGCCTTGGGACATATGTCGCGGGCGACTGTCGACTGGACAACGACAGATCATTTTTTCTTGCCTCACCACGCGGTGTTGAAGGCCTCATCTGGAAAACTGCGGACAGTTTTCGACGGATCGGCACCGTCGTCGACTGGAGTTTCATTGAACCAATGTCTCCATTCTGGTCCGAAGTTACATCGGGACATTGTCGACATCATTTTAAATTTCCGAAGACACCAGGTGGTGATCGGTGCGGACATCCGGATGATGTTCCGCCAAACAGTAATACATCCTGCGGACAGGAGGTTTCAATTAATACTCTGGAGAGAACATACGGAGGATCCCATCACCGTCTACGAGCTCAACACCAACACGTACGGCCTGAAGTCGAGTCCCTTCATTGCCATCCGTTCCCTGCTGGAACTGGCGGAGCAGGAACGGGCTCGCTTTCCCCGGGCAGCCGCTGTACTGACACGGGACGTGTTCGTAGATGATATCTGCACAGGGGCAGCCTCTCTGGAGGAGGCGCTCATCATCAGAAATGAGCTGATCGGACTCCTCGCGGCTGGTGGTTATGAGTTGAGAAAATGGTTATCCAACGAGCTAATGCTTCTGGTTGGGATTCCGGAAGATCACCAACAGAATCCTCAGCTATTCGAGGACGCAGGGGACCCGAACTCTATCGCCGTCTTGGGAATTAAATATCAGCCGGTTCAAGATATTTTCACATTCCAACTGGGCCTGGAAACGTCAAGAGTTTGGTCGAAAAGGACGGTCCTTTCCACCATCGCTCGAATGTTTGATCCAAGTGGATGGATCAGCCCGTGCATTTTTTTGGCAAAGTGTTTATTACAAACGCTGTGGACACTCGGGGTCTCGTGGGATGAGCCACTGGTAGGGCCTCCCCTCGACACTTGGCTCGCTTTGATATCTACGATCGAGGCGATCAGTCAGGTTGCGTTACCGCGGCGGATCTTGCCGCGGGGCAAATACAGGGCAAGCCTACATGGCTTCTGTGATGCGTCAGAACGAGGGTATGCCGCAGTAGTGTATCTGCGAACGGTGGATTCGAAGGGTCGAGTCACCATCTCCTTGCTTCTGGCTAAAAGCAAGGTGGCACCCCTCAAAACTCGGCTGACAGTCCCGAAGCTGGAACTTTGTGGGGCGCATCTACTGGCCAAACTGTTGTGCCACGTACACAAAGAACTGTCGTTTACGGTGGACATCCGGACTGTCTACGCCTGGTCCGACAGTCAGGTAGCTCTGGCATGGCTACGCGCGGCACCTCACGTACTGGAAACATTTGTGGCCAATCGGGTATCTCAGGTACAGAACTCGGGTATCGAAATTTGTTGGAGGCACGTTCCCGGCACCTGGAATCCTGCCGATTGTGCCTCTCGGGGCTGCACCGCGCCGGAATTGGTGCAGCATGCCCTCTGGTGGGGTCCAGAGTGGTTAAAGGAGGGTGAGTCATCATGGCCGGTCACCATGATCGATGGCTCTCTAGGGCTGCTCCCTGGAATAAAAGTTTTGGCGACAACAAACGAATCAAAGCCAGATCCAAATTGGTTGACGGCTCGATACAGCAAACTGGATAAGTTGCTAGGTGTAACTTGCTGGATCCGGAGATTTATACATAACTGCCGCCATCCAGACAAGAGGCAGTTATCACCCGTGGCGGGTGCTGAGGAACGCAGGAGTTCACTATTGGCCCTGATACGGCTGGTTCAAGCTGACCGGTTCGAGGACGAACTGAAGATTTTGCGCGTCGGTCGCGCAAAGCCCAAGGGAGCGATCTCCCGGCTCAACCCATTTCTGAATACGGATGGACTGTTACGCGTTGGAGGTCGCCTCAAAAATGCCGACCTGCCCTTCGGTAGCCGTCATCCTCTGTTACTACCCAAAGGAGGACCCTTGGTAGAGCTAGTGGTCTCGGATAGACACCTGAAAAACGCTCACGCGGGTTGTAATGCGTTACTGGCGATACTGCAACGGGAATTTTGGATTTTGTCCTCCCGGAGAGTGGTTCGCAGCATTCTATTTAAGTGTGTGGCTTGTTATCGGGTGAAGGCCTCCACTATGCAGCCGCAGATGGGGGATCTCCCTTCTGACCGGGTTTGTCAGACTACTAGGCCGTTCGACGGGGTCGGTACGGATTTTGCTGGACCTTTTTTGGTTAAAACCACAGCCTATCGTAACACTAGGGTCACGAAGGCGTACTTGTGTGTTTTTGTCTGTCTGGCTACTAAGGCCGTCCACCTGGAAGTGGTTTCGGCTCTCTCTACGGAAGCCTTTGTCGCCGCGCTGGATCGTTTTGTTTCGCGACGAGGTTTACCTTCTCTCATTCGGTCCGACAATGGTACCAACTACAGGGGCACTGCCAACTACTTGAAAGATGTGAACGATTTTCTGGATAAAAATTGTAATAGCATAAGCCAAGCTCTCGCACAGCGGGGAATCACATGGCGATTTAGTGTGCCAGCCTGTCCCCACTGGGGCGGGATATTTGAAGCCGCGGTAAAATCGGCAAAAACCCACTTGCGCCGGGTAGTCGGGGAAACTACCCTCACTTATGAGGAACTTACAACTGTTTTTTGTAAGGTTGAGGCGGTGCTCAACTCGCGTCCGCTTTGTCCACTCTCCTCTGACGCAAATGACATGGAAGTTCTGACCCCTGGTCATTTTTTGGTCGGTCAGCCACTCACTGCCCTGCCTGAGTATCCTTGGAAGGATGAACGCAGACACCGGATGTCTCGTTTTCAAATGATACAACAAATGAGTCAGGACTTGTGGCGTCGTTGGTCACTGGAGTATCTGCATTTGTTGCAGCAGCGTGTAAAGTGGAAAGACCGGACGTCGCCCCCTTCGGAGGGGGATCTGGTTTTATTAAAGGAGGCTAATTTGCCATCGTTATTTTGGAGGCGAGGTCGCATTTTAAAGTTAATCTGGGGCGCGGACGGGACTCCGCGCGTGGCGCAAGTGTTGGTTGATGGATCGGTGCTAAATCGCGCAGTCGCGACCTTAGCTCGATTACCGGTTGACTAGTTTAAGATTTCAGGCTAGAAAGCGGTACGTCTGCTTTGGGTGGCGGGATGTTGCAAATAAACAGGCATTTATTTTTTGTTGGAAGTAAAACTTTGATTTGTATTATGGACGGATCGATTCGGGAATCGATTATAGATCTTCAATTTGTTTAGTGGCATAATGGCCCCATCACTAGTTGCTTTTTTTTCTACCTACTTGTTTCGGGAAAACATTTATGGCGGGTTGATATTGTATCGTGTGTGAATAATTAAAATAGATTTGAAGTAGTAATAAGGGCATTTGGAGCCGCGTTAGTCCAATTAAGTGTATTGTGCTATCTGGGTTTTGTGTGTGTGTAACGAATCGCATCGGGAGCGAAATTCGACATTCCATAGTCGAATGTTGGCGTCTTCGCTGCTGGAGAAAACAGGTATTTCCTCGGGGGAAAGTGCACTTCGGGATAGGTTGGGTGTGATTAGGGAGCTCAGGAGGACCCGGCCTTGGATTCAGGCCCATACGGACATTTGGAGCCCGTAGAACCGGACGGGGATAGCATAGACTGTAAGTGAATTTTTAGTCATAACCTAATTTTAAGTGGTAGCAGATGTAATAGTAATTACTGCACAAGCCTGAGTAGTAATACGAAACAACTATTATATTACATTATTACATTGTTTATGTTCTACAGCGTTTGTAGTACTGTTGGCTGATAAATCAATTCTCCTTCCTATGACATGTCCTTCAAACGAGGCGTGAAGAGGCACCTTGTGGGTAAGGATGACGCTGCGCTCTTTCCACGCAGCACCAGTTGTCTTCACGGTTGGAATTCATTTTGATTTAACATCAGGTGGAGTGAAGTCATTTCCCGCGCTAACTATAATAAAAGAAAAATCTATTCTGTCTATATACAATGCTGAAGCTACTCACCCTGCCCCGTTCCACCAGGTTGGTGATCATGACGATGGTGTGCACTCGATGCTGCCAGATCATCCGCCAGAAGGCGTCCAGCGTGGCGGGGGTAGGACCCTGCGTGGCGATGTACCGCCGTCGCCATACCAGCCATTCGAGCTTCACGCGGGAAGGCGCACCGTCTAAGGGGAGACGGAAATGATATTTAATAAAAAAAAATTAAAACAACCGGTACTGTGCAGGCCTGGCACCCTGTACCAAGTTAATACAGCGATACAACATCGACATCGCAGCGCTGTAAGATGATCGGGAAATTTAGAGTGGAATGTAGATAAAAGAGTGGTACTGATAATGGTGAACAAAAAAATGGTACAGGGTTCATAATTAACAATAGAGTAATGGGGAATGTTCTTAAATTCGAAGCAATATCGGATAGAATATGTTATTTACGCCTAAAAACTTCCTTCGCGAATACTAGTATAATAAATGTTTACGCTCGTACGGAACCAAGTGAAGATAACGCCAAAGATAGTTTTTATGTGGATCTGGAGCTGATATTCGAACAGATTTCAAAATTGAATTGATACGAAGATAGTGATAGGAGATTTTAACGCATAAGCAGGCCGCGAAGAAGTATTCACACCTACCATAGGAATACATAGTGAGCACGAGGCAACTAACGACAATGGACTAAGGATGATAAGTTTCGCTGCGTCAAAATCCATGGTTGTCAAAAGTACTATGTATCCACATAAGGAAATCCACAAGGGAACATGGAAGTCCCCAGACGGTTCTACCATTAACCAAATCGACCATGTCCTCGTCAACAGCACACATAAGAGCACTATAGAGGACGTAAGAGCGTTCCGTTGAGCAGGCTGTGATAGTGACCACTTCATGCTGAGCGTGAAAATCAGATCCAGGTTAAGAGTTATCTATAAAAACAAGGCATCTATTGAACAGCATATTGACACGGATGGTTTAAAAGACAAAAAAACGTCAGAACTTTTAAGATTAGAGTTAAATAATAAGTTGTTAGTCCTCCACGTAGAGAATGCTATTGACGAAACATGGGAGGAAATCAAAAACACGGTAAAAGATGTGTGCTTGAAAACTAGGCAAAGATCTGCGCTAACTACCGAGGAATTGCCCTTCTGTCAACGGCTTATAAAGTCTCATCTTACAACCTGCTGCGACGACTGGACCATACGCGGTGGAAATCATCGGAGACTACTAGTGCGGTATTAGACGAAACCGAAGTACGACCGATCAGATTTTCCTCTTGAAACAAATTATGGAGAAAAAGTGGGAGTATGCACAAAATGTTCACGCATTATTTGTGGACTTTACAAAGGCATACGACAGTATAGATCGAGACGCGCTTTACTCGATTCTAGAAAACTTCAACATCCATAAGAAGTTAGTCAGACTGATCAAAATGGCTACCGAAAACAGTAGGATGAAAGTAAAATCGAGCGGCGGTTTAACAGCGGAGTTCGATGTACTAACAGGCCTTAAACAGGGGGATGCCCTGTCACCAATGTTGTTTAACCTAGTTCAGGAACACATCATGAGGACAGTACTACAGTCAGATGGTGGAGTACAACTCAACGGGCAGCATAAAGTGATAGGGTACGCCGACGACCTTGCTTTGTTAGGACAGAATGCAGAGGAGGTAAAGGCTGGAGTAAAGAGCTTGGAGAAGGAACGAGGAAAGGTTGGTCTGAGAATAAATCGCGAGAAAACAGAGTACCTGCATATGAAGAGAGAGAGAGCTCCGAATAGTTATCCACGGCTAGGCAACACTAGGCAATGAGCTTTCCCTAGCATCAAAAAAGCGTTCACAGGTTGCAGAGACTGCTTTCAACCAGGGTATGGTCGTTTCATAAAAAACATAAAATAACATTTTCTTACCTAATTAATAGAAACACAACTCGTAATTCCCTAAACAAAAGGTGTATAATCGTTTTTCGATGTCAACATAGACGCCAACTCGCAATCGTCATCGCTGCGGTCGCTGTAGGAGTATTCCTTCAGCTTGTTTGTTTGTTTAAACCTCTTTCTACCTAATATTATAGAAACACAACTCTAAAGCCCTATACATAAAGAGTATAATCACACACATAGACGTCGTCCAACTCGTAGTCGTCGTCGCTGCGGTCGCTGTCGAAATCTTTGTTCTGTTTGTCAGCTCGATAAAACCTATATTTACCTAATTAATACGCTCAAAATTAAACTACTACCTAATTAATTGAAACACAACCCTAAAATCTTATACATAAGGGGCCTTACATATAAACAGAGAATAAGCTTCGAATAGTTAATCCGTGTTTCGTTCCTATCATGTAAACTTCATTTCAAATTATAGTGACAACACGGAATAACTATTCCGACCTTATTTTCTGTTTATTTGTAAGGCACTTAAAGACTATAATCGCTCACCGATGTCAACATAGACGTCGTCCAACTCGCAATCCTCGTCGCTGCGATCGCTGTCCGAGTCTTCGTTCTGCTCGTCCGATTCCACGATGCCGGAGAACTCGATGTTCAGGAACGCGGACTCTATGCCTTCAGCCAGGTTGGGCGGTGGCTTCGTCGGTTTCATTGATGGTTGTCTGTGAGTAAAAAATATTTTATTTCAGTCATGTTTTTTAAACCAGGACGCCTAGGTTAGGAATCATAATATGGTAAGGAATCGCTCGCTCTACAATGTAAGTAGCATTGTTGTGTTTAAACAGCTGGAGACAACGACAACAGTTGGAGAGCCAGCCAAGTCTTAATGGTTAACCGTTCTGATCTTTGGATGTGGTTTTTTATCGTTTTTTCGATAAATGAAAGCAGAGTGCTTTTTCGTTGTGAAAGTAATTAAAATTAATTTCATTAGGAACTTTTTTCGCTGTGTCAATATACCAAAATCATTTATTCAGTTTAGGCTACAAATTCATTATGCCATCGGTTCGTAAGTTTACTCTGGGCGGGAGACCTTGTACTGAGAAGAACCGGCAAGAAACTCAGCAAGCGTCAAGCTCTTTTCTCCCTTACAGCGTCAAAAATAATGGAAAATGCCCTGTCATAAAAGGACACTTTCCATCACAAATAAACACACAAAAAATAAAGGACAATCACAACACACAAAAAAATAACAAAAATAAAAATTATCTAGGTTTGCAAAAATTACATCAGGTACTTACCAATTTCAATTTTCACAATGTCATACAGTCATACTAATATAAGTCAAAAATTGTCTAAGAAACAAAGTTAAAGTATACGAGTATAATAATAACAAAAATAAGATAAGTAAGCAAGAGCCTCCACAGGCGGCACCCATTCACGAGTATGACATATGAATCAGCCATCGCTTCACTCAACCATATCTTAGGGAATTACCGACGTATATATGTTAAGTAACTGAGAATGTGGTTAGTATTAATAATTACCGGTAATTATTAGTAAAATTTCATTATTATTAACTGCTGGTTACATTACTTTGCTATAAGCAGTTACCCAATTTTAATTATTTTAAATTTTATATCATATAATCATTAAATGAAATAATATAACAATTTGATTATAAAATAAAAAAGAACGTCCAAAGTAAAGTCATATTTTTTTAGGTATTGACTTAAGTAGCATCAAAAAACAATTCCGATTATTTGTGTCATATTTTAATCTTGCTTAATGATTTCTTAACTCTAAAGAAAGTAAGAAAGTATCAACATTCTGTGAAACAAAACTGTGTTTTGAATGACGCTTGTATGAACTAATGAAAAGCGGTTTATTATCTGTGGATAGCATTCAAACCATGGACGAACTATGGTATTATCTAGTCCTTGTCTTCGATTTGTAATAAAAACACATTTTAATCCTCGAACTAACTTTGATACCGTAACATACCCAGACCATGTAGTCTTGGTCTAAACCACGACCATAGCAATTTTTTATAAGACGGAAAGGGTTCCTCAAGGCGTGAGATCGAAACAACGTCAGAGGTTTACTAGAGGGAATGGCATCGAGCACTAGTGCGTGTCCCCGTTCCCTACTAGATTCTCCGAAGGGTTCGAATCGGATCGGGAGCGGAACAACCCACGGGCGCTTCTAAAGACCGGGTCAAGGTGGTGGGGTGAAGCGCCGCGCGATCGCGCGTGTGAACCGGGTCTTCGTGCTCTTGATCCACGAGTACTGTGTGTTGGTCTTAAGCGAGTGTGTATGTTAAGTGTATCATGTGACTGTGTAATAGCTTTTGATATGACTCACCGCTGCGGGCGGCGGCGGCGGTCGAGCTTGCGGCGCACGCGGCCGGCGGCGGCGGCGTCCAGCGCGGGCAGCATGCCGTCGATAAAGTTAGCGTTCACGTAGTCGCAGGCGACGCCGCGCCCGGCGCCCGCGCACCCGGCGGCGCCGCACCGCCCGCCGGCTGACACGCACACGCGGGAGTGGTCGTCTGGAACACACGAGTAAATCAACAACACGTAACATAGTGAACGTCTATAAAAGAACCTTTTAAAATAAAAGGGGCACTGTACGAGCAAATAGTGTACTGTACTTTTACTAGTGAAGATTTGTAAATGGCTTTTAGTCTTACTACTAATAGTCTAATTCTAGTAATAATGCTGTAAATCTTCCCTGAATAAATAAATAAATCGCGTACATTGTACCGTCAGCAATGTCACGTTGACCCAACTAAGTTTGTTATTAAAAATATTCATATTTCATAATCAGTACGCTATTAGCAGCTACCAAGACAGTTCAGCACCATCTGTCCTGGAAAACTGGTGTTCGAAAGACTAAAACGTCATCGGTCTTTGCCGCATCGCGGTGTAGGGAACACCATTTCCCTACACGCTCACAAAATCTCCTCAAGGTGGAAGGCGTCCCACTTACATCCGGGGTGTAACAGCCGTTGATTAGGCCCAAAAAGAACCACCGCGGCCGACTGTGAAAGTACTCTGCATCCTTCCCAGCGGTTGACGGGTGTTCCAGGTTTTCAGTTGGCAGACCATCGCCCACTTTCGCCGCAAAGATAATTCCGGAATTTTATTTGCAATCCTTATGACCTACTATGGTAATCTGTGGTTATAATTACCTCTAATTATACGGTTACATATGTCCCAAAATATAGACTAAATAAAAATAATAAATAACTAGTATATAACATTTCTTTTGAACAGTACATACATGCAGTTATATTCAAATAACGATTCTTCAGTCTGTTCTCTGGTCTGTGACTGTGATGGCTGGTGTGCCCCAAAGCTGCTGATCTTGCGACTACCACCTCGTACTCTTTGCTGCAAATAGCGAAAGAAAAACATACATCAGCAATTGTAACTACATTGCGTTTTGTCTGATACATAACATAGTCAAATTTTGAATATTGTTTGCAAGTTTCTATACCTGAACGGTAATGGTATACTATGCCGTTATGAGCATAAACCCTCTGTCGGCGCACGGGTGGCGTTCGCTCTCAGCGACCCGACGGCGTAGCGGCGTGCAGTTCGGACCCCTGGCCCGCCGCACTTAACCTCGCGACAGCTTAGACCCCGGCCGATTTTACTTTTGTACGGACACACGAATTGTTTGTAACGAACGAGTAATATATTATCTTAAAATACAGTCCGCTTTTTACTCGAAGAACACCTTGAGATCAACATAATGGTCCTTCGAGCCGGATCATTATGTTGAGCTCATGGGGATGTTAGAGTATAAAGCGGTCAGTCGTTGGTGAAAACATGGTTGAGGCTGTTTAAGCATGTAAGGAACCTCGCTTTCTTAACCAATATTATAAATGCGAAAGTAACTCTGTCTACTGCGGAGTGGTTCGGGCCAAGCTAATACTCAAACGAAATCTGTCACGTGACACTGTTACGAGTATTTGTAGCAACTGCCGCCATCATAGTAACATGTAACCTTATAATACGGATATTGACAAATACAACAAATAATTCCAGAACAATTAAACAAATAAATGAAATCACGTAACAGTTCTTTAAAACATTGACCTATTTTTTTTTTGACCTAAGCATGAATTTCTGTAAACTAAAATGTTATTAATGAACACTGACAGTTTCTAAAAAGTTTAGCTATTGACTAACCAGTCAACTACCCAATTATCCCCATCGGCGTGTAGCACTGCTGCATGCCGGGGGAACTCCGTAGCAGCTACAGCTGGTGGCATCGCCCAATCATGCGTGGGAGTTTGCTAGAACTAATTACCGTCATCATAGTTACCTGAAGCCATTGTCCCCGCCGGCGTGTAGCGCTGTTACGTGCTTCCGGCGAGGATGGTGCTGGCGAAGCTAATACTCAAACGAAACCAGCTGTCATGTGACACTACTACGTACTTGTAGCTTGTTCTTACATTACATTCAAGCCCATTTTCCGGTGGAATACGCTGCCTCTCGAAATCAGGACGGCTACGAGCCGTGACGCTTTTAAAAAGAAAGTCCGCGAGCTCTGGTTTGATAGAATCATGGCAGAATCATCTCAATAACGTTCTATTAGAATTATGTATTATGTATGTTTATTTATTGTAGTTTACGTATTTACAATACACATATATGTTTATGTATATATAATATGTATGCATGTATTACATACATTAGAAATTATTTATAATAATATCCACTTAAGTCATCGCATTTAATTGCACCTACCAATATAATCTCTGCACCACTCTATGGTTGACTGGTAGATAATGCCTCGAGCATTAAGTCCGCCATGTAATAAATATATGTTGCAAAAGTTAAATAAATAAATAACAAAATAGTTACCTAAAGCCAATGTCCCCGTCGGCGTGTAGCGCTGCTACGTGCTTCGGAAACTCCGTAGCAGCTACGGCGGGGTGGTGGGGGCCGGCCATTCGCGGAGGCTTCGCTGGCGGTTCGCTAGTACTCTCCGCCGTTGTACCACCGGACGCGCAAGAGCGTAGCGGCGAGCAGTTTACTACTGGACAAGACACAATTAAATTGTCGTTTTTAGTATTTTGTTACTTATTGTTTAAACGTTCCCTGAATACCACAAATATTTCAAAATCAAAATTAGCCAAATCGGTCCAGCCATTCTCGAGTTTAAGCGAGACAAACTAACAGCAATTGTTTGTATATATTGAAAGTTTCATCATCACCAGATCATTTTGCGTCCCCACTAAGACTGCGGCGAGCCTACCCTATAGATGGAAATGCAACAGCGAGAACGGGCCGGAAACTACCACGCGGGCCCAGTGCAGATTGTTTGTGGTTAACGACTGCTTATGCGGTTGGGACCAACGGCTGCACGTGCCTTCCGAGGCACGGAATCATTCAAAGTTTATTTGAGCTAAAAAATAACTTTTTTGATATTTTTTTTTAAGTTTATGCAAAAATAACAAATTTAAATGAAACCACTTTGACGGATCTACTCGTATTTTTTATACATTGGTTTAGTCCTGAATGACGTTTCGCCAGCTAAAAATAGACGTCCTGAACGGGTAGTAAGTAAAAAAATGTTTGGACGATTCAAAAGCACTTTTTTAAGTTAATTTAAATCAAAAAAAATTTGTAAACCTTGGTTTTCCTAAGATGATAAAATAAAATAAAATAAAATAAAATAAAATGTTAGACCGTGACTTTGTGTTTATTTACATATAGCTTTTACGCATACATTGTTGCAAACAAATTAAAATTTGAAAAAAGAAAAAGTGTTGCAAAAATTCTACGAGCGGGATTCGAACCAGCACCCCATAACATGCCGGGTCAGGTGCATTACCTATCTATGCTATCGTGTCTCAATCCAACTCGCCGAAATTAATAAACACTATCTACTCTCACTCTGTAAGCCAAAGGAGCCCCATTCAATGTCGACAACTACGTCATCAACATCCGAACTTAATATTTTTACAAATATTTAAAGATCAGTTAAAAATTAGGCAAGCTATATTTATGATTATTTACATATAATTTTTACGCAAACATTGTTGCGTTGCGTTGCAAAAATTTTTACAAATTACAATTTGTAAAAAGACGAAGTTTTGAAGAAATTCCACGAGCGGGTTTCGAACCCGCACCCTATGACATGCCGTGTGTGACTTTGATTTAGTGGGTGATTGTCACCCTGTGACTAGGAACCCTGCAAAGGGTTCAAAACTAATAAAATCTTACCCGGTTTCTTATAAGAGTTGAGAGGCGCACGCGCTGCTCTCTCACCACCTTCCTCCAAGTAATTGTACACTGCACTAACGCATTTACTAAGACGAGAACGGCATCTGTTGAAAAGGAAAAAATACTATTGAAAACACTTTTATAAGGATTTTTTACTGCCATTGTTGCATTATGTTATAATGGCAACGGTAAGCAAACAACACGATTAGTCTACCAGGGAGTTTTTGAGAAATATTGTACATAGTAGCCAAAAAAACAGGGCAAGCTAAATAAAACCGTTTAAAAACAACAAAGGTCCGAGAATACTACCCTGAGGCATTCCTTGACTTTTCAAGACAAACTACACTTATTTATTTTACATCTTCTAGGCATTGATAATCGTTATAAATGGTCTGATATAAAAACCTCCATCAGAAGACGACGACTCCAACAGCTGCTAGCAGCGCTACAATCGCCACAGCGAGCAACGCCGCTGTATGAACTGTCGCAGTCGCAGACGGCACGTCACTGGGAGACATAACCTCGGAGTGGGCGGCGCACCATTAGCTCGACCTACCTCCAATAGAAGATGACGACTCCAACAGCCGCTAGCAGCGCTATAGTCGCAACAGCGAGCAACGCCGCTGTATGTACTGTCGCAGTCGCAGTCGGAACGTCACTGGGAGACATAGCCTCGGAGTGGGCGGCGCACCATTCGCTCGACACTTCCTGTTGAAAACATAGTAAATGTTGACAACAACACAAACTAATAGCCTAAAAATAAACACTAAAATGATACCAACTAATGTTGTTAACCACGATATTTTAAATAAAATACTTGAAAGAGGATAAAGCGAAACAAGGATATAATCTTGTATGATCATACCTACAGGAATGCTATAGCAACTTCCAATTAATCATTACTAACTTCCTGTTAATAGGGATGTTGACAATAACAATAATTAATCGCAGAACATGTGTTTGTAAATAATAAAATTAAGAACATTGACTTTCAATATGTAATACTGAAGATAAAAATCGTAAAATGTTTTTGTTTTTTGTTTATATAATTTTAACGCAAATTTTGATGCGAAACAAATTACAAAAACACAATCCTGCTTGTGGAAAAATTTTTTTCAACATTTGTGTTTTTGTAATAAAAATCGTATTTTACTAGTTGTTGCCCGCGACTTCGTTCGCGAAGAGAAAAGTAAAAAAAAAAAAAAGTATCCTTTATGCTGGCCTGGGTCATGGTCTGTATATGAGGAAAGTTTAATTAGTTAGTTAATTTATTAGTAGCACAAAGGATTATATTACAAAGGTATTATGATACACTAGTTGTTGCCCGCGACTTCGCTCGCGAAGACAACAGAAAAAAAATAAAAAAGTATCCTATATGCTGGTCTGGGTCATGGTCTGTATATGACGAAAGTTTAATTAAAATCCATTCAGTAGTTTTTACGTGAAAGAGTAACAAACATCCATCCATACTTACAAAGTTTCGCGTTCATAAAATTATTATTAGTAGAATTAATAAAGTCTCGACTGACGGAACAAAATAGTGACGTCATAGTTTGCCATTCCCCATACAATTTCTATTAAAAACTAGCTGACCCGATTGACGTTGTTCTGTCTATGTGACATGAACGCTATCTATTAAAAGTAATCCAAAGTGGCGATTCTCATACAAAATTAACAATTTTTATTTTTTAGATACGAGTTTGTCAGCTGTTTTTTTTTAGTTTTTCCTTGTTTTCTAAACCATCCTTGTATTAGAGCGAACAAAACAAAACAAAAATTATTGAAAGCGGCCAAACCGTTTTATAAGTTTTAGCGAGACTAACGAAGAGCAATTGATTTTGATTTATATATAGATAGATAGATACACGTTTTGACAGTTGCTAAAAAGTTTATCTATTGACTAACCAGTTACCTTCACCTACCTTTGTTGTAAAATGATTTGACACAAACATGATCTATTCCGTTTAAACATTATTAGTATTTTATTTGAATTGGTATTTGAAGTGATCTTGTCAATATTGTATGAACGTCGACAACTTACTTTATAATCTCAGATAGATATGGAATACTTAGACAGCGGTCACCTTATAAATATTTAAGGTGACCGCTTGTTGTTGTTATTTTGCGTGATATCAACTTAATGCAGTAGTTACCTTCATCATTATCAGCTCATTTATGTCCCCACTGCTGGGGCACGAGCCTTCCCTATGTTTGTTAACGACTGTTAATGCAGCCGGGACCAACGGCTTAACGTGCCTTCCGAAGCACGGAGGAGCTCGAGATGATAAATTTTTGGTCACCCATCCGATGACCAGCCTTTGTGAAAGTTGCTTAAACTCAGCACTCGCAGACCGGGCGCGTTAACCACTGCGCCATCGAGCTCCTCCAGTATTTACCTATCTTTTATCAATGTTTTTTTTAACAGAAACATTATTTAATGGCTTACACAGTTAATCATCTTCATCAGCTCATTTTGTGTCCCCGCTGCTGGGGCACAAGCCTTTCTTTTGGATGGAAACAGCACAAGGAGAACGGGCCCTAAACCACCACGAAGGCAAAGTGCGAATTGGCAGCTGTTAACGACTGCTAATGCAGCCGGGACTAACTCAATCGCAGGCCAAGCGCGTTTACCACTGCGCCATCGAGTGGTTTTCTCTTTTTTGCCAGAAATAGACATTACATACGTAATGATACATAATACGTAATAATATGTAATAACAGTTAATATAAAGAACTAGCCTCAGGTGGCGATTCCGATCCGTTGATAAGCACGTTGGGGCGAGCAACAGATTGGGTGACAGCATAGATTTTCACTTCATACCGGGTGACGTTCCATAGTTCTACCTCCTGAGAAAGAAAAATTGTGTTTAAACAATAATAAATACATATAATTTCTAAAGGTGGAGACTGACCGGAGTATTTTACAGTAACGTAACATGTTCGTTGCGAGCATTCGCATAGTCAATACAGTGAGCCGCGCCGCGAGCCGCGAGCCGCGAGCACCGCGTGCATCGATGTATCGATCAGTCAGCAATGCCGTAACATATTAAGCTAGTCGCGAATAGTACGTTACGACGATACGCTCCGGTCAGTCTAAGAGGCGACTCTTGTATTTTTTTCATAAACTTTTGAAAATAATCGCAGTAAAATATACAATGGTATATTTTGCCTATAGGTCGCCTATTCTTAACTGATCTTTGATATTTGTAAAAATATTAAGATCGGATAATGATCAAGTCGTTCTTGACATTTAATAAGGCTCCATTTGCTTATAAAGTAGGGGAAGATAGTGTTTATAATTTTCACGGGTTTGACAAAGCCACGCACGATAGCATAATTGGTAGTGCACCTGACCCTATATGTCAAAGGGTGCGGGTTCAAATCCCGTATGTTTTTTATAAATATTTAATATTGGTCATATTAAAAAACGTTTTATTTTACTGATCTCTTGTTCTCATCAGTCTAGATATTATTCACAAATATCTGACGAGATGCCTATCAGTTGCGTTGCGTGTCTGACGAACTGCGTGTCTGTCAAATTGCTTGTCTGTCGAACTGCGTATCTGTCGAACTGCGTATTTGACTAGTTGAGTTTATGTTTTGTAGTCTGACGAAATGCATATATGACCACCTGCGTATCTGACGCCATGCGTGTGATCCTTCCATTCTTGTTAAACAGCGCCATCTAGCCGAATCGCGACTACGCTATCGCGACTATCGCGACACGCGCAGCAATTCGGTTACTATTTACGCTCCTATGTGGACAGAGAGCGCTGTCGATCTTCTATTCTGTTTATAAAGAGGTAGAGCTTGTCTAAGCTGAAATGACGCGCCCCACTACTTAATTAGTTGATTTAAATGTGTGAGTGCAAATATTAACAATGACACTTCATCTGTGTGGGAGCATCGACTGGTCCGTAAACTAGGATCTGTATGCCTACATCACGGTCGGCTAGTCGCGTGATAAATCCGACAACGCTCTCTCTATGGAGCATCTGGCGCATTGCATGACAACAACACGACCGCACTCACGCGCGTTCGGACAATTGTGACTAGTTGGACAACAAATCAAAGAATAACCGCTTCTTAGCAAGTACAGTCTACAAAGAAACTGAAGTTCAATTATATAATTATTGTATTTCTATTTATTTATTAATGGTTTAGTAGTTTTTTAATACATACATTTACCTATTATAATCATGCCCTTTTCCCGAAGGGGCAGAAAAGTATTTATTCAGTGGCAGAGACCACAGATCACTTGTTACGATCCTAGCAAACTTCTCTCGCTTCTTCCACTTTCGTCAACGCTTTCCTACACGCTCATTTAGATTAATTAAATAAATGATATTATTTTGAAAGATTTTTATTAGTTACAAATTAATATTATTACTATTATAATACAGTTAAAAATTCTAAAATTATGTAAAGTAAAACTATTCAATCATCTCAATAGATTTACTTTCATCTGAATCAGAGTCTTTAACATAAATAATAACTTCAGAGTCCATGTCATAATATTTGAAGTACTCTTTTTCTGTGCCTTCAACATGCCGACATGTATTTGCCCACATAGTACGATCAATCATTTCGAGTCGTTCATTTATCAGTGCCATAATGGATGTTAAATTTTGTGAAACATTTTTATTAGCTACGTAGTTTTTTAATATCCCCCATATCTTTTCAATTGGATTTAGTTCCGGATGGTAAGGGGGTAATCGTAGAATTTCAAATCCTTTTGATCGAATCAGTTTGTCAATAACGAACCTTTTGAATAGCTTGCTTATATAAGTTGGAGGTAGGAGCTTTTTCTGATAAAGCGTTGTGGTAAGAAGCGTTATCTACAACGATGACAGCGTTTTTCGGAAGATTGGGCAGTAATTGTGTGGTGAGCCACTTTTTATAATTATCAAGATTCATGTTGTCGTGATAATCTCCACTGGTGGAGTTTGCTTTATACACTAAATTAGCATTTGGAACAAATCCTTCACATCCACCAGCGTGTACAATTATGACCCGAGTACCTTTTGATAACTCAAATTCAAATTCAAATTCAAAAATCATTTATTCAGTTTAGGCTACAAGTAGCTCTTATGAATGTCACTATGCCATCGGTTCGTAAGTCTACTCTGGGCGGGAGATCTTGTACTGAGAAGAACCGGCAAGAAACTCAGCAAGTGTCCAGCTCTTTTCTCCCTTACAGCGTCAAAAATATTGGAAAATGCCCTATTTTAGCAGGACACTTTCCATCACAAATAAACACATAAAAATAAAAAAAAATATAGAAGACCACATGTAAAAAAACAAAATTAAAAATCTAAATTAACAAATTTACCTCAGGTAAAAGTTCCAATTTCCACAATGTCATACAGTACCACTACAGTACTCTAATAAAAGTCAAAAATTGTTTAAGAAAAACAAAAGTCAAATTATAGTAAGTAATATTAAAAATAAGATAAGTATGCAAGAGCAGACCAGCCTCCACAGGCGGCACCCGTTCACGAGTATGACATATGAATCAGCCATCGCTTCGCTCAACCATATTTTAGGGAACGTAACGACCCGACGCACACGCCACCACCGCAGAGACAATAAAGAGAGCATGACACACTCAAGATACTCTAAATAAAAGCCTAATGATCTATTTAACGCAATGCTGTTTGTTAACTGTAGGACACTGCTGATAAAGGCTATGATATCAGTTTAAAAGTTATATAAATTAATATTCTTTGACTGTATAATAAATAATCTTTTATAATATAAAAGTGTAACTACTGACAATGTGAAATAACATGTGCAGGCGAGCAGACTAAGATGACCACACATTATTATCATTAAAATAATCATCAATTTTATAGTAGCCTTTTTTCATTAGACCTTGTTTTATTTCTGTCTTAAACTTGTGTAGTGGCAATTCCGTTAGAGTGAAAGGCACTTTATTGTATATTTTTATACATTTCCCAACAAATGAATTACCGACCTTATTGAGTCTAAGTTTTGGAACGGCAAGTTTGTTTTTATTTCTTGTGTTAAAATTATGGGTGTTACTTTTTTTTTCGAATTTATCTAAATTTTTATAAACATAAATTATATTTTCATAAATATACTGTGAAGCTACAGTTAAAATATTTATCTGCTTAAATAACTCTCTCAGCGTATCACGGGGCTTAAGGCTATAAATAGCTCGAATGGCTCTTTTCTGTAGCACAAAAATGGTTTCAATGTCAGCCGCTGAGCCCCACAATAAAATACCATATGACATGACGCTGTGAAAGTAACTAAAGTAAACCAATCTTGCCGTTTCTACATCAGTAAGTGACCTTATTTTTCTAACCGCATAGGCAGCTGAGCTAAGTCTTCCTGCCAGGGCAGAAATATGAGAACCCCATTGTAATTTGTGATCCAAAGTAACACCCAGGAAAACTGTCAAGTTAACTATTTCAACTATGTCATCATTCATAGTGATACTGGTATTAACCTGCTTTACATTGGGCATCGTGAATTTAACACATTTAGTTTTTTTTGCATTAAGCAGCAGATTATTGGTGGTAAACCAATGTAATATTTGAGAGAGAGTATTACTTACGTCGTCAAATATTGCTCTATGTCTATCAATTTTAAAAATCAATGAGGTGTCATCAGCAAATAATACTATCTCACAAAGATCTTCGGTGTAGTAAGGTAGATCATTTACGTAAATGAGAAATAAAAGAGGTCCTAATATTGAACCCTGGGGCACCCCCATAAGTAACGGAGCGCCAGAAGAATCGGTACCGTTAATATTAACTTTTTGAACTCTGCCAGTGAGGTATGATTTCAATAAGGTAAGTGAGTTGTCTGAGACACCATAATGTTCCATTTTTAACAATAAAGTCTCGTGATCGACACAGTCGAAAGCTTTCGATAAATCACAAAAGATACCTATCGCATCCTGTTTCTGTTCCCATGCATCGAAAATATGCTTAATGAGTGCAACTCCCGCGTCGGTTGTATTTCTACCTTTAGTAAAACCGAATTGTTTGTTATGAAGTAACTGGTTATCTGTAAAATGTGACAGTAATTGATTAAAAATAACTTTTTCAAAAATTTTACTAAGAGCCGGAAGTATGGATATAGGCCGAAAATTAGATGGGTCACTTTTATCGCCTGTTTTAAATAACGGTATAATTTTACTGTGCTTCATTAAGTCTGGAAATACACCTTCATCAACGCATTTATTAAATATTATTGCTAAATTAGACGCGATAGAAGATATTATAGATTTTAATATATCAGTGGAGATACCCCAAAGATCCTCAGTCTTTTTTATATTAAGTTGTCTAAAAGCTTTTATTATTATATCGGAATCAATATAGTGAAAATTAAATGGAATATTACATATTTTTACACTCGACACAAGAAGAATCTGGGCAAGATGTTTAGAAGAATTTAATTTACTTGATGTAATGAGTGGAATTTTTGAGAAAAATGTTTCAAACGCGCCTGCCACTTCCGTATCACCATTGATGTAAGCATTATCGACTTTGAGTTCAAGTATACGATCACGAGACCTTACTTTACAAGTTTCTTTATTAATGACGTTCCAAGTGGCTTTTATTTTATTTTTTGAATTCACAATCTTTGCTCGAATGTAGTTAGCCTTTGCTATGGAACAAACTTTTTTGAACATTTTTGAATAATTTTTAACATATTCAATTACACTTGGATCCTTAGAATTTGCCTTTATATTATATAGTTGATACAACCTATTTCTACTCTTATAGATGCCAACTGTGGCCCAATCACTGAATTTAGATTTAGTCTTATCTATTTTGATTAATTTTTGAGTAAAGTTGTTATTAAACTCTTTTTTGATTAAATCAAATAGGTTGTCATATAAAATGTTCGCATTATAATTGTTACATGGTATTTGTGACACTTTATCATTAACATTCTTCTTAAATCTGTCTAATCGATTAGTGGTCACTGGCCTGTACAAAATATTCGTTGAAGGACGATCATATTGGTGCTCAAATCTAACTATCTGACCACTGTGATCAGAATTTATAAAATTTATTACTGATTTCTCAATAACATTACAATTAGAAAAAATATTATCTAAACAGGTAGCTGATGTGGCTGTAACTCTTGTAGGTTCATCAAAAAGATTTTGCAAATTAAATGATTTGAAAAGATTAAGAAACCTTACCGAGTTCTGTGAGTCATCTAAAATATTTATATTAAAGTCACCACATACAACTATCCTCTTTTTACATTTGCATACCTTTTGCAAGGCTTCTTCCATAATGGACTCAAATAAGTGGTAATTACCAGAGGGAGGCCTATACACACAAACAATAACATACTGCTCAAGCTCCGCACATGATAGTTCAATATTTCGTTCAACTGAGAGAGATACTATGTCTTTACGCTCCTTTGATTGTAATGTATTGTTTAATAATATCAGTGACCCACCTCTTATAGCAGACTCTCTTGTGAACGAACTAATGACTTTATAATTATCAATGCTTACTAATAGTTCGCATTGTTTTAACCAGTGTTCGCTTAAGCATAAGACATGTACATTTTTTTCATTTATATATAATTCCAATTCTAATTCTTTTCCAGAAAAGCCCTGAATGTTTTGATGAATAATGTTCATAAAGGTGGACCTTTCATTTTTCTTAATATTTAAGTCGCAAGAGTTTTCCTCTATTGTCTGAGATATCAATTTAAATTATTGTAAACAGATTGATTTGGAACAGATTCCAAAGTACAATTAACAATGTCAATGTTCTGCCCAATAGGGGCAGATAGGGTAGCCAAATTTTTGGCTGAGTATTCAATATAATATGATAGCGATAATGCTATCTGTCTCTTAAGATATTTATTAAGATAAAATTTATCCTTTGTCAAATATAATTTATTATCTAAATACTTATTCAAGTCAATTAAATGAAATTTACTCGTATTATTAAATGTCAGAGTATGTAATGTCAGATTTATTTTATGCCTTATATTGTTTTCAGTAACTTTTTTGTACTGCTAATACTCTTTTGACTGGTTTCCAGCACATGTTTTGAAGATGCGTTGTGTGTTGTGTCGCTATCGTTCTTCGAAGTACACCCAAATCAAAATCGTCTAGATTAGACTTGGATCTAAAATTTTCTGTGACGTATTATTTGAAGTACTAGATTTACTCGCCCGATCCGATCCGAACCCTTCGGAGAATCTAGTAGGGCACGGGGACGCGCACTTGTGCGCGATGCCGTTCCCTCTAGATAACCTCTGAAGGTGATTCGTTTCACACGGCTTGAGGGACCCTTTACGTTCCTCGCCGCCCCAAAAAGCCCGGTGAAGCTGAAAATGCCGCAGCGGCAATCAGCAATCTCTCTCCAAAAAAAAAAAAAAAAAACTAGATTTACTTTTTTTGGTTTACGTACCCACACAATAAACATCGTAGAATCAAAGAAAACCCACTTTTCATTCGGGCACCATTTCACAATTCGGTTCTATTCTATTCTATTCAGAACACTTACCACACTGATAGTAGTCTCAATGTCGATCTTGTTGGTGGGTAGGGTGAGACGAGTGCGTGGCTGCTGCTCTGGTATCTTCCTAAGGGTCACCACATACTGATCCAGAGAGTTATTATACTCTGTCGGCTGTCGCCATTGAAGGTAGAGGGTACCTGGGGAGACAAACCATATATTTATTTACTACTAGAGGAGAAGCTTTACGCTTTGTAAAATGTTGGTAGCTAACTAGGTGGACTTAAAACAAGCCATGCCGCTTACTAAAACCGAGTACAATACCACCGCTGGGAATGGAACCCGGGATTTCTGGTATTCATGATACCCAAGCATCTATGAGCTACGGTAACCGCTTTCCTTTAAACGCACTCGATCTGTGGTTGCTGACGTTAACACTCCATTACACGCGCGTTCTACCGTCGTAGAACAGACATGCACTTTGTTTATTTATTTAATATGTTGAGGGTAGGTAACACTGACACTCTTTGTATACTTCCACGAATAAGTAATAAACACAATTAGTGACCGCACAGCAACCGGAGCGGTCATACGAGTGACATATTTTGTTTCAAAACTAAAATTCTACAATAGTGGAGCGCGCTCCCCGCGCGTAACTTTTTTATCCAAATATTTCACCGAGTTTACTTATGTGCGGTAAGTGATTTTTGTATTTTTATTTGGTGTTTATTATTCAATATTACTTATATACTATATATAATTGAATATACAATATAAAATTATATTGTTTTATGTAGTTGAGTTTATATTTGATATTTTAGTGACTTATGAGATTTTATTTTGCAGAATTATGGCCTCATTGAGCGAATTGAATATTTCGAGGTGGTTGGAAGAATTATTTTCGGATGAAGAAGATATAATAGCCAGTGACAGTGAAGAGGAGTTAAGAGATGAAGACTGTGTAGTAAAATCTCCTCACACTATACACGGAACAGGACAGAACAGGAACAATATGTATGAAGTTGATTTTCATCTCGTGGCTCCGTGCATAAATCGCAGGGTTGCGCTAGAAAGCCTTCCAAAATCATTGAAAATGAAAGGCAAAATGCTATAGGGCATTCTTAGGGGCTGAATAGTCCACCTGAGCCGCATCAACATCAAGTACCACCTCAAAATACTAGGCGTGTCGGAAAATGCTCTTTTTGTGGAAGAGCGCGCAATAAGTCCACCAGGAAACAATGTTACACATGCAACAAATGGATTTGTCTCGAGCATCAGTTTCTCCAATGCCCTGACTGTAGTAAAACCGAAGAAAGTATTGTAGAAGAAATGAGTGAATAAAAATAAAAGTGTTTTAAGCCTAGATGTCATAAAATTACTGATTTTCATCAAGTTTTCTAAGAAGTCTGATATAAAGTTATATTTTGTTTCTAGCAGATTTTTAATAAAGTACGTTTTGTTATAGTATAAATTATTTCCTTTTATTTATTCAAATTCACTGAAAAACAGGTAGTAGAAATTGTTCTACGTATGTAGAGCGCGCGAGTACTGGCGTTCCAAATAGAGGCGCGTGTACCGTAGTGTTAAGCAACTTTTACAAAGGCCTGTCATCGGATGGGTGACCAAAATTGTATCATTCATCTCGAATTCCTTCGTTCTTTGAAAGGCACGTCAAGCTATTAGTCGTTGGCTGCTTTGAACAGTTGTAAACAACCACTAATCTGCACTTGGCCCGCGTGGTGGTTTATGGCTCGTTCTTCATGAGGTGTTTCCAACCATAGGGAAGGCTCATGCCCCAGCAGTGGGGCATAAAATGAGCTGTAGATGACGACATACTATATATTGAATGCGATTCTATCGCTGGTAATTTGTATGGTGTTGCAATAACAATATTATTTATATGCTCAGCATTGATGAGACATTGGCTAATTGGCTTATAATTTTAACTTATTAAAATTCACTTCACTTCAAATTCACAATAAAATTCAGAGTAAAATTTTTCAACAAGATAGATAGATAGATAACACTTTTATTGCAACACTATGAAACATAAACATGAACAAAAAATATAAATAATTTACAAAGTTACAATTTAACGGTCTTATCGCTTTGAAGCGATTTCTTCCAGAGAACCAGTCAGATGGAGAGAGCTAATAAACTGTTTCAAAATATCTAAAATTTGTGTTTTTGTGAACTATAGGTATTGTTGATTATAGCTGACAATCGCGGTCAAAAGGTTAATGCACTCACGTTTGGACATATCGCAGGTGAGATTGAGTATCTTGGGCGGCGAGGGCGGCATCACATCGGTCAGTACGTACACAGGGTCGGACTTGTTGCTCAGCCGCTCGAGCAGGTCGGACGAGGACACGCCCTCCAGCGAGAAGTTGTAGAACGCTCGCACCCATATCTTGTACGGGGTGAAGGGTTCTGAAAACAATAATGTGCTGTCGAGGAAGTTGTCTATAAACTATATGACACAAAAGCTACCAGATCAAATTGCTTATTTATATTCGCCTTTTCTCTCGTTTTATTGAAACGGATTTTTTTTGGTAGTCGCCAAGCAACACAGGAAGCATTTTAAGAAACGAATAGTAAATTTATGTAGAACTTCAGGTCTGTATAAACTCTTGTTTGTGTTCACCAAGCATCTTGACGCCTCATATTGGCATCTCAAAACCATTATGATGCTCTACACTGTATAACGGTTGGATAATGGCATATCAAAATGTTTTTGTAAAGCCTTTAGATGTAGTGCAGCAAATTTAAACACAGCTATACAGCTTTTAGCTGTTTTTAGTACATTTGGATATACATTCATAAATAATAGATGAATGCTTAATGCTTTTTTAATAACATAATCATAAAACATTATAATGTCATGTAAATCCGCTATACAGCTTTCAGTTGTTTTTAGTGTTTTAGGAAGTACAATAGCATTTTTTAGTCGTAAAATAATGCTTAATGCTGTTTAATAGCATAAATTTGTACTATTATAATGTACCTTAAATCGATTATACAGCTTTAAGATGTTTTTAGTGCCTTTTGTTGTATAATAGCACTTGTAAGTGGTAAGTAAAAGCCTAGTACTTGCTGAACAGCATAAACGTGATTTAATGTAATGCTTGCATTTTTAATGATCAACTGAGTTCTGTTGTACAACTAACAGTTCTTTAATTAAATACACGTGACTTATTGTAATGCGTATGGCTGTATATACATTATTTTTAATGTATACGTAAACTAAAACCATTTGTTTATCGGCCATTTTGGAAACGAACGTATATAACTAAAACTAAATCTATGAAACGAACTCTTAACGAATAGGTTATACCATTAATATAATACGTACATATAGTATATAAGTATATTATTAATTTAACTGTGTGTGGTTATACTAGTTCATTAAGCCACGCGCATTAGTTATGTAGATAATACGTTTAGAAAGCCTTATATAGCTTATCAACTCTTGGCAAACGGATTCAAGTAGTACAAAAATTCTGAAATGGGTTTTATTGTTTTGCTTAAGGATCCTCAAAATGGCGTTCAAGTAATGACACTATTTCAGTATACATCAAGTCTACTGGTATACCGTTGAATTCATATAGAACTACTTTATAGACAATGGCACTACAGTGGTTCATCACAAGTCTTCTCTCTGGCCTCTGGCTTAATAATTGTTCACGTGTGAGTATTTACACTGCTGGCGGCATTAATTAGCCTTTTCAAAGGCTCACCGGGCTGCTATAGACAGACACCATTTTGTAAATATTTTATAACCTAAAATATTATCATTCGGACCTATTAAAAAAAGCAACAAACCTATAAAAAAAGGATAAACTTTTAAAACGTTTTTTAAAAAGATTTTTAAAACGTTGTACAGCAATAAAATATTTTTATCTTTTTATATTTACAAGGTCCTGTGTTGACTTACGCACCGATGGCATATTGACAATAATAAGAGCTAATTTTTGTAGCCTAAATTGAATGAAATATTTTTGAATTTCACCCGTTTTAAAATAATTGCCGTTAGCATTTTGCCACAGACAGAATAGATAATGGTGCAAGACTCTATGTAGAAGAAATAATAATTATTCGGAAAGGCTGTGCCCCAGTAAAGCATCATAACTGAGTCATCTTTAACCATTTTACGTCAACAACGAGACAAAACTAGTTTTAGTACTCACTCAAGTTCTTCAATCGGAATCCGACAACCTTTGTAACCTTTCCCGAGGTGTTCAACAAGGTGAGATTTTTCGTCGACCTAGAATACTCCTCCATACCAAGGTCACTCGAGAACACATTCTTGTTCTTCACCTCCGAAGAGTTTTGGGCGCCGACTACAGTCGTCATGTCGAATCTCGGTACTCCTTGCTCGAAATACAAAACATACGCGACCTGCGTGGTGTCCTTATGCGGTCGTACTGGTGTTAAAGACTTCTTTACAATCCCAATAGGGTTTCCCATATCGAATGCTTGATGAGTTTCCATATCACCAGTCTCTGTATGCAAACTCCTTGCATCAGTGCTGTTGTCCTGTCGTCTTTTCCTGTGCCTGTGAGAGCGCGACTCTCTCTTTGTCCTATAAGAGTCCATCATCATATCGGAGGATGAATATTCGTCATTGTATTTCTTGTCATTCTTGTACCAATTGTATGTGGCGTATTCGAAGTCTTTTAGCTTGTCGGGGCTTTCGGGCAAGTCTGGTCGACTGATGACGTCATTGACTGGCTCATCGGACTGATGTTCAACCTTCTTTTTGGGTAGGACGGCGAGCTCGTGGTCTGGTTTTGTGGGCTGCTTCTTTTCTGGGGCCGCTATGATGTGCTGGGTGAAGGTCAATGGCGGGGCCCATGATAGATGGATCTCGGTAGCTGTCACGACGGTGGATGTGAGGTTTTGTGGTGCGGACGGAACTGCAACAAAAGATTTCAAAATGATTGTTGTGCTACACACAGACTACGGTTCGGGTCTAGGCTGACCTAGGCGCCGATCTGCGCTCGCGTACCCCTTTCCGCTAGAAGCTAAGTCCCCTTATAAAACCGCGCGACAGTACTGAGTTGTATAACGTCCGACGTAACCCACCCCCTAAGAAATAAATTATATAATATCAGTTTACCTCTTTTCTTCTGAACCTGGTGGTGCCTAACTCACCAGCGTTTCAATGGCCGGTCCATTCCGGAGTCCGGCTCATTCCGGCTAAAGCTTATTTTTTATTAAAAGAGATTGCTGTTCTTTTAAGGCTTTTACGTCGTAAGCGGAGCTGTAATAAAAACAATCAGAAACGTTTTCAGTTTATATTAATTTGGTATTTTATTATTTATTATTATTATTTGGTGTTAGCCTTCACTGTCCTACTGCTGGGCAAAAGCCTCCCTCTCCATGTCTTCCACCCATTGCGGTTATGAGCTAAAAGATTCCAATTTTGGTTAAATTTATCCAGTTCGTCCCGCCATCTCCTTCGCGGTCTATCGCGGCGCCATTCGGTATTTTAATTAGTGAAATTCCATTCGATTGCATCGAATTCAATTTACAATAAGGTACGTATACAACTTCCTTGAGCAACTTACGACTCCGGAAACACTCCGTAATTATGATAATAAAAACTAATCAATCATGAAACTAAACGGAAGATGTCCATAACAAACAAATTATCATCTTCCACAGACAATACAAACCAAATAACACATCACTAATTACATTGTTATCGAAAATCTAAATTAAGAACAGGATAGTGGACGACAGTTGTTTAATTAATGTGTCAGGATGTGATTTTGTTGCCTCGATTGAAACGGCAACCTAGAAGAATGTCATAGAAAGTTAGAAGAATAGACTTTGAGCTTTGTTCATATGGCATATGGTTAAAAATGTATTGAAGAAATTTGAAAGTTTTGGATAGGTTGATGAGCAGGCGTGTGTACATTGGCATCTACTCAGTACTATATCTCGGTCATGTACTCAGTCACCATAAACACATGATGCTTCAAATTATGATGATGGGCAAAGTAGAAGGGAGTAGACAGGTTGGACGAAGAAAGAAATCGTGGCCGCGGAACATCTAGAAGTGAACCGGCATTATCTATGTGCGAGTTGACAGTCACCGGATTTTTTTGGGGGCAGCGAGAAACTTAAAGGGTTCAAGCCGTGTGATCGAAACACTGTCAGAGGGTTTCTAGAGGGACAAGACATCGAATCGGATCGGGAGGAACAACCCAAGGACGCCTTTAAAGGCTAGAACCTTGCCTCGGGTAGATCGGGACGTGGGGGTGAGTAGAAGCGCCCAGGTACACGTTTGTACCTGGTATAGAGCGCGTGTGAACCGGATCTTCGTACTCTTGTTCTAAGAGTATGGTTTATTGGGCCTATGCGGGTGGTTTGCATGTTAAGTGTATGTCAGCACAACGTCCGAAAATCGGCAAGCCGTTATCTATACTACTCAAAACAAAATAAGGGCCACGAGGTATTTTGTCTGTACCATGAAAATAATAAAACCAATATTAATATTTTTGTCTCCATAACGAAAACTAATGTTGTTGTTACCGTGTAGACCAATAAATTTATTCCAATAATAATGATTAAAAAGTTTATTTGCTTTTGAAAGAAAAACACATTTAAGGTTTATAAATAAAAACAATGTAAAGTTACTGAAAACAAAAGAAAATACTCCATGCTCATCTTTTAGTAACGGGTATGCCCCCCTCGTTTCGTTACGCACTCCTGAAGCCTGGAGTGCATGCTCTCAATCAAATGCCTGACATTTTCCATTGGAATCTCTTCCCAGGCCCTTTTAACAGCGTTGATGAGTTGCTGTTGGTTGTGGATTTCCTGATCACCGTCTCTAACTCTTCGTTTCAACTGATCCCACATGTGCTCTATTGGATTTAAGTCCGGACTGTTCGCCGGCCACGGCAAGACTTGAATTTGAGACGCTTCCAGTACAAACCGAGTCGCTTGAGCCGTGTGTGCACGAGCATTGTCTTGCATCAAGATGAATCCAGGACCCGCTCGCTGGGCAAATGGGATCACATGTGGTCTGACGACTTCCTCAATATACCGCTGAGCAGTAACAGTACCCTCATTTAAAATAGCGAGCTCAGTTTTGCAGTGTAAGATTATCCCGCCCCAAATCATTACATTTGGACCACCAAAACGATCGACTTCATGGATGCAGGCTTCTGAAAATCTCTCGCCGCGTCTTCTCCATACTCTAATACGCCGATCGTCGTTAAAAAAATTAACTTTGCATTCGTCTGTGAAGAGCACCATGCCCCATTGGTTTATGTCCCAGTCCAAATGTTGACGGGAAAATCTTAAACGATTTGCACGATGATTTCTGGTTAATGGAATACGGACAACTCGCCTTCTTGATGCCTGCTGGTCTTCATGCAATCGATTACGAATAGTTTGGTCACTGACACGAGTACCCGTTGTGAGCCGTAAACGATTTTGCAGCTTGCGGGCCGTCGTTGTGCGATCTCGGCGCGCACTTAATCGAATGTAACGATCCTCTTGAGCTGTTGTAATGCGAACTCTGCCCGAACCAGGTCTTCTTCTAACACTGCCGGTCTCTTGGAAACGATTCCATAGATTTTGAATAGCTCTTCGAGAAAATCCCAATTGCAAACCCACAGATCGCTGCGAATGACCTTCTTCAATCATTGTAACGGCTCTGGTTGCTGTCAGCGAGTCCATATGACGCCTGCGTGCTTGTGGCATATTGCAAAAGATGTTTCTGACTCGAGATACCAATGAACTCTGATAATTTCTAATAAACCAAGAAGCTAAGGAATTCAAAACGTCAAAGAAAATGGAATCAAAATTTTCAAAAATAATTTTAAATCAAATTTTATTTAAAATTGTTGCCAGCATTAGATGAATACTACAATATTAAAAAGTTTAGGTATCAAAGAGTTTGTATACTCAATATTTTACTACTTTCAATATGTAAATGTTTAATAATTTACACCAAAATGAAAAAATACCTCGTGGCCCTTATTTTTTTTGAGTAGTATATATATAAAAGCCGCAGCTTTATATATCAGAGTGACAAAGAGTGCGCAAGATTCATGCGGTTCGCCGGCCGTTGCTGCGGCTACTATTATTTTCTGTGCTGCAAATATTATTGTGGTGTTGCGGCACACTTCACTCGGCTCGCGCTTTGTTTTGGTGATTGTAGGTATTAACCTAACCTAACCTAATCGAATGTGATCCTCTTATTTTTGTCTAGTCATAGTCTGCGGAATTTTCAAATGCATTCTTTTGGGAACTATAAGGTTTATGAATAAAAGGACAAGCGTAAAATATGTTTATTTTCATCCGATCGAACCGAAACAATCGTAAAAAATAAGAGTTACCTTAAAAGGTTCTAAGCACCTTTTCGGTCACTCCGTTTCAGCTGTTGATATTGGATAGATAAAGATACAAAGGAGCTCCTCAGGTTACCAGGAAATGTCAAATTACCTTAATTAATATTGAACTTAATATCTACGCGTTTATATTAAAAATCAATTGCAGAATCCGATGTGCTGTTGACTGTACTTTTATTAAGGTATTTTGATTTGCGATTAGTAGGAGTAAAGTCCCCGTCATGACTTACGCTAGCGTAGTTTTCGCGCACACCGCGCCCTCCTATTTGTATCGCTTACAAACCCTCCAGAACCGTTTCATGCGTGGTGCCACGGGTTGCCCGTGGTACTATCGCAACGTAGATCTCCACCGCGATCTTGATCTTCCCACTATCAAAGACTTTATCAAGGACGTTTCCATACGTTACTTTGATAACGCCCCCCACCACCCTAACCCGCTTGTTGTGGCTGTCGCCAACTATAATGTTGGAAGCCTTCCACCAACAAAACGGTTCATGTCTAGGCGTCCTAAGCACGTCCTAGATGACCCCGACGATCCCATAACAGTTGCGAACGCCCTCCCGCCCGATCCTCTAAATGACAGCACACATTTACAGAATACACTAAACATGCACACCAGTTTAGGCCCAAGACACCGTACTCGTAGAACAAGGGTACGAAGAACCGGTTCACACTCACTCTACACCAGGTACAGACATGTACCTGGGCGGTTCTCTCCTCCTCCACGGCCCAGTCAACCCGAGCCGAGATCCGTGCCTTTAGAGGCGCCCTCGGGTTGCTCCGCTCCCCGATCCGATCCGAACCCTTCGGAGAATCTAGTAGGGCACGGGGACGCGCACTTGTGCGCGATGCCGTTCCCTCTAGATAACCTCTGAAGGTGATTCGTTTCACACGGCTTGTGGGACCCTTTACGTTCCTCGCCGCCCCCAAAAAAGCCCGGTGAAGCTGAAAATGCCGCAGCGGCAATCAGCAATCTCTCTCAAAAAAAAAAGGAGTAAAGTAGGGATCTTCATTTCCATCCACAATATAATTTAATTGGCGGATTTAATACCGATCGGTGGTACCCACTAACCATCATCGAAGTCTTTTTTTAAGAGTGTTAAAACTTGTTAAATTTCTAACGAGTAGCGAGCATATTATCATTAATGAACACCAACAAGTTATCGCTTTGGCATAAGGTCGTGTATCGTTTGACAATTTGCAAAACAGATGAAAACTTAACCCAGAGGCGCTCCATCTATTGTGCCAACAGGGCCATTGTCGAAAGCGTGGTAGCAATTACAACCGCAAACGTAATTGGTGCTAAAAACAATGGTTACGCAACGAGAACAATACTGCTAGAGGTCAATGCCCCCAGAACAAAGTAATCATTGTTTTTTCTTTGAGATACAGTACTGAAAGTAAAATTTTGATAGTTCATAAATAACACTGGCTTTTCAAGTTTTTTGTGTTTACTGGTAGCAGTTGCAGATAAGCACAACAGCAACTGTCTTATTGTACAGGCAGAAATTGATTGCAGCAATAAAACCGGAAATAAATGTTTACAAGTTTATGTCAGATAGGTACAGTTGTAAGCAGTACGTACCGTACATTTCAAAACAAATATTTTGGATATCAAAGAAAACTTGCAGAGGTGATCTCTAATATTAAAAAAAAATCTTTAAGGCCACGAACTGGATGACAGCGGCGCGAACTGATTCCCCCGTTCTTGTTGTCCCCGAAAAAATATTTACTTAAAAATAGCACATCCCCTCCCATTTTACTCGTAACCCCCTCGAAAGTTTCAAAACATATTGTTTGATAAAACATTAGCAGGGAGAACGCGGGGATTCAGGACTAACCCAGCGGTGCGCCGGCGCCGCCGGCGGGCGGTGAAATGTATGTCACTCCGCTCCAAGCACTGCTGTCGTGTAGAACGGCATATGGGAACCTAGCTATTCTCACCAAGTTGCGCAAGCGACGCCGCGCCGTCACCACCGCACCGTCCGCTGTTGTCCAGTTTGCAGCCTAAGACAGTAGTCGCCATTAGGGCTGAACATTTTCTCGTTTCTTATACAAGAAACAATATGGCTTCTAGTTCTATCCCTTTCTGTAACCATCCTTGTTTGTAGCTGGTATGCTAGCCCTCAAAAAATGTATGCAAAAAGGGTGTGCTAGGCGTCTAAATTTAGGTTTTTTTTTATTAGACAACAGAAATCCTAGCTAGGTGTAGCCGCACTTCGGCTATTAGCCGTATCATAAATATGCTTAGTTGTTTTTCTGACTTTTTTGCGCCTTCCAAGACAATACTGTAAAATTACCTACCTACCAATTAAGTTTTTGCATACGAATTGTGTAAAGACGATCTTAGTGTACGAATAAACCTTTCTGGTTTCTGTTGCACTAATAATTTGTAATATTGTGATAAGTTTAATAATAAACAAATAAAAAAACATAAAAAAACCCTAAAAGTTGTTTCATTTCAACAAATAAATAACATAGGACATATTCTACCCAGATCACCTACACCAAAGTACCTGCTAGTGAAATGGTACATTTTGTTCTCAAGGTTGCCACTGAATAAAAAGAATTTCGTACAATGACCCCTAAATTTTACTTGTCTCTTCATCAATTTACGCTCGCACCCTCGCGCCTTCACTTTGTCAGTGAGAGAAGTAGTCGGCGGTGGCGACTAAATCAAGAGTGAAAGTCAAATTAATTGTATAATAGAAATCATCATAGTTTGTGAATTATTGAAACGAAAAGTAATCAATTCATAACAAAAACTCATGAAAATAAATTTACAAACCTCTTTCAAATGTGTTTAATGTTTTTATTGACCTTTAATCAACTAAAGATATTGACAGAGAATATTTTACTGTAATGTTGCCACATAAAAACAAAATAGGAAATCTTTATAAAGAGACACATCTAAGCATATAATTTTTAGCCATTCTTATAGGTTATTTTTAAAAGTAATAATAACTTAGTACTGCTTTCACTGGCTGCTGGTTTCCCAAACAGCATCTGGTAAGTGCATCTATAAAAAAATCGATACTCCGATCATCTAACATTTTCATATGAAAAATGCCTGAAAAATAAAAAAACTGGAAATAATCTGAAAGTACTAACAGCACTATTACCATATCTTTTTGTGTTTTTAATTTTTTTTTTAATTATGTTCAATGTTTTTGACAATGACAGTTTTAAAACTTCTATCTAAAAGTTAGTTACAAATAAATGTTCATAGCACTGGTTCAAATAAAACATGAAGACAATGCAAAGGGTGCTAGTAGGTGTTATAAATGCGAGCAACAAAGGTCAAATCCATTTATATACTGAGTCATAGCTAGACACTATGTATTATTATCAGCTACATGTAACACAGAATGTCTCATTGTTATAAAACAGTATTTATACATCGAAAAATATACTTGACAACTTAATTACGAAGTTGCTTAAATAAGCATTATCTAAAAAAATAGATGTAATTTTTATGTGTCAACTTTGTGTTTTAAAAAAGATATTTTTTTATTATGGGGTGCCACTCCACTTGATGTTAAATAGAAATGAGGGTTAAATACATACCCTAAGTAAGGACTCTGGTATATTTTATACTACTAGCGACCCACTCTCCACTTGAGTGAACCCCCATGATGGTTTGAAAAAATAAAAATAGAACCATATTCACCACCTACCGGGTTCTTAATCGGAATCTTAACCACCTCAATCTTAAACACACAAAATGTTTTTAAAAATCAGTCCAGCTGTTTACGAAGAGCTCAGTGACATACACACATACATAATGAATTATAACAAATTATTATTATTATTAACAGATAAAGCTTGTGGCCAGCTAATTAAGAAGAAACAACTAAAATTACTCTTATACATTTTTATATGTTTATTAGTTTGTATAAAATAGATAGACATCGAACAAGTTTACAAAAGCTTATCTCAAAAAAGTTTTACTTCTCAAAAATACAAATAAGATGCAAACTGTTATATACTAATGCAATTTATTTTAATTGTGAAGATTAATGTTCCAGTGGTCAACACACTTGAAGTTAAGCAACTTTCACAAAGACCTATCATTGGATGGGTGACCAGAAATTTATAATTTCACACATGGCACATAATGTCATTGGTCTTGGTTGCTTGTTTATAGTTATCAATATCGATATAACTATAGCTATAGGCTGTAGCTATAGCTCTATAGCTATTGATATTGCTTTCACATTTCGAAATGACAAGATGACGACTCCTCCTTGCCTCACCTTCAAAGTGATCAAAAGCGATCCATGTTAGGCGGTCGGCCCCCAGTAGTGGAAACATGAAAAAGCTGGTGATGATTTGGTTGGTGATGAAATGGTTTTTCACTAATGAAACTAAAAAAGCACTTGGGTTTCTTCATTTCTTTTATCTATGTCATGAAATTTAACTTCCAATGCACCATGACAATATCAGTTTTATTTATTACCTACCTGCGAGTATCTAAATGTGATGCATTAGATGACTCATACTATAAACATCTTAAACAAACATAACAGGCTATGCTATGCTTGTTGTGTTGGTTAGCTCAACACATCATAATCTTAAGTTTAAAAACAATCCTATTAATTCAAAGTGCTCTTTTAGGTAGGACAATAAAAAATTGTGGTTTTTTTCCCCCATTAAATTGGGTTAGAGTGGTAAGCTGAGGCAGAAACACTATTTGATTGACCTAATGGCACCATGGCAAAATACGTTTAATGTTTGCTTGTTGATCATCTATCTTTATTGTTGATTGTATGAAAAATAATAAGTCTTAAATCCAATAAGAATTATTATCATTATAATATTATCATTATAATAAATGTGATTATGTTTGAAAGGAATAGATTTAGGAAACACGAGTATTTAGAAGCTCATAGTTATTTAGCTGTAACATGCAATAAATTAATGAATATTTGAGTCATTAAAAAAATTATCCTTTGTGTACCGTTTTTCGACAGCCGGCCGCTAAGACTTACGATATCAGTTAAATTATAATCGGTCAGAGTAATCATCAAAAAACAGCTTTTTTGTTTCTGATACCTACACGCTTCTTGTTCACGAACTTGACAGAATAAACCTATACATACAAAACCTACAGCAAAGGTATCGGTCACAATGAGGGAGTAAAATACAACTCTGATACAAATTCTGGACAAGCACGCTAAGTAGAAACTTTTAACTCACCATAAATTTCCTTAATTTCGTTGTCATTAGCTGCATTTACACAATGAAAACTTAAAATAAATACAATAAAAATGGCTCCTACAGAGTTCTGCAAATACATATTCAATTACGAAACACGCGTGTAATACATGCGTGATTGTTTTAAACACAGTTCTTGAACCACATTTTCACTTAGTTCTACGACAAAAACGGAAATAATCTCTCTAACGAGTCATATAATTAGTGTAAATTGTTTCGTTAGCCATTATAAGTAGGTAGGTAGCCCCGCCGTCTGTCATTTGACTTGTCAATAAACAAATAATGTTACCATAACTAAAATCATTTTGTTAGTACCATAAACAATAAAATTTGTTTGTCTTTGTGAATTAGAATTTAGCTGGAACAATAACTAGCTTTTGTTATTATTCTGAGGAATTTAGAGAGTCATTTGAGATATTAAGTGTCCGCTCGGCAACCATGTGTTTCATCATGGTTTCATCACAACTAAAAATAAGTTTATTTAACATAATATTTTAAATATAAGCAATATATACACAACAAAAAGAAACATAACTCAACTGAACTTAAAAAAAAAACAGAGAAAAATTTTTTTAAATTAAAAACTAAATACCTATAAATAAAAGATGTTTTCCAACTGTTGGCTCATGGGAACGGTCCCAAGAAAGCTGGACACATTGCCCCTCTGGATTGCCAAGCTAATACGCAGGAAGAGGTAGCTGCCAGCCTACTTGTCACCGGAGCGGAGAACTCAATAAGGCGAACACTTAGCTCTTTATCAAGCTGCCTTGCCTCCGGCCCCCATGGACCCAATGTTTCTACCGCAAATGGAGCAAATAAATAATTACGACCCATGTTCGCGTATTTGTGCTATTTTCAGCGTTTACCGCAGCAGCCCCCACATGAAAAAAGGTGGCGCGAACATTAAAAATAATATCTCTCACCATTGAAATTTGTACAATTGTTTACGCATGAAGATATGAGAGAATATAATTATACAATAATTATGTTATTAGGTATCGAGATTCAGTTCTATTTACGTAATTATTTTAAAATAATAAGTGAAAACAATTTACCCCGATAAAAATTTTGTTAAATGACAAAACTAACATGGCTGGCAATACTTTTGTCGGCACTTCCTTCGGTAAGTAAACAGCTTCATGGGTAGGACCCAAAGTAGGACCTCAGAACAATAACTAAAGCTATAGAAGGATGGTTAAAATAAAAAACATACAACTATGTTTAGCTCCGTACTATCTTATGGCTAGAAAAGAAGGTTGGAGTGCGACAAATAGTTGATACTTAGTTTTTATTTTTTGTATTGTTATGTCATCGGTCATCAGATGAACTCTCAAAAATAAGATCTCTATAGCCCTCTGCCCGGCCAAATTAAGAAGTAGTACTTTGATTTAAAAGCTGACAGTTCGTTTGAGATATATTTGACTTGTTCGCGTATTATTTGTATCGACTGTCAAATAACTTACATCAATTATGTCAACACCATAGTCGTAAGAAGGTCGTAAGCTCCCTTATTACAGATTTATTTAGAAATAGTGAGGTGTGTTGATACTTTTATTTTACAGATTTCCTAAATACCATGCACTAATTAAAGTCCATGCTAAAGGAGAAATAGAAAAATAATAGTGGATAAATCGTATTGGACTTCAAAACGGCATAATCACATTTGTACTAAGTATTTTACTATGGATCCATTTGTATGAAAATGCGGTTCCTACATTATTTATCATTAATGGATCTGATAAAATTGTATCATCATCATCATTTCAGCCAAAAGACGTCCACTACTGAACAAAGGCCTCCCCCAAGGACCTCCACAACGACTGCCGATGATGATGATGGCCGTTGGGGAGGAACAGCCCTTGAGTGGCGACCGCGTACCGGAAAGCGAAGTGTAGGCAGACCTCCAACAAGGTGGACCGACGGACGATCTGGTGAAAGTCGCGGGAAGCCGCTGGATGCGAGCAGCACAAAATTGTATAATATGTATTAATTCATTCAATTCATATTAGCAATTAATTGCAAAGAAAAAACTTAACTTAACCAGTGAACCGTCAAAACTTGATTTTACAGTTTTACAGGAAGTGCTAATGAAAACCTGTAAAGAAATACATAGCGCAGGTCTGCAGATTCAAGAAACTCCTTAGAAATTTAACGAAAAATAAAGAAATAATGTAATTCACGTTTGTTGTTATGCCCTCTTTTAGTGCGTAATTAATTAAAAACATAAAGGAAACCGCTGAACGTGCCTAACGCGTAAATAATGTTTTTGATGTGTAACATCTTTCCTCTCGCTTTGACACAATTTGTGGGAGTGGTTTCGTGAAATATGACGGAAGTATGAGTAACAATGTAACAGGAAGTCGGGGAAGCGTGTAAGCGCGCGCCATAAAATCGATTTATGAACATGACATATTATTATTATAATATGTGACATATTGTGTCATTTGACTATCAAAGGTAATTTTAATATGTCAAACATTTACATATTTATTTACAATAAGACAATTTACTAATACAAAGAACCTAAAACTAAAAACCTTAAAAAATATAATATAATAACTAAAATATACTATTAAAAGGAGTCCCTTTAGGCAAGGTTCCATGTCAAATGTCTTCTAATGAGCATTTATTTTATTTTATAATTTTGACCCATATTTTTCAGAATATAATGTTAAAATTGCTTAATACTAAGGTGAGATATCAAATGTTATACATCTGCGAAAAAAGCTGCGACTACTGTAAGGCTCGCTCGTTTTTTTAATTTTAAATACTGAGCAAAAGCAGAAATGTAATCAAAAATGTCAACCGTCGTTAAACATCTTCAATTTCATGAAAATCTTTATATTAAAAACGTCACAGACAAGATTATTTTTTTTGTGTTATGGCAACACTCATTTTTCAGTGAAATTGTTTGTTCGGCTTCAGTCGGATCGGAAATTTAGAAATAATCATTGCTATCGCAGTGTAAATGAATTGAAAAATGGTTTAAAAACTGTGAGATGTGTTTGTTAACATACTATCAGGTGTATTGGTTATAAATAGCTGTTGTTTCCGCCATGACAATGGGTCACACCATCGGGAAGTGGACGGCGACATTTAGTCTCTATTTTGCGTTTATTGCGTTGTATTATCCAGTTTTCGGTAAGTATTAACATTCTGTTCAATATTTTTTATGTTTATATTAACAAAGCAGTTTGTACGCTTTTTTATTTGAGCCGGGAAAGCCGAGCTTGCAGTAATAGTTTTTGCTCTATCGCGTATTCTAAATTGATGTTTCCTGTAAAATTTCGGAAGCGGAACAGTTCTATTGCTAAATGCAAATAGTAGTTGGCTTTGTAGAAAGTCGTTTTAGAAACATATCTATGTTTACTATCAAAATATGAATTACTTATAGAAAATGCTAATGCAACTCCCAACTTTGAGGAATGTTTCATGAAAAAAGAAAGGCTAATAGCAACCTGCTGCTGTAGGAAGTGTTATTCTGTTTAACTAATATTTATCTCCATAAATTTGAAAGTATCCCAGTACCCCAGCCTTAGTATTTACTATTCTTATCTCCTTACTTGTAAAAATTTATGAGAATTTTAACTGTGGTTATAGTGTAATGTTACTTCTGTGGGTCAGAGTGTGTGTTACAGACACCTTGCCTTGTATCAGCAACATAACAAAAACTTTCTATATGGGTGATTCTACAAAAGTTGGGCTACTTGATGTCATCATTCAGTACAGCAAGGCAATATATATATATATATATATATATTTTAAATATTTGTTATATCACCAAAGATTAAAGCCCCTTTTACCTGTCCACTTAATTTTGATATATTTTTTCAATAAAAGTTTAGTAAAATAACACAAAGAAATATAGAAAGTCAGTACCTTGGCGTATCACATCTCCCAAATCACATATTTGAGTTATTGTATTTTAAAATATTACAAAATTTGTGTAAAATTATATGTAAATAATCATGGCCTATTTTAATTTAGAGATTTATTGTTGTATCACCACTGCATGTTATTAAAGTGTTCCATATTAAAACAAGCATACCGAGTTTAATTTGAAAATGCACGGCAGTAGTTTGACACCAAAATGGTCTGAATTGAAAAAACCCTGGCCCTGGCCCACAACTGCCAATGAGGGTAGTTTTCCAAAAATGGTCTTGCCTTCTGCGTTCTATTTCTTCCGATCCTCAACTCTTGGCCAGTCTGGTATGTTGTATAAAATAGGTATCAATTTGAAAATAATTTGAGTACTAAATTTTGTTATTAAATAATTTCAAATTCATTACTCAATTAATTGTTGACAGTGTCTTTTAATTAACATTTGAACATATTTCCTGCTTTTCCATATCTTGCTGAATGTGTCATTGTTTGCACTTTCCTGTTCACAATCTGCTTCAGGAATGTTTTGTAGCTGCTACAATGTTGTGCTGAGATGAGTAATTGGTAGGTGTATTTTAATTTTTAATATCCTACGGGTAAGCACAATTCCTTCATCTCACTTGATGTTAAGTGATGAGGATAAGGCAAATGATAGAAGCACACTTCGCCCATAATCCTCAACAACTGAGGCACTGGCTATCTTATCTCTAGTTGCCGGAACACAACAATGCTACAAACATTGATGTTATGGCAATATATATAATAAAGTGGTTGCCCAAATTTGAAGTAATACAAACAATTGCTAATAATAAACAATATATTGCCAACCACATTGTCAACCTTAGTTTAGTTTAAGTACTGAGGAAATATTTAGGTATATTAATATCATAATTTATGGGTCAGAAAATACACTTTATTATACATGTAATGTATAGTTCAGAGATAGCAATGCATTCCCAGTTGTCAAAAATATCTGAACATCTATCTGTAACTGAATAATTATAACCTTTATACTTTAATAACATAATTATATAGGTGTGGTAACAGGTATATAATTCGGAAACATAACCTTGCAATATGTACAGGCAGGGTCAAAGATATTTGAGCGTTCAAACTTACCAATATATCTAAACATTTTATACATCTCGTACTGGGTTAAACTCAAAAAATTGTGTATAAATAGTAATAAATAGTGACGTATGGCATATAAATAGTGATACTATGGTTCAAAAGATATTTGAGTATCTTGGTGAGGCTGCTAACCTGACGTCAAGCTAGCAGGCACCTAAAGAAATACAGTTTGTATCAATGTGATTTATATGTCAAAAAACTGTGCATAAATAGTGAATTGTATATGCAAAATTTCAATAATAGTACTTCAATACAAGCCAAGATTTTATGGTCTTTAAGTGGGCTGCTAACTTGACGTTTCTTTGGATGGCGATTCAAGAGAAACGGGTATAACTTTTAAACAAATAAATACTTAAAAAAATTTTGCATGAAATTATGAATCCTGCAGTATAAATAAAAAAGAAATCTTCTTTGCTATTTTCTAAAAATCTAATGTAAAGTTGTAAACTTCTACGTAATACTCTTAATATAGGCTGTCGATCAATGTTGAACTTTGTTCCACAGTAATAAGGTCTAAACTTAATTTTAATCATGAGGTGGGTACTATCAAGCAAAAAAGTAAAATATTTTTTTTTTACTGTCAATACTCTCGGTTCGATGATATTGATTTGGTATTCAAACAAATATAAAGCCTCACCAAGATACTCAAATATCTTTTGAACCATAGTATCACAATACGCTATTAAAGAACTTCAGGTGAGTAAAACAAATAAATGTAGCTTCATAACTAAAACATTTTAAATGTAAAATAATATAATTTTTTTACTGACGTCATTATTGTTTCTGACTTGTTATTTTAACCAATTAAAAAGAAGTTATTTAGCTTCATCTCTCCATTACTAAATGCGTTTTGAGATATTTTATATTTTTTGATGGAATGTTTTCTTTTATCATATAGCATTTTCCAATATTTTTGACACTATAAGGGAGAAAAGAGTTTTAAACTGAATAAATTATTTTGAATTTTTTTTTTGCTTTGTCACGTGGCGACGCGACGCGCCACATTTCTACAGACTAAATATACAACAGATATGTCAATTCGATTTTAATATTTTACCTAACGCTACTTTTTTTATGAAAATGTATTCAAAAGTATTTTTTTAAGTAAATTACATTATCTTAATGCCAATTACAGATCTCTACTTATGCTAAAAATTTTAAGACATGTTAAATTACAAAAGTTATCTATATTACAAAAAAAATACTTAAACTCTCTTATTTTAGACAAATGTTGAAAAAATTTCCACAAGCAGGATTTGAATTAGCTCAATTGGGAGAGAACCTGACCCGGTATGTCAGAAGGGTGCAGGTTCAAATCTTGCTCGTGGAAATTTTTTCAACATTTGTGTTTTTGTAATTTATTTCGCAACAAAATTTGTGTTAAAATAATGTAAACAAAACTTAAATATTTTATAAATAGCTTGCCTACTTAACTGATCTTTAGTATTTGTAAAAATATTATGATTGGGTGTTAATGACGGTAGTTGTTGACATTGAATGGGCGCCTTTGGCTTTCAAAGTAAAAAGTAAATAGTGTTGAATAATTTCGACGGGCTGGTTAGAACCACGGAGGTAAAATTATATAAACAAAACAAAAACATTCTTATTTTAGCTCAAGAAGCATTGGAGATTGAGGTGGCAGCGAAAGGCGAGATAGGTACCGATGCAAAATTCAACTGCAGTGTTTCGCCCGATACGGCGGAGGTACAATGGCTCTTCAATGGAGAAATTATGACTGAATCCAACCGGTGGGTATCTTACCAGCTTATTTTAGTCTCCACTGCTTGGGCTTGACTCCGCCTTATAGATAGGGAGAACTGGCCGTGAACCACCCGACGGGCCCAGGGTGTATTGGTGGTTGTTAATGACTGCTAATGCAGACAAAACCAACGGCTTTACCTGCCTTCTTAAGCACAGAGGAGCTCGAGATGATACATTTTTGGTCACCCATCTGATGACCCGCATTTGCGAAAGTTGTTCAACTTTAGCATTCGCAGACCGGGTGCGTTAACCACTGCGTCATCGAGCTCCTCACCCACCGGCGGGCACACTACAGAGTTACTGGCATCTAAAACCTAAGAGCATGGCTCCCATGGAACCATACTCCTAGTTTTTAGACACACCCTCAGAATATAAAGTTAAGAGTACCAAAAAAAGCTAACAAGTATATTTACAAACAGACATTTTTTCAGAACTAGCCATAGTCCCTGCAGCTACATCTCGTTTGGTAAATTTGATAAATTGGATATTTAATCCATATGAAGTAAAAAATACATTTACTAAATGCAACTTTAAAGAGTGTTTAAAATGAGGTTTACCAAATGGAATGTGTTAATAAAAATAAGGCTGAATAATACAAAAAGTTATATCCATATTACATTGCATAATTTGAATTCTGTACTTTATTTAGGACAAAATACAACAGTGAAAAAATAAAACTGCCAGCTAAAGATCGTGATGGGAACGTCAAAACTCAGAAGATATACCGACTGTCAGTCAGCAATGTCACAAATCTAGACGCTGGCAACTACACCTGTCTGGCGAAGCTGGGGGAGACAACGGAGAACCGAACTGTGAACCTGGACCTGAGCTTCCCTGGGCGTTTGGTCAGAACAACTGGAGTGTTGAAGTTAAACGTGACATCTGATAAGAGTGCGAATTTGTATTGTCTATTTGAAGGTAAGTTTTGTGATAAACTTTATTTATTTTTATTATTCTCTAGCTAACCCGGCGGACTTCGTACCGCTTTGACAGTTTCCAACACAAACAAACAAATCGTTATGTAATTTACGCGTGAAAGCGTAACAAACAAACAAACAAACTCGTTTTATTATCATCATCAGTCCACTTCCGCCCACTGCAGGGCGCCTCTTCCTTCGCACGCCACTCTTTACGGTCCTGCGCCTTCCTCATCCATCCCTCATTTTATTATTACCTATACAGGTTGTGGTTTTGAACAGTCGCCATATTGTACACAAGTGTAGAACAAATACTTATAATTTAAATAAAAATATAAAAAAAAAATATTACCTATTGGTTGGTGTCCTATATCTTTCGTAACATCTCACGTTTCTATTCGAAATTCACATGTACTACTCCGAGGTCAACGACCGTTAACGTAAACAAACATTGCTGTCGTGGCTATTTAACGCTACTACATCCTAGAAACTAAATAGGTACCTACGTTATTTAGTCTAGGTATGAATGTTACTTAGCCACTTCCTATTAAAAGTTTCTTGGTTCGATTCCCAGTTACTCGACAGAATTACTCGATTCAGAAAAAAATAAACTACGTACCTATGCTATTAGTATGTAGGTATGGAAATTAAATGAAATGAAAATGTGCTTAAGCAAAACTTTGACTTACCTATGTTACTCGTAACAAGTGTTCAAAATGTGCCCCATTACGAGCGATACACAAAGCAGCACGACGCCGAGAATTTTCTTTTAATTGGTTGAGAACGTAAATGTTTTCTCTCACCGTTTCAAAAGCGGACACCACTCGCGTACGCAGTTGCACTACACTTGTAACCTCCTCAGAATACACTAGCCTTTTTACATCACCCCACAAATAAAAATCTAGCGGTGTTAGGTCCGGGGAGCGAGGAGGCCAAGACACTGGACCGCCACGTCCCACCCACTGCGATCCAAATGTATCGTTTAGGTAGCTGCGCACTACTTGTCCATAATGTGGTGGAGCACCATCCTGCTGGTAGAAGAGGTCTCTGTGGAATGTCCATCAACAGCTCATCTACAACGTGGTGCAGCAGATCTAGGTAGGTAAGGCTGTTGAGATGACCTTCAATGAAATAAGGCCCCAGTAAATAAGGGCCAATAATACCAGCCCAAACATTTAGGCTGAAACGTCTTTGGAAGGAGTCTTTTTTTGTGACATGAGGGTTCTGTTCTCTGTGTGCCCACCAATGCTCATTATGCACGTTGTAGACGCCGACCCTTGTGAACTGCGCCTCGTCAGTCCACAGAATATTAACGTGCTGATGTTCGAGGAGCCACGTACAAAACTCGACTCGGCTGGACTGGTCAGTGGGAAGCAAATCCTGAACTCGTCGAAAATGGAATGGGTGCTGCTGGTTCTTCTTCAACAAGCGCCAAACGATGGTGTGATCAAGGCCAAAGTGCCGCCCAGCATCACGTGTACTGGCGCGTGGCTCGTCGTCGAAGAACTGCAAGATCTGCTCCTGTAAGTCGACGGGCAGGCCCACGTTGCCTCGACCACTGGCGTGCGCTGGGATACTGAACTGCCCGTAATCCAGTAGGCGTTGTGTAGCAGCCAGCATCGTCGTTCGGGACGGCGTTGGTCGGTCTGGCCACCTCTCCGCGAACATCTGCACTGCACCCCTCAAGCTGTTACCGGCGAGGGCATACATCCGCACCATTTCAACGTAGTCGTGATTAGAATAACGCGACATCGTACCTACGTTTGAAAACGGCCCGGATTTTTTTTGTCAAACGTGTGCGCGCGCTCGCGGTTAGCGGGAGACTGAGCGAGCGGCGACCGTTGAATCGTCGTCGGTTCCCGCTTTGAGCGGGTGGTGGCTAGCCGACAAAAGCCGGCGCAAGCGGCGGCATTTGTAGGCATTTGTTTTGCGCACCTACTCGTAGCGCAGAGCCAAAGTAGTAGCACAGCGTAGTATATTCAAAAGAATGACATGCAACAGAAACAAAATCTTTTTCGTATTTTTTTTTACGTATTTTTTTTTAATGGATTTATTATCAGTTACATTAACATAATCGCCTCCTTAAATTTGGCAACTGTTCAAAACCACAACCTGTATATAATTTATTATAATTTTATTATTATTTTGTTAATAATAAGTATCATATGTCTTTAATAATAAACAAAAAAAAAGCTCTGATTAATACCCAGTTCAAAACAAGCCTCATTTCTAAGCTCATTGATCTATACGACACAAAATTAGACGAATTTGAGGACTCGATGACTTAAGCTATTTTGATTTTTCGAACTTTAATAACATGTGTCGATTAAGGCATTTGGCCTGGTTGTGGTTTTGTCGTTTGGTCTATTTTGCATTAAACCAAAACTAAGCTTTGTTTCGTTGCTTCACTCTGGAGCAACACCATCATGTTGCTTATGCTCTATTCAACTGTTAATTAACTTGGCGCTCAATTCATTTTCTCTCGTATTATTTTATTCTAAGTCGATGCTTGAGCCAGTTTACTGTATTGACAGACTGACACTATTTTACTAACGGTAGGCATTTGAACCATTTTGCCTTTCTCAAAAAATATCTAAATTAGATGCATTTTGGGTTAACCAACATAAATTTTCTAAAATAATACACAATTACCAACAGTAATAGCTTTAAAAACTTCCTTACTTTATTAGGGATACACTGTATATAAATCAAAGTCTATTAGATAGGTGTTTATTTATGATTTTATTTTCTAAAAACAAAAACTTTAATCCATCCTCCAGCAAGTTTTACAAAATGTCGCTTGGATCAATTAACCTTTCAACAGTCGATATAATAAAGCTAAAGACGGTCGAAAGTTTGTACATGGAAGATATTCGAAAAAAAGTTGGCTGGGGATACTTAGAATCGACAACATAACACGTTCCAACAGTTTTTTTGAATTTTTGTCTGTTTATTTGACAGCGCATCACGTGAAAATGGCTGAATGGATTTTTATGCAAACTTTGCGCATAGACAGACCATGACCCGGACTAGGACATAGGATACTTTTTATCCCGGTAACAGGTTCCTGTGGGATAGTGTAGTCTTCGCGAACGAAGTCGCGGGCGACAACTAGTAATATAATAAAGTTAGACGTTGATAAAATATAACAACGATGTTATGGTGTATTGTTGTCATGTTCATGAATACAGCGCTCGCGGTTTTCATTTAACAAGTTAACCAGTTACTGCACTCTGAAATTTTAAACGAATAGGATGCTAAGTTATATTTGTAGATTGTTATGTTAAGTTTTTTTTACATTATTCATCAGCTGCCTTCGGCTACTTAGCCATTGTCAGATGTAGTCCAGGTTTGGGGGTTTTGGATGCAATTCCACTGAACCGCACCAGGTTGGTTAATAGAAGCTGGTTAGTTTATCTGGTCTAGCTTGAGTATTTGACATCTTTTGAAGCGTGCTACATTGTCCTGTGTATTTAAGAGGTTCTTAGCCAGTTTGTTGTTATGTTTGTTAAACCTTTCCTTATATCTCTCGCTATTTTTAGCAACTTCCTCCTTGATCATTGGCATCTCAAGATAAAATATAAGTATATAAGTATCTTTTTAATTTGAAGACTTTGACTTGTTAGCTTTATCGTTGAGAAATTCTCGAAGATTACTGGCTTAGCAACCTGGCAAATAGCAAGTATTTCTTTTAGAACATTACCAATATTTTTGCTAGGGACTAGGGTATAAATTTTTATTTTTGTTTATAATTAATTACTGTACACTTTTCTTTTCAACATCTCCTTATTCAATATCAATCCTCTCCATCCCTAGGTTTCCTGGAAGATATCGCTTTTAATAATAATAAGGCCTCTGGGCTTCGTTTCTGCTATTAGATTTTAACCACGTCCGTGTAACCGTAGACTAATTTTATATATTTGTTTCCATAGTCCTCATGATTGACAAAATCAGGCTACCGCACTATTGAGTCGTTATTGTATTAGCAGATTTAAAGTTCTGGACTTCGAAACTCCGGGCTTCATTGTGATTTATTTGCAAAATTTTTGTTCATTTACAGTTTACGACAAACCTATTTGGGTGGAATGGTACAAAAACGACACTAAAGATACTAAAGACATTAAAGACACTAAAAACCCTGTGGTTCAGCTACGCGAAGCCAAACCCGTCGGCCTGAAACAAATAGAAAGCTTCTGCGAACTTTCAATAACCGCCGAGGACAGCGGCGTCTACATCTGTCAAATAAAAGACTCAGTCACCGGCAAAATCATACAGGGCGATACAAATGTCATCGTGTATGCTCCACCACAAATCTCCAACTTCAGTGTTATACCCATAAACACCACTCAACTGTACATTACTTGGTCAGTCAAAAACTACAATTCACCAGTAGAAAGTTACACGCTGTTTGTCAGGGAGCTGCCTTCACAGAACTACAATTTGCACATTAGAGAGAAAATTCCTCCCATAAACACTTCGTTTGTTATCAACGGTTTAAAGAAATCAACCAAGTACCAACTGAAATTGGAAGTAAAAACTAAAGATTGGGCCAATAAAGGCGTGTGGGCAGACAATAATACTGTTGAAACATTGAGTAGGGAACCGGTTTTTGTGCCTAACATATCTATAAATGGGTTCTCGGCGACGTCTGTAACGATTGGATGGCCACCGCCGCCTGACGACATAGCGGATTTGATACACTTCTACATTTTGGAAGCGAGGAAGAAGGATGATGGAGAAGAAGGATGGAAGAGGGAAGCTTGTCACCCGAGGGACAAGAGGAACTTGCCGTTCATGTTTGGTAATCTAGAACCGCATAGCACTTACGTGTTTCAGGTATGATTTTAAGCTTATGAAGTCTGGTCGCCGAACAGAGAGAATTTCGTACAATGTCAATGTCAAAATTATTTATTCAAATAAACTTAAGAAAAGTGCTTTTGAATCGTCCATACATTTTCTTACCTACTACCCATTCAGGACGTCTATTTTTTAGCTGTGGAGAAGAATGGGCGCAAGAAACTCAATGCGGCTATACCTGTCTCCCAATCGCGCGAATGTTGCCGTCCCGCTTGCACTAAAGTTTCGGGCGAGCGAGACAAGTATAGCCGTGTCATTGTACGAAATTCTCTCTGTTTATTGACCGGATTTTAGTAGAAGAGTGGGAGTACTACACCTCCCTCTAATAAATTTTCATTTTTACAAATAAATTCTGATCAAGCTATATATAGCTATATATATATTATGTAATGTAAAAAAATATATAAAAAACGGAATAGATTGAAATTAGTAATCAGCCAGAATCGTGTAAACAATTTTTTTTATTCAGCGTTTGTTAAAAAAAAGAATCAAATAACTATTTCTTAACATAACTGTAATATAACATTAAAATTTAAAAAAATAAGCTTCAACTGAATTTATGCGATTTAAAGTCCACTAGTTACTAAGTTTCCCATCAATTCATTTGATTATACTCTTTTTTTATATATTATTTCCCTTTAATTATTTAGATCTCAATATTGCTTTTAAGTATATAGTATAGGTATATCTTGATGATGATGATGATGATAGGTAAGTTTGAATAAAACTGTTTTTTTTTTAATGAAGCTTCGAAAATAAATTATTACATATATCCATCCAGGTGCACGCTTGCTCCGAATACTCCGGGACATGCGGCGAATGGTCGGAGAAGATGGAGGCCGCCACCCTGGACGGTATACCTGGCAAACCCAGCAATGTCACCGTCAACTGCGATGGCGGTTACATGAACTTGACTTGGGACCCCCCTATTAAGCCCAATGCTGAAATCAAGGGATATACTGTAAGTTTTTTTTTCGTAATAATTATTTATTTATATATTACTAGCTGACCGGCGGACTTCGTTTTTGCAGTTTCAGACACAACAAAACAAACAAAACGTTAACAGTTTCCATGACAACAAAACAAAAAAATCATTCGTCCGCTTAAGAACACCCGTATCCCATGATGGACCCCTATAGCAGCGCCACCTACCGGGTTCAATTGTAAATCTAAACCATTCTCGAATCCACTTGAACACACACAGAAAATTTCATCCAAACCGGTCCAGCCGTTACAAGAAGGAGTTCAATGACACACACGCACAGAAGATTTATATATATAAAGATTATGTTACCGGCAACCCGTTGCCTGGCGTGAATTTATTTATTTATTTCTATAGGTACACAAACAGATTACAATCAATGCACGAGTTCAGTAATATATTTATTAGCTAGACGGTAATCCAAAACGAGTGTACACAACGTAAACAATACCTGTCCTAAATAAAGTTATACTTAAAACTAATACTAACACAAAAAAAAAAGATGAAATAATGCAAAAACTAATAATAGCTACAATATTAAACGAGGTAAGGTCTACTATCTAATTGACTGACTCGACTATCCGCTCCATTAGACAGACGGAGGAGGAGGTTGAGAAACACTTGGCCTTCATTACATCAGTGACCATTTTTTTATATTGAGGAAACCTACTAAAAACGTCTTGGGTATATGTCGTGTTGTTTCTGAATACAACACTTTAATAAAGACACAATAGAAGTTTAATTGTGTTGTGGCGCTGATCTGCGCTTGCGCATATTAAAGGTAACCCCGTTTTAAAACCTGTCGGCGAGCGAGTGGCGTTCGGCCGCTCTCAGCGACACGACGGCTTAGCGGCGGGCGGTGGGAACAGGTTCGGACCCCTGGCCCGCCGCACACCACCGCACTTTACCTTTGTACGGACACGAATTTATTCTTGCGAGTCATATTATAAACCTTAAAAAGCGTAAAAGTTAAAGTTAAAAAAAGTGTATTAAAATATAATTTGTTCGGTGCGCAGATGGAGTTGACTGGCAACGCAACTTATAAGGACCGTTACGGCACCCTCAAAGAGGACATGTGGGGGCCGCTGTCCCGGTTCATGACTAACGACTCTCGAAGCGCCAGGTAAGAGGCGTCCATCGTTTAACGTTGGTTATGTGGGACTCGTTCGTCTTTACAGGCGAAGCTCTAAAAGTTATTTAAATTTACAAGATAAAATTTACTACAAAAAATCAACCAGTTACAGGAAACTCGAGAGGGAATTAAACCCACGACCTTTAGATAACCGATCTAATGCTCTGACCGCTGAGCTACCGAGACCCCAGAGACTTTATGAATGTCACTATGCCATGGGTTCGTAAGTCTACTCAAAGCGAGGACCTTGTACTGAGAAAGACCGGCATGAAACTCAGCAAGGGCATTGCTATTCTACCATTCTGCGTCTTAATATTGGAAATACCTTAGCAAAGAAGGACAATATCCATTACAAATAAACACACAAGATATTAAAAAAAAAACAAAATTAAAGAAATCAAAATAAGACAAAATTTCCGGAAAAAAACCAACCAGGAAGCTCGAGCATTGAACCGGTAATCCGCGGGTCGTGGGTTCGGTGCCCACTGGAGCTTTCTATGACTAGTTGACTTTTACTAGTAATTTTTATCTTGGTAACTACAAATAGCATCGTGAGCGCAAAAATTTAAATAACAGAAGCAAAAATTTCTTAGTAATCAAATTTGACATCGTGTTTAGGTTCGACGACCTACAGCCGAACAGTAACTACACAGTGCGAGTGAGTGCGATGACTAGGACGAGACGTCGAGGTGACGAGGAGACCAAACACTGCAGCACGAAGCCTAAGGAACCCGACGCCCCGCCCAGACCGCGCTGGAGGAAGGTACTTAATATATATAATTATACTAGCTGCCCCCGGCGGACTTCGCACCGCTTTGACAGTTTCCATGACAACACTACAAACAAATCATTTTGTATTGGAAAAATTTCAAAAATCAAAAAAAATTTAGGGGTGGACCGGACCACCCTTAACATTTAGGGGGATGAAAAATAGACGTTGGCCGATTCTCATAGATACCGGATAAGCACAAAAAATTTCATCAAAATCGGTCAAGCCGTTTCGGAGGAGTATGGCAACGAAAACTGTGACACGAGAATTTTATATATTAGATATATATTTATTATTATATGGTACAGACCGTTACAACATAAATGCGTCGCTGTGTCCTGTGCGTACTTCAGGTATAGGGATTCCAAAATTTCCAAATATCTTTAATTTGTTGTGACAAAGACTGGGCGAATGATACCACCTGTAACTTTAATAGGTACATTTATTGTGTTCAACAACCTTGCAGCCGTCAAAAACAAAAAGAGCGAGTGGCGGGCGCGCAGGCCCTTAAATAATAGTATATATATAGGCCCTTAAATAATAATAGGACTGGCGCTGTCTACGGAAAATACATAAACTACAGTGCAATCACCGAGTCTAGCGCCATCTATTTATAAATCTACTAGCTTTTGCTCGTGGCTTCGCTCTCGTAGGCTACATGACGTGTGATTGTTTGTAATAAAAGCCAAACTTATTAAAGATACGTTCGTAAAAATTACAGATTTCCATACAAACTTTACACCCCTATTTCACCTCTCTAGGGGAGGTTTTTCGAAAAATGCTAAAACGTCATTCTTTATTTTTGTTGAAAAATCTAAAGATCGATTTAAATATTCATTTTGATAGTTATTACTTTAAAAATGACGATTTCCCTAAAAAAAACCTTTTTCTCTTTTTTACTCATTTAAAGAAAAATAAACAAAATTCCTGAGACAAGTCATTCTTTAATTCTTTTCAATAACCCAAATACCAATTTTCATGTATTTTACTATACCCCCGTATTAATAAACAAAGTGTAAGCTTGGAGTAGTTACTCCGTGTTTTGTTCCCGTCATGTAAACTTCATTTCATATTAGAGTAAAGAGACAAAACACGGAGTAACTACTCCAAGCTTACACTCTGTTTATTAATAAGCCCCATATAGATAAGGCACGAATTAGTGAAACATTTGATGAGATTGCATTCATAGTTAAGTTGTCTGTGCCAGATGAACTTGTCTGTGCCAGTCGCTAAATATACAACATTTGTGTTTTTGTAAACTATAGGTATTGTCGATCATTGCCGTCGTTGCCGTATAGGGTACGCTATCGCTTGTCGATTATAGCTGACTGGCGGACAAAAGTTTAAAACAGTAGCTACATTTTCAGGAGCGACTCTGATCGGTAAGTTAACAACTTTCTTCTAGTAACATGGGTCGTCATTAATCGACATAGCCCATCGGATCAGCAAGCTGAAGTGGCAGTGGGCCGGTCATATTAGCCGCAGAACCGACAACCGTTGGGGTAAACGAGTGGAGACCGCGTATCGGCAAACGTAGTGTAGGACGCCCTCAGGCTAGGTGGAGCGACGATCTTCGCAAGGTGGCTGGCAAGAGCTGGATTAGAGTAGCCGCGGACCGTGCTCAGTGGCTTGCACTTGGAGAGGACTATATCCAGCAGTGGACTAGTATAGGCTGATGATGATGAACATGGGTCGAAATATGACAAAAAATTTGGACTTCCCATACTAAAGCGAACACAAGCGAGCATATTTCGACCCATTTTAAGCTAGCATATTTCGACCCATGCCATATTACTAAGGGAAAGTTGGTTAGGTAACGTTTAATGTTCTGGAATTAATTATTAGTGTTGTCAACGTCCCTATTGCTCCTTTTAAAAATAATTTTAAAACAAATGATGCTATTTCCTTTTTCTATCATTTACAGATATTCGAGAACAACTATTACATGTTCAAGGTGTATTTGCCAAGAGTTACTGAGAGAAACGGACCTATTTGTTGCTACAGGTGAGTGTAAATTAGTGGTTAGTGTGTTTGGTCCAATTTACCACTTGTGACGAAAATATTTATAAAAATAAATGGATAAAAACGCCACAGGGGTCATAAACCACCACGCGGGCTCAGCGCAGATTGGCGCTGTTAACGACTGCTAGTAGTGCAGCCGGGTTTATTATGTGCATTCCGAAGAGTTGAGAACCTTGATGATGCATTTTTGGTCACCCATCCGAGACCGAGCGCGTTTAGATAGATAGTTAATTCATTTATTCGCAACAAAACATGTACACAATTAAAACATAATTCAATAAAAAATATATACTAAACAGATGAATAAAATCAGTGATAGGTTGCTAGCCGGTCGCCTGATGTGCGAGCATGTTGGAACCCGACGAGGGTTCCAACATGCTTCCTTATTCGGCCCTTACAACATGCACGGAAAGTTAGGCAGCTGATACATTATTTTCACGCGCCGGACCATAATGCGATAACAATAGTCTTCTGGTGTCTCGGTAGCTCAACAGTCAGAGCATTGGACAGTTTATCCAACGGTCGTGGGTTCGATTCCCACTCGAGCTTCCTGAGACTGGTTAATTTTTTGTATTAAAAATTTATCTTGTGACTATGTATAGCATTGTAAATGCAAAAATAAAAAAGTTTTAAATAGCCTGTCTATACTGTCCCACTGCTGGGCCTCCATCATTGAAATCAAGTTATGGCTACAATTGATGGGCATGGGCTTAAAATGCTCTACCTTTCTTTCAGGGTCCATATGGTGCGAATGCTCCCGAACATAGACTGGAGGAACCTGCCTCCGCCACAAGACATCAACATTATTGAATACGAAGAGGCGCATGCGGCGCATCCGATATTAGGCGCGTACATCACAGACATATTCTCCAAGTAAGTAACGTTTTTTTTTTTCTCCATAACTATGGCTTCGTGCAGTTAGCACAATTAGCCAGTGTGAAAGTAATTTTTCTTACAAGTTATGTAAAAATAAAAATATTGTTGTTGAATTCCTTACGGGTAAGCATTTAGCCTGCATCTCAACTGATGTTAAGTGATGATAAGGTCGAAGGTGAAAGCGCACTTCACCTGGAATCTTCATCTACTGAGACACTGGCTATCTTAGCTCTAGCTGCCATAACAACAATGTTAACAACATTGATGTAATGGCGAAATATTGAGATGGTGACGCCAGGCGGACAAACAAGCCCTACCACCTACCAAACCGAGTACACGAACAAGGAAGCGCTACTTACCCGAGACTTGCGCACTGTTAATTAAGTCGCTAACGATATTGATATTCAACTGTACTCTGGATGAATTCGCAAAAATCATATTGTTTGTTCTCTGTTATAGAAATAATTAGAAAACACACACACACACACACACACACACACACACACCACATACATTAGGAATAAGTATCCTGTAATGATAGTAGGTAGTACGTTCTTTTATAAAAAAATAAATAAGTAAATGTATCCCCCGCTAGAAATCAAACCCAGAACTGACTGAAAGGACCAGACTACAGAGGCGGTTAATCTTGTTTTTTTTTCGTATTATATCTTGTTTTTTTTTCGTACAAAACTCATCTTTATTGCAGCGAGAAGTTCCCGTCTGACTCGGAGCTCATAATGGGCGATGACCACACCATATACGACAAGAAAGATCCAACCCTCAACAGCGAAGCTTGCAGCCGTTGCAAGGAGCGACCGAGACGCGTGCCCCACGACCTGCCCATCCCCCCCACCACTACCACCACCACCACCACCACCACCACCACGGTCCCCACTACCACGGAGGATGATCTGTTTGAGGACACCACTGGGGATGTGGATGAAGAACTCAGAGCTAAGAGGTCGAATGACGGGTACGTGCTCTTTCTATTGCTGTTTTTTTTTCCTTTGGTTGATGGCTTTGTGCGATTAACACATTTAGCCAGTGTCAAAGTAATTTTCTTACAATTTATATAAATAGGTATTAGGTAATATATCTTTTGTTAATATATGATGATTATAAATGATAGTAATAGTAATGAAAAGTGCGAAATGATGACGAACGATGAGACCTCGAGCAGACTTCTTGAGAGAATTCAAAAAGTGATGTTGCACCTATTTGTTTTATTTGCCAACACTCATGGATGTTCACGAACACTTAACGGTTAATAATCTACCATTATTTCACATGAATATTCAACACTAGTTGTCGCCCGCGACTTCGTTAGCGAAAACTACACTATCCCACAGGAACCTGTTACCGGGATAAAAAGTATCCTATGTCCTAGTCCGGGTCATGGTCTGTCTATGTGCAAAGTTTGCATAAATCCGTTCAGCCATTTGACGGTGACGTGATGCACGGTTTAATAAACAGACAAACAGACAAAAATTATAAAAAAAAATTGTTGGAACGTGTTCTGTTATCGATTCAAATTATATAAACAAAACAAAAACATTTTATAATAGCTTGCCTACTTCTTAACTGATCTTTAGTATTTGTAAAAATATTATGATCAGATGTTAATGACGGTAGTTGTTGACATTGAATGGGTGCCTTTGGCTTTCAAAGTAAAAAGTAAATAGTGTTGAATAATTTCGGCGGGCTGGTTAGAACCACGATAGCTCAATTGGAAGAACACCTGACCCGGTATGTCAGAAGGGTGCAGGTTCAAACCCTGCTCGTGGAAATTTTTTCAACATTTGTGTTTTTGTAATCTTGTATATTTAGTTGGAGTCCAATCTGGTCTATTGATTTTAGATGTCCATTTTTGTTTTAATTCATCGTTGGATGGAAACCTGAAACACAAATTTCAAAATCATTTAATAGTGGAAACGTAGTCCCGTATTTTTAACACATCATAATTAAATAAATTAATTCTGAGTGGGGCCCTGTCTATTTGATCCATAGTATGTACGCTTTTTCGCAACAGATGGCGTGTGGACAGTTCTACCTTGGTTAAAAATAATGTTAGAAGTAATAAAACTTTATTTTTTTAAACAATAAAAATATAATACGTTTATTACTGCTTATAAATTTATTTATATAAGTATCTTTCAACGTTTTTTTTATCCAATTAAGGAAAGAAAGCTTCGCCCTCTTTTGACGAGAGGGCGAATTATTATTAAAAGCATGCTGCTATACTTTTGTGTTGTCGTACGCAATGATGTTTCTAGAACTATTTTAATAAATTATGTTTAAAATTACTCACGCGTGAAATGATATGGCTTCCATGGCACCAAAACGTCTGTCCGATTATTTTTTGCACGATAAAACACAACACTTCATGTTTCTTATTAAATAAACAATGAAATTAAACAAATAAACTGCGATCGTAGCTTCACGTCAAGGGTAGTGTCTGCAGCAACAGTGCTTGAGAGACACGCTCAATCCTCTTTGTATTTGCTTCGTGGGCGGGGCCGATTTGGCTAATTTTAATTTTGAAATATTTGTGGAAGTTCAGGGAAGGTTAAAACGGTGAGACACATAAATAATAAGTAACGGAAAATACCAAAAACGACAATTAAATTTTCCACTACAAAATTATTTGTTGTCATGGAAACTGTCAAAGCGGTACGAAGTCCGCCTGGTAACTAGTAGAAAATAAAACAAAACCGCAGAGATGACTTCACTTTAACGCCAAGAAGTCCTATTGCTGTCTTCAATCCAAATCAATGTTATATTATCTTTTTTTATTATTTCAATATGCACCAACAATACAGCATAAGCTAGTTTTCTTTTTAATACTGACATAATTTTTTACCCGGAGGCTCGTTCGTAGTGGTTAACGCCCCTGTCCGCTGAGGTTAAGCAATATTCGCAAAGGTCATTAAGGTGGACTTACCTTAATATCTACACTCGGCGTCAAAAAAATCGCACCTTTTAAAAATCATCTTTAAAAATTCTTAAACCTTATGTAGAGGATAGTGTTGGGTATCATTAGAAAGGTAACAAAAAGGAGTATCAAAAAACAATTAAATTTAACTTTCTGTTTAATTATAATTATACAAACAACATTAAAATTAATAAAATAATAAAAATCCTTAATTAAGTCCTAATTAACAACAGATAATTTACAAAGAAAAATGTACAAAAAGTGTCTTAAAATTAACTTAAAATCTAGTGTTACCCCCCCTTGCCCTGATCACGGCTTCCATACGGTCCCTCATGGACCTCACCAACTTCAGGAGCTCTTCTTGAGGGATAAGCCCCCATTCTTCAATCACCGCGTCTTGGAGCTCCTGTAGAGTCGAAGGAGCTGGATCCCGAGATCGAACCTTACGTTTAAGATGGTCCCAGAGGTGCTCTATAGGATTCAGATCCGGACTTCGCGCTGGCCACTGCATCACAGAGATTTGGGACCTCTGCAAGAAGTCGCTCACGATGCCTGCAGTGTGAGCGCGAGCGTTGTCGTGCATTAATGTGAACCCCTCGCCAAAAGATTCGGCAAAGGGGACCACATGCACTTCCAGGACCTCAGTGACATAGCGGCGAGCAGTCAGCGACCCTTGTCCGCGAGCACCTCCAGTCCGGGAGACGCAGACAAGGTCGGTTTTGCCGGCAGCAGACATACCGCCCCAGAACATGCAGGATCCGCCACCATATTCCACCGTCTCCTGGATGCAGGCTTGGGCGAAACGTTCACCCTGCCTCCGGTATACTCTTCTCCGTCGGTCGTTGCAGAAAAGACACACTCGCGTCTCGTCTGAGAAGAGAACAGCTCTCCACTGCTCAAGGGTCCAATCGACGTGGTCACGAGCAAACTGCAAGCGGGCTCGCCGATGCGCTGCAGTCAATTTTGGACCCGTAGCAGCTCTGTGGGCCGCTATCTTCTTCTCCTTCAATCTTCTTCTAACCGTAGATACGCTTACGGTGCGTCTGCGAACTGCCTGGAGCTGCTGTTGCAACTTAACAGCGTTGGAGAAACGATTTCTCAAAGAGTTCGACACAACGAACCGGTCGTCTCTTTCCGAAGTGCAGCGACGTCTACCCGAACCGTGTCTGCGGATATAGCCACCGGTCTCTATGAAGCGCTGGTACACTCTTCGAACGGAATAACGGCTCAGGTTCAGTTGCCGGGCGACATCACACTGCCGCACCCCTGATTGCAGTAGTGGAACCACTTGAGCGGCTTTATCAGCTGTGGTATCCATCAAAATCTGTGCGTGTGTCCTCTTCAACGGTTGAATAGCGAATGACCCACATTGAACCCGTGTTGACCGTTTTATACCCACAAAGGAAGCGCAACTAGCAACTCTCACGGGTAGCAAAATTTGCATCGAATTTTTGTGACACTTTATTTGTTGCATTAGGTTTTATTTGATAATGAAAAGTAATGTTTTTTATTAAGTTAATTAAGTAACCTTGTAAATAAAATCATAATTAATGCGACTGCATGTGCATATCAAGAGTAAATGACATTTGAAAGTGATTTTCTAAGAGGTGCGATTTTTTTGACGCCGAGTGTATGTATGTTGGTGATCCTTTACAAATAAATAAACTTAACGAATCAACAGGGACTTCAACAGCAATCCGATGATGCGCGACAAATCGAATGAGGACGACAGGTCGAAGGAGGACGAAGTGCGAGTCAAAGACGGCCAGCTCGACTCCATGTCCAACTACACGCTGTTCGTCGAGTTGATACGTGAGTTTTTTTAATCGTTTGTTTTTCTTTTTTTTTTTTTTAATTGTTACGGATACGTAGGTATTTGGACTTAATCTCACCTGATATTAAGTGATGATAAGGCTGAAGGTGGAACTTCACCCGGTATCCTCAACTACTGAGGCGGCTGCTACTCTAGCTGCCGGAACACAACAATGTTATAAAAATTGATGTTGCGATGCATTTAGATAAAATGGTGGTCGCTAGCCTGGCGGAAAAACAAACCCCATATCACCAACCAAACCGAGTACACAAATATGTATGCTGGGAATCGTACCCAAGACCTCTGAGACGTCTGAGACCGGTGGTCTGAAAACGGCTGAACGGATTTTGTATGTAGACAGACCATGACCCTGATTAAAACATAGAATACCGGTAAAAGATTGTTACCGGTATCTTAGGTCCTAAGGTTCGAAACGTGAGAAAAAACATTAAATCAAATTAATGTGTAAAATAAACGCGAGTAAATCCGTAAAAGTAGTTTCAATTCATAATAATAATCATAAATTATTTATTTAAGTAAAATTTAAACACTGAAAAAAGACGACAACCTCAGGCGGGAATCGAACCACGCACCTTCCGCATTCCGGGCGGCTGCCTTAACCACTTGGCTACCGAGGTCTGGCTTTCACCCGTCGAATTTTTTCAGTGCTTGATGCTTATGTTTTTTAGTCAACATTGCTTCATCAATCTTAGAAGTTTTCACCTCTGAGATCCGAAAGAAATATTTTTACAAATATTTGAACATTCGGTTAAGATGAAGCTGCGTTATAGATAAGTGTTTTTTTTTTTTTTTTTTTTTTTTTTTTATATATTTTAGCGTTTTATTAACGCTTAAATATACTTAAGTAAAATTTAAACACTGAAAAAAGACGACAACCTCAGGCGGGAATCGAACCACGCACCTTCCGCATTCCGGGCGGCTGCCTTAACCACTTGGCTACCGAGATCTGGCTTTCACCCGTCGAATTTTTTCAGTGCTTGATGCTTATGTTTTTTAGTCAACATTGCTTCATCAATCTTAGAAGTTTTCACCTCTGAGATCCGAAAGAAATATTTTTACAAATATAAAACATAAGCATCAAGCACTGAAAAAATTCGACGGGTGAAAGCCAGACCTCGGTAGCCAAGTGGTTAAGGCAGCCGCCCGGAATGCGGAAGGTGCGTGGTTCGATTCCCGCCTGAGGTTGTCGTCTTTTTTTTTTTTTTTTTTTTTTTTTTTTTTTTTTTTTCAGTGTTTAAATTTTACTTAAGTATATTTAAGCGTTAATAAAACGCTAAAATATATAAAAAAAAAAATAAAAAAAAAAAAAAAAAAAAAACACTTATCTATAACGCAGCTTCATCTTAACCGAATGTTCAAATATTTGTAAAAATATTTCTTTCGGATCTCAGAGGTGAAAACTTCTAAGATTGATGAAGCAATGTTGACTAAAAAACATAAGCATCAAGCACTGAAAAAATTCGACGGGTGAAAGCCAGACCTCGGTAGCCAAGTGGTTAAGGCAGCCGCCCGGAATGCGGAAGGTGCGTGGTTCGATTCCCGCCTGAGGTTGTCGTCTTTTTTCAGTGTTTAAATTTTACTTAAGTATATTTAAGCGTTAATAAAACGCTACAATATATAAAAAAAAAAAAAAAAAAAAAAAAAAAAAAAAAAAAAAAAAAACACTTATCTATAACGCAGCTTCATCTTAACCGAATGTTCAAATATTTGTAAAAATATTTCTTTCGGATCTCAGAGGTGAAAACTTCTAAGATTGATGAAGCAATGTTGACTAAAAAACATAAGCATCAAGCACTGAAAAAATTCGACGGGTGAAAGCCAGACCTCGGTAGCCAAGTGGTTAAGGCAGCCGCCCGGAATGCGGAAGGTGCGTGGTTCGATTCCCGCCTGAGGTTGTCGTCTTTTTTTCAGTGTTTAAATTTTACTTAAGTATATTTAAGCGTTAATAAAACGCTAAAATATATAAAAAAAAAAAAAAAAAAAAAAAAAAAAAAAAAAAAAAAACACTTACATTATTTATTGTTCAAAGTATGGTACACTAGTTGTTGCCCGCGACTTCGTTCGCGAAGACTACAGTAAAAAAAATGGTCATGATCTGTATATGAGGAAAGTTTCATTAAAATCCATTCAGTAGCTTTTACGTGAAAGAGTAACAAACATCCATCCATACTTACAAACTTTCGCGTTTATAATATTAGTAGGATTGTGGTTTTATATATTGGTTCGTGAATTTCACAATGTATAGTGTCATCGTGTAAACTTTAGAAAACAATTATCTTGGTAACTGATGATGATGATGATGACGATAGTTCTTCTCGTCTCTCCAGCTGGTCTGCCAGACCTGCAGCCCATGTACAGCGAGTACGTGAACGCACTAATGCCGGCGCCGAGTCCCGCCGCCCCAGTGCCTTCCACCGCGTTGGAGGTCGCTTTACAGGTAAGTTTGGAGTTATTAATTACATAGCTTTATTTATTTATTTAAAACATCAAACAACATTTAATTACTTGGTGGCCTTAATGCCTAAGCCATTCTTTACCAGTCAACCATAGGGTGGTGCAGAAATTACATGGTAGGTGCAATTCAAAGCGGTATAATATACAACATACATTTATAAAAACTGAAATATACATATTAAGTTTATTAAATTAAGTGATAATACAATATACATCTTCAAAAAAAGTTAAATAAATATAGACTACATGAACATACAAGATGTTTTAAAGACCATTTTACTTGGAGCTTGTTTGACTTTCGGGGAGAGCGTTCCATAATTGAATGGCCTGAACCGTGAAGGAATCTGCAACGAATCCTGAATGATGCAAAGGAGTGGCGAGAAGGTGATTATTTGATGAGCGAAGTTGGCGGGCATGAGTAGAGCTAAGGAAACTGAAACTACATTTTAAGTAAGAAGGAGAATTAGGATTATTTAGAATAGAAAATAGAGTTGTTAGAATTGTGGACTTACGACGTTGCGGGATGGTAGCCATTTAAGCTGAAGACGATAAGAAGATATATGGTCGTATTTGCGTAAACCAAAAATAAAGCGTATTGAGTTATTGAAAAGACGATCCAATTTATTAAAAAGGTCCTTATTTAAATCGGGATAGCAAACATTAGCACATCAGTAATTGGGAGAATAAAGGCTTGTACGAGCGAAACCTTGGTTTTGTGAAGCAGGAAGTTCTAAAGCCTGTAGAGAGAATGTAGAACGCAGAACGCAGCGGTGACTTTCCGGCTTACTTAGGTGACTTGAGAAGACCACTGAGTGTGCTGTCAATTTGCAAACCAAGGTCTTTGACGCAGGAGCAGAAAGGAATGTCAACACCGTTATAAGTGACAAGTGAGACAGCAGAGACATTAAGTTTACACAGCTGACGTTGACTACCAATAATTATGGCCTGGCAATTCATAGGATTCACCGTTATTCCATACCGTCTCGACCAATCACACTCCGCAGATCGTCCGTCAAAGCAGCTACAGCGGCGTCAATGTCAGTAATATGACTATCGCGATAATTGCAGGTCGTCCGCATAGTTAATGAGTTAATAAAAAGGGAAAAAAGAAGCGGGGACAGGATACCTCCTTGTGGTACACCAGTTAAGAGAGTACTCCATTTCGAGAATTTGCGATCAACTCTAACGGCTTGCTCACGATTGCGAAGATAAGCCGAGAACCAATCCAGAGCCGTCGATGAAATACTAAGATGGGATAGCATGGCGAGTAACAAGTCATGGTCAGCCGTGTTGAAACCGTTGGAGAAGTCAATAAGGACCAACACGGTGACCCTGCCGCGCTCTATACTCTCTCTGGTATCCTCAGTCACTTTAAGCAGAGCTGTACTGGTACTGTGAGCAGGGCGAAAACCGGATTGCAATTCAGAGAGAAGAGAGTTCTTATGCACCTCTCTTCTGCACACTATAACGACGTTCATAAGAGTTTTGTAGCCTAAATGATTTTTATTATTTTGAATTTTGCGTTCATTCAGAATTCATAATGCTGTATAGCTACAAGATAAAATCTTACTAAAAAAAAACCGGTCTCGGTAGCTCAGCGGTCAGAGCATTGGACCGGTATCCAAAGTTCGTGGGCTCGATTCCCACTCGAGCTTCTTGAGACTGGTTGATATTTTCTAGTAGAATTTTATCTTGAATAAAAGATTTTGAATTGAATTGAGCGCATCAGAAGTGCTCGCACGTTGGAGTCGTTTAAGGGTCAGGTTCGGAGTCATTTTTTAAATTTACCTTAGCTATGTTTATTTATTTATTTATTATTATTATTTTTTTAATTTAAATTGCATAAACTCTGTTTTATATATTTATTTCCTTTTTATCGGAATTACTTTATTTGATATTATTATTATACTCTTTATTTATTTTCTTTCTTAAAACTAGATTTTTACAATATTTTAATAAAAAAACAATAAAACATTATAAAAAACTAATTCTAGAGTACCACCAGCAGCGGGGCAGGGCCCAAGCTACCGGTGGTCAGGGCTGCAGAGTGAGGAACCTCCTGACAATACGTGCCGTGTCAAGGAGTACTGCCTTCTGAATCTGACCCTTGATCCAACCATCAAGCGAGAGCCTCTTAAGATGTTGGTCGAGGCTCTTCGCTATCAGACCGTTCGCTGAAACGACTATCGGGACAATAATGGTTGAATCAACATCCCACATGGCGGTCACCTCGTGAGCTAAGTCAAGGTACTTACTGAGCTTGTCCTTCTCGGCTTTCACGAGGTTCTCATCATGAGGTATGGTGATATCAACCAGTATTGCCCGGCGCTGGGATTGGTCAACCACCACGATATCAGGCTTATTGGCGACAATAGTCCTGTCCGTAATGATAGAGCGATCCCAGTAGAGCGTTGCATTTTATTATTATTATTATTTAGTTTATTTTTACTTGCACCCATTTTTATTTTGTTTATTTTATTATTTTTCGCCCAAGGTTGCCTGGAAGAGATTGCTTGTTAGCAATAAGGCCGCCTATTTTGTACTCTTTATTTATTTTTATTTTTTAAATTGACTGTATTGTTTTTCTTTTGTGTGCAATAAAGTTTATTATTATACTCTTTATTTATTTTCTTTCTTAGCCTAGGTTTGTTATAATATTAATATAAAAGTAAAATACAAAAGTACATACAAAACATAAAAATATTATAAAAAACCTAGCCTAGGGTGCCGCCGGCAACGGGGCAGGGCTCAAGTTGCCGGTGGTTAGGGCTGCAGAGACAGGAACCTTCGGACTATCCGCGCCGTGTCCAAGAGTACCGCCTTCTGTATCTATTATTATTATTATTATTGAATATTAGTTTGCGGTGTGGCTAATACCCCGGCTGGTGCAGGTGACGTGCGGCGTGGCGGGCGCGGTGCTGCTGCTGATGGTGGCGTTCTGCGCGCTGCAGGCGCGGCGCACGCGCAAGCTGCCGCCGCACGCGCCGCTCGAGATGAACCGCATCGAGGCCGCATTCAGGTACCCGTACTCATCGAAGTAGTGCTTTAGTAATTAATTAAAATTAAAAGTTTTCTGTACCCAAATAAATAAATTGTCCCCAATATAGAACGTTGTTCGGCGGCCGGCAACAGTTGATGTCGACCACTCTGCCGGATATCCCGCCCATAGCCAAGGAAGATCTGGCCGCTGCGTACGCGGAGCGGCAAGCAGACTCCGACTACGGTTTCCAAAAGGAATTTGAGGTAGGATGGATAGTTAGTTTATTTTTGTCTACATACGATTATTATTAAATTAATTAGAATAATAAAAAATATAAATAAGAAAGTAAGTTAATAGCATACAACTGTCCCACTGCTGGGCAAATGCCTTCATAATTAAAATCAAATTAAAACTACAATTGATGGGTAATAATACCTTAATCCCTCGTCTGCCGTTTGACGGCGCTGATCAGCGCTCGCGCATATCAAAGGATAATGGAACACTTTGTAACAAATTATTGTCTAAACCCGCAATTTAAATGACTGAACGGCGTAAATTTTATTTCTTTCAATAGAAGTTACTGTGCCATTTTGAATTTACGCGGCATTTTATTTTTCTTCATAACGTTTTAGGATTTATTTTACGGTGGTGGATGTTTTGTCAATATTTCTTTATTTGTTTATTAGTTACAAATTATAGATGTTTTTTGTCGTTATTTTTATGCGTTCAATGTGATTCGAAAGCAAAAAATATAATAAAAATAAACTATATATACACTATCTCTTTCACTGTTAATTATATTTGTATTATCATTCATGTTTCAAGCATGTAAGTTAAAAATATATATTTTCTATAAAAAAAATCTAAAATCTCAATAATTAAACGGGAAAACGAATTAACAAAGTTGTTGCAGATGCTGCCGGAATGCTTCCCCGACAGGACTACCCACGCGTCTGAAGCTCGCGAGAACCAGGCGAAGAACCGGTACCCGGACATTAAGGCGTACGACCAGACCCGTGTGAAGTTGTCCCAGATCGACAGCATCACCGGCTCTGACTACATCAACGCTAACTACGTCTCCGGATATAGGGTAAGTTGAGGCACATATTATTGTTTTCTAAAGGTGCTCCCTCACCAGGAGCATTCGCCTGTAATGTAACAAAATATAACAAACACATTGTATAATCAAGTTGCGCACTGGGATTTTTGAATATCACTGGCAGGCTTATTACGAACAAAAGCAACCAGTTGTTAATTAAACAATTGCAACACGACTGCTCTAGTTCATCAATTGGTATTATGCTCAATGTATGTAAACTATTGTATACATTTTAATCGCAAATGCATTAAGCGAGCTATCATTAAGCGATTTGTGTCCGTAATATCAATGTATCAACCGCAACTACAGCAGTCGCTTTGCAATTGTACAATTAATAACTGGTTGCTTTTTTCGATAATAAGCCTGCGGTGAAGACGAAATAAAAATAACATGAAATACACTAGGAAAAGGGGTGATTTTTGAACCGGTCTTTTTTTATTATTATTATTTTTACGGGTAAGCGCAGTGCCTTGATCTCACCTGATGTTAAGTGATGATAAGGCCAATGATGGAAGCGCACTTCACCTGGGATCCTCAACTAGTGAGGTACTGGCTATCTTATCACTAGCTGCAGGAACACAACAATGTTACAAACATTGATGTTATGGCGACATATTTAGATAAGGTGGTGGTAGCTAGCCAGGTGGACGAACAAGCCCTACCACCAACTAAACCGAGTACACAAACATGTACGCTGGGAATCGAACCCGGGACCTCTGGGTCTAAACCGTTGGTCTTAACCACTACACCACAGAGGCGGTTATCACGCTATGATATCAATTACAAATGCTCCTTGTTCTCTTATTCAAGAACACTGGTAACTTATTTTTGACTCATTTATTAAAATTGTTATTTAAGCAAAAATATTGTATTTCCTTGTGTAATTCATTTTACTTTTATTTCGCCATCACCGGTGATATTCAAAAATAACTGTAATGCTCGGTTCTCCTCACTCACCAATGTAATGCTCGAATCTGTAACATTACAGGTTGCGCACTGTAATGCTCGGTTCTCTTCCCTCACTGATGCATTGCTCAAGATTTTTAACGTTACATTACAGAACGCTCTAGGTGATGGAGCACCTTAAAGTGTACACGCACATTACACATTGAAATGAAACCACTTTTACGGATCTACTCGCGTTTTTTTTTACACATTTGACCTGACGTTTCGAAACCTTTGTGTCACAGAGAGACTGAGGTGTTGGTCGTCTCGTTAATGAATATGAAACTTAAAAAAAAAGGCAATAATATTATTGCCTTTTTTTAAAGCAGATAGTTTTATTTAATCATCAAAAATAATTAAAAGGTTTCTAAAAAACACTTTTTTACTAAAAACCAGGATTTTTCATTTTTATCTTTTATTTAGATTTTTTATTTATCAAGAAAGGTCAACTAATAATTTTTAATACTGATAATCGAAAAGTGTTATGTTAAATGCTACCTTCCTCACTAGTGCTGTAAAATTAACGAACAATATTTGAAACAAAATATAAAAATGTCATATAATATGTAGGGAAATTAGGTTAGTTAAATTATCATATTATTATATTACACGCAAATTTCACCTAACTACAGATAATTTACAATATGTTAGTATTAAATACACAATTTAGTTTTTTCTTCTTCTTCTTTATAAATATCGCTTTTTCCATTTCCACCTTTTGTACGATGTCTAACTGTGTTTGTCTGTCTGTCCTGTGCTTACTAAGGACCCTTTGGAGCCTAATCAGGTATCGCATGCACTTTAAGCGTTGTCTCTGTACATTAGCAAAGCAATGTTTGTTTTTAATTTGTTTTATTTCATTGGATTAGCCATTATTGTTTGATATAGTAGATAGTTGAATCTGTTGATGTTGTTTCCATGGGGATGGCTTGTGCCCCATTAGCGGGGGTACATAAAATTAGCTTGTGATAACAGAACACTCCTGTCCTCTAAACAGGACCGCAAGCAATTCATCTGCGCGCAAGGCCCCACAGACACCACGGTGAACGACTTCTGGCGCATGATATGGGAGCACGGCCTGGAGCTGATCGTGATGCTGACCAACCTGGAAGAGTACTCCAAGGTCAAGTGCAGCAAGTACTGGCCTGATGAAGTGCGAGGGTCGAGAGCTTTTGGGGGTATTACCGTGCATCACGTCTCAGAGAAGCGGTGAGTTTACTTGAATAGCATAAAACAGAGCTGCGACCGTTGCTTTAATAGCCTCAGTATACAGGGTGAAATCATTAAGTGTGACCAGGCGATTATTCCGTAACTATTACAGATATTAAAAAACTTTTAACTGATATCGAAAGTACGTTACCTAATGAGTAAAATGACATCAAAAACTTTTTAAAAATCAAACGAGAAGTATACACAATTTTGATATCAAACCATTTTTACATTTAGTATGAGATTAGTAGAAAGGTTTTAGTTTCCTTATTTTAAGTGGTCTAGTACTCATTTTACCTTAATCATATTTTATGATATGATATTTTATAATTACGTATGATATGATAATAATGATTTTCAAGTAGATACACGTGCAGATTAATTATCTTACCACTTCATATTAGTAATAAAACTTGGTTCAATATCGCATTAATTTAAACTAGCTGAAAAGCAACACTACAAAAATAGCAAAAAAAAAGATACTCTTTGGTGTTCGTTCTAAATTCAAAACCTTTATCGCGGGTTGTCGTTCCCGCCAATTTATTGTATTTTTTTTTAAATTCCTTTCTACTAATCTCATACTAAATGGATGGGAGTGTTTAATGTCAAAATTTGGGATACTTCTCGTTTGCTTTTTAAAAAATGATTGTTGTCATTTTACTCATTAGGTAACGTACTTTCGATATCAGTTTAGATTTTTTTGATATCTGTAATAGTTACGGAATAATCGCCTGGTCACACTTAACGATTACACCCTGTATAAAAAAAATATTATTACATTACATTACAAATTAATTAATTTATTTATTTTAAATTATTGAAACAAAATGGCGTTCCTATAATCGTAGCCTCAGTTCATTTTGTCTGCTTGCATATTTGTGGGTGTGGGTGACAACAAAATAGAACGACAATATAATTTGATTTATATAATACGCTATTTTGTATTTTGGTTCTGTGTGTTTTGTGTAGACAACCACAAAGTGAGTGATACTACATAACTGGTTAAAAATAAGTATTGCTTAAAAAAAAAACCTTACTGTTATATCATTTGGACAATTTTTTGCTTAAAACTATTAACTTTTGAGATTCAAGCAGATTCAGTTAGTTTTGTCAACATGTAGCCGCAAAAGATGCGGGCTCCAAATATCGTGAAAACTTTTATTATCTTGTTTCTTGTGTGAACGCCAGCAAATAACGTTTTTTTCTCCCTTTTTCCACAGATACTCCGATTACATAGTAAGAGAGTTGAAAATCACCAAGCAACCAACGAACTCTGACGGACAACCCATTGTTGAGAATAACGGTGTTGCCAAAAGGAATGGCGGTGAGAAACACTTTAAATTATTGCAAACATTCGTAATCCGAGTTAAGCATCGTGGCAAATCACTCGCTCGCTAGTCGTAAAAAAGAGTTTTTAGAAGCACTGTATACTATAAGGACTTAGATAAACGGCTATTAATCGGACAAATTTTTAAAATAATGTACTTACATTTTAATTTAAACAAAGAAATTAAAACGTAAGGCAATAAGGATTTATTTAAATGACCATAGAAATTACATAAATAATTTAATTGGTATAAAAATACACTTAAAAGTGACTGAAATGTGCTTACTAATCTTTTATGTATATCGTCAACAGTTTGTAGAAATGGCGAAATGGCAATTGAATATGCCACGTAGAAAAGTGTCATTTTTGCCCTATCTTCAAACCGTTGACAACATGTATGTTGTATAGTCATAGAGATTGAATACGATTTCTTATAGGTGTCAGTTTGATTTTTATTTATGCCTCCCTACAGATTGTAAGGAGGCATCATCTGAGTCCAGCGCACCGACATCCCCCCGAGAGGCCAAAGATTGCGTGGAGACCCGTACGGTGAGGCAGTACCACTTCCTCATGTGGAAGGACTTCGCCGCGCCGGAGCACCCGCACTCCATACTCAAGTTTATCAAGGTAAATGGATTATTTATTTATTTTATTTATAAGAGAAGGTACCTACTTAATACATACAGAAAATTTATATAAACTTAGATAAACATAAAAACCGGTATTATATATACTACTCAAAACAAAATAAGGGCCACGAGGTATTTTGTCTGTACCATGAAAATAATAAAACCAATATTAATTTTTTTGTCTCCATAACGAAAACAAATGTTGTTTTTACCGTGTAGACCAATAAATTTATTCCAATAATAATGATTAAAAAGTTTATTTGCTTTTGAAAGAAAAAACACATTTAAGGTTAAAAATAAAAACAATGTAAAGTTACTGAAAACAAAAGAAAATACTCCATGCTCATCTTTTAGTAACGGGTATACCTCCCTCGTTTCGTTACGCACTTCTGAAGCCTGGAGTGCATGCTCTCAATCAAATGCCTGACATTTTCCATTGGAATCTCTTCCCAGGCCCTTTTAACAGCGTTGATGAGTTGCTGTTGGTTGTGGATTTCCTGATCACCGTCTCTAACTCTTCGTTTCAACTGATCCCACATGTGCTCTATTGGATTTAAGTCCGAACTGTTCGCCGGCCACGGCAAGACTTGAATTTGAGACGCTTCCAGTACAAACCGAGTCGCTTGAGCCGTGTGTGCACGAACATTGTCTTGCATCAAGATGAATCCAGGACCCGCTCGCTGGGCAAATGGGATCACATGTGGTCTGACGACTTCCTCAATATACCGCTGAGCAGTAACAGTACCCTCATTTAAAATAGCGAGCTCAGTTTTGCCGTGTAAGCTTATCCCGCCCCAAATCATTACATTTGGACCACCAAAACGATCGACTTCATGGATGCAGGCTTCTGAAAATCTCTCGCCGCGTCTTCTCCATACTCTAATACGCCGATCGTCTTTAAAAAATTTAACTTTGCATTCGTCTGTGAAGAGCACCATGCCCCATTGGTTTATGTCCCAGTCCAAATGTTGACGGGAAAATCTTAAACGATTTGCACGATGATTTCTGGTTAATGGAATACGGACAACTCGCCTTCTTGATGCCTGCTGATCTTCATGCAATCGATTACGAATAGTTTGGTCACTGACACGAGTACCCGTTGTGAGCCGTAAACGATTTTGCAGCTTGCGGGCCGTCGTTGTGCGATCTCGGCGCGCACTTAATCGAATGTAACGATCCTCTTGAGCTGTTGTAATGCGAACTCTGCCCGAACCAGGTCTTCTTCTAACACTGCCGGTCTCTTGGAAACGATTCCATAGATTTTGAATAGCTCTTCGAGAAAATCCCAATTGCAAACCCACAGATCGCTGCGAATGACCTTCTTCAATCATTGTAACGGCTCTGGTTGCTGTCAGCGAGTCCATATGACGCCTGCGTGCTTGTGGCATATTGCAAAAGATGTTTCTGACTCGAGATATCAATGAACTCTGATAATTTCTAATAAACCAAGAAGCTAAGGAAAGCAAAACGTCAAAGAAAATGGAATCAAAATTTATTTTATTATTTATTTTATTTTATTTTGTTTTGAGTAGTATATATACTACTCAAAACAAAATAAGGGCCACGAGGTATTTTTTCATTTTGGTGTAAATTATTAAACATTTACATATTGAAAGTAGTAAAATATTGAGTATACAAACTCTTTGATACCTAAACTTTTTAATATTGTAGTATTCATCTAATGCTGGCAACAATTTTAAATAAAATTTGATTTAAAATTATTTTTGAAAATTTTGATTCCATTTTCTTTGACGTTTTGCTTTCCTTAGCTTCTTGGTTTATTAGAAATTATCAGAGTTCATTGATATCTCGAGTCAGAAACATCTTTTGCAATATGCCACAAGCACTCAGGCGTCATATGGACTCGCTGACAGCAACCAGAGCCGTTACAATGATTGAAGAAGGTCATTCGCAGCGATCTGTGGGTTTGCAATTGGGATTTTCTCGAAGAGCTATTCAAAATCTATGGAATCGTTTTTAAGAGACCGGCAGTGTTAGAAGAAGACCTGGTTCGGGCAGAGTTCGCATTACAACAGCTCAAGAGGATCGTTACATTCGATTAAGTGCGCGCCGAGATCGCACAACGACGGCCCGCAAGCTGCAAAATCGTTTCCGGCTCACAACGGGTATTCGTGTCAGTGACCAAACTATTCGTAATCGATTGCATGAAGACCAGCAGGCATCAAGAAGGCGAGTTGTCCGTATTCCATTAACCAGAAATCATCGTGCAAATCGTTTAAGATTTTCCCGTCAACATTTGGGCTGGGACATAAACCAATGGGGCATGGTGCTCTTCACAGACGAATGCAAAGTTAAATTTTTTAACGACGATCGGCGTATTAGAGTATGGAGAAGACGCGGCGAGAGATTTTCAGAAGCCTGCATCCATGAAGTCGATCGTTTTAGTGGTCCAAATGTAATGATTTGGGGCGGGATAAGCTTACACGGCAAAACTGAGCTCGCTATTTTAAATGAGGGTACTGTTACTGCTCAGCGGTATATTGAGGAAGTCGTCAGACCACATGTGATCCCATTTGCCCAGCGAGCGGGTCCTGGATTCATCTTGATGCAAGACAATGCTCGTGCACACACGGCTCAAGCGACTCGGTTTGTACTGGAAGCGTCTCAAATTCAAGTCTTGCCGTGGCCGGCGAACAGTCCGGACTTAAATCCAATAGAGCACATGTGGGATCAGTTGAAACGAAGAGTTAGAGACGGTGATCAGGAAATCCACAACCAACAGCAACTCATCAACGCTGTTAAAAGGGCCTGGGAAGAGATTCCAATGGAAAATGTCAGGCATTTGATTGAGAGCATGCACTCCAGGCTTCAGGAGTGCGTAACGAAACGAGGGGGGCATACCCGTTACTAAAAGATGAGCATGGAGTATTTTCTTTTGTTTTCAGTAACTTTACATTGTTTTTTTAACCTTAAATGTGTTTTTTCTTTCAAAAGCAAATAAACTTTTTAATCATTATTATTGGAATAAATTTATTGGTCTACACGGTAAAAACAACATTAGTTTTCGTTATGGAGACAAAAAAAATAATATTGGTTTTATTATTTTCATGGTACAGACAAAATACCTCGTGGCCCTTATTTTGTTTTGAGTAGTATATGTATTTAAATTATAGGTAAGCACAACATTTAACAAAAAAATAAATTGCTAACCAAAAAAATAGAAATTGGAAAAACCAGCACTTTTTTATGTTCCCACTGCTGGGACACCAGTCTTCCCTATGGATGAAAACACTACAGGGACTCTAAACCACCACGTAGGCCCAGTGCTGCGCGGTGGTTGTTAACGACTGCGATGTGCAGCCTTACTGACATCAACGGTATTACAAAATACCCCGTAAAAATATAATTAATTATCAAAGCCAAAAATATTGTCAACCCTAGTTAGCTGTCATGTCAGGGAACCAGAGTTAGCATAGATTTTTTTTTCTTTAGTTGATGGCTTCGTGCGATTAGCACATTTAGCTAGCAAAGTAATTTTTCTTACAAGTAATACATAAATATACAATATTTCCTTCCAGTATGATGATGATGTTGAATGATAATAGAAATGAGAAATGATATACCCCCAAACCCTCGAGTATCTCAGTAAAGATGTGGGGCTATACTAATTCCTCGGCCGGACTTCTTGAGAGAATTTAAAAAGTGTAGTTGCACTGTTTTGTTTCATTTGCCAACACTCATGCGCACTTACGAACACTTAACGGTTAATAATCCACCATTATTTCACATTAATATTCGACATAACACAAATTTTAGAAAATAAAACAAAACCGTAGACATGACTCTTCACTGTCCCTCCAAGAAGTCCTGTTAGCATAGATTATTTAACTGAGAGGCTTACCTACCAATTTTAATAATTGTCAACTTTAATGGTTTTTTTGTTTTTCATCCACAAAGGTTCAATACTATGATGTCATTATGCTTAAGTACTGACTTCAAAAACGTCAAGACGGAAAAAAAAATATGTTGTCAATTTCAAATCTTCTTATCGATATTCTACAATTGTTTCGTGTTTTTTCAATTTTTATTTCCAAAATGACTATGTTTTCTAACTTAGAATATTACGATATGATGTTATGCGTAGGCCATGAAGATAGCAATTTAAATCGTGCTCGCTAACTGTATCGCCAACGATTTATCGATGGAAGACCACCCGCTGAACAGCGACGGCTACCTTCGTACCAGTGTTTTCTGTTTCAGAAATAAAAAAGTTTAAGTGTCAGTAGGTTGTCGGAAATAGAAAATATTGTAGATCCGAGCAGAGCTGGCAAGAAACTCAGCCATTTTATTTTTCTCGCATCTTTTAAATCAAGTTACAATTTATTTATTTATTTATTGACTTAGGTACATTAACAGGTCACATCTAAAAGTATATCACAACAATTAATACAATTGTCCGTACAACTGTAACATTTTGTCACTTTTTTGACATATACTTAGCAGTTAGGTAGATGTGGGCTAATTACAGCATATCATGAAATTACCAGAGCAAATCGATATAGTTATAGTCTGATCATTATAGCTTGATACCCGTGACAGATGTCAAATTGTCATGCCTAGGGTTGAGACAATACTGTCGTAATTGTATCAAATGATAATTGAAGTTATTAATTGAATATTATTATCGTAATAAAGTACTGTTCTATCCTATCTATCCTATCTAATGTGCCAATTGATTTTCTTTTCTGATATTTAGAATTTCTATATAAACGTCATATACTCAAGAAAAATAAATAAAGACTAACAAATTCATTAATAAAGCTTTAATGAAAAATGCGAAGTTAAATTAATCGATTGTTAATTGAATATCAATTGAGTTTCACATGAAATGAACTTGTAAAGGAGTACGTTTATTTTATTGTTATGTTTTAAAATTGTGATAAATGTGTGTTATGTGAGATTTTATTAGGATATACCTAATCTAACATATAAAATAGAATCACAAAAGTAATTTTAGTATATTAGGTGATGGATTATAAAAAATAATGTTATATTAATATAGTCAAATAAATTCACACGCTTTTACAAAGTCACGTCTTCGATTTTGATGACTCCTGTCACAGGTATCAAGCTATATTGAACAAACTATAGTAATTTTTAATGTACTATTTTGTTTTAAATAAATCATTTCTGTCTGTCCAGCGTGTGAACGAAGCGTGGGCCAACACAGTGGGCCCAGTAGTAGTCCACTGCTCTGCGGGTGTGGGCAGAACCGGTACCCTAGTGGCCCTGGACTGTCTGCTTGAGCAGCTGAAGGCAACGGGCCAGGCTTCTGTCTTCAGTACTGTGGCCGAGCTGAGGAGACAGAGAAACTTCTTGGTGCAATCGCTGGTGAGAATTTGCTGCTTTATCTAGGGTGTGAGCTGATGGCAGATCGCCGGACTGTCTGCTGGAGCAGCTGAAAGCTACTAGCCAGGCTTCAGTTTTCATTACTGTAGAGGCAAAGGAGCTTCTTGGTGCACTCGCTGGTAAGTTGGCTGCTTTGTCAAAGGTTTGGCTTGGCGGTAGACCACTGAACTGTCTGCTAGTGCAGCTGAAAGCTACGGGTCAGACTTTAGTGTTCAGTACTGTGGCCGAGCTGAGGAGGCAGAGGAACTTCTTGGTGCAGTCGCTGGTGAGAGTTGGTTGCTTAATTATATTAAGAATCACGTTTATAATTTCTTTTAGTGACCATTATAGTTTTAAAAGTAATTTATAGTATAAATATAAAAATAAAAAAAAAACATTAAAATATAAATCATCATCATCATCAGTATAAATAAAATACACATTAATTAGGATTTCTGAGAAAATACTTACCATTCCTTTGTGAACACATTTCTTATGATTTTATGTATTAATACGTGTGAAGAAATCTTCTTGCTCCTTTTAAAGCACATTGTGCACACGGAAGAGTGTGAGATATTTTGATACTATTAAAGTTTATTTATTTATTAATTAATTAATTAATTTTATTAGGTACACAATACAGAATTACAACAAAAAACATGATAAACGATTATGCAGTAAAATTTAAACATTGGTAAGTCATAATTCTACAAAGATGTGCACACAGCATGTTCATCGACAAATAAAACTATGCTAACTTAAATTATGAGAATTAAAGATACAATTATATAATAATAAAAAATTGTAATAATCATATGATACATAATTAAATATAATATAAATAAATAGAAAATGCTATATAATTTACGTTAAACTAAAAATTTTAAACAAGTGGGATTCGAAGCTCATGAGTGAGGTACTGTGAATGTCAGGTACCCCGTCCGCGCCGCTCAATGTGTTCAAGTCGCGGTACATACTGAGCACAGGGATTACGACTCCTAGAGGTTCTTTCGGTTATGGGCAATCTATTTTCAAACCTAGATAAATCCGCCTGAAGCTTAGTGTTTAAGGACTCAAGTTCCGAAATTCTCTTATCAGCCCAACCAATACGTAACTTGATTTCAGACTGCTCGCTGCCCAAAAAATCTGTAGTTTCAGTTAGCATTAAAATTGCTAAAATTTGTCATGATAGCATTCACATCCGACTTAATCTTATCTTGCATCTCCAAAGAAAGCGTTGATCTAATCCTGCTTTAAATCAATTAAGCAGCTAAATTGTCTCATAGTTATTGTAGCCCCAGGATCCATAGCTTTTTCATTCATACTAAACGACGCGCGACGTGCCGGGCAAGCAGGAGGCAATAGCAATTTAATCATCGCGTGTGTCGCTGCAGCAGTGCTCAGTCTGTACGGCGAGCTCACTGGGGTGTCGTCAGTTCTCGTACGACGTGTGACGTTAGCGCACAGGTCAGCGCCAGGATTGTTGCAGTTTATTGATAATGGAGTTGTATTGCGTTTTGGAATAGTTCAGACAGAGATAGTGATCTTATCTTATCTTATCTTAGTGGGGCCTGCCGAGGTTTCCCTCTTGCACCTCGACCCATCGGCATCTTTTGTGCAACCCCATCCTTTCACTCTTCCTCTTCTGTAAAGATAGAGGCCATAAGTTTGGCAACGTCTTTAAGAGCGAAGAGCCTGAAGTCCTCCGGTTTCGGATAGGCCGACCCCAGGAGTCCCATTCTTTTCCTAGCCAGAGAGTCGCAGTCACACAGTAGGTGCTGCATCGACTCCGTTTCCTCTCCACACGCCCTACACAAAATATGTAAAAGATAGTGATAATGTCCCTTGCAAGCAGTGCACGTAAGCAACTCCGATTGCTTTATAGCTTTGTTGCATCAAAAGCAATTCATTGTTAAGTGTTATGTTTACAACAAGTTAGTAGCCGATAAGTAATTAAATAAACTCACGCGCAAACGGGCGGCAGCTAATGAGTGAGTGACAGGGATAGCGCGATAGGTGATGGTGATGTTGAAGTGAGTGCGACTATGTGCCAACGGAGAGATACTGTCAGGCGCCTTGCGGAGCAGCTGATTGTTGAGGTTATGTAGATTGCACTTATTTTATGGTGATTTCAACGACACAGTACTATGTTTCTTGTATTGATAACAACTCAGTTTAGCTTCCGGATGTTCACAGCTTCATTTTAATGTAAACACAAAATAGTTACAATTAATTATTTACGTAGAGTAATTGTTAACGATGTTTACTTGTCGAGTATTGCCAGACGAAAAAAGGAGTTTGCGCCCGCGACTTCGTTCGCGAAGACTACACTATCCCACAGGAACCTGTTACCGGGATAACAACTCATTTTTTTTTTTTTGTTATTCCTGCAATGTTTCGACTTCTGTTTATATTTGACCATGAGGTTGACGACCGAGAACAACGTATCAGCTTGACCTAGGGTTTGTCACTTTACAATTTTACTTAGTAACAAGTAACCTCAATATTTTGACCATGTGGTGCTTTTCAGTTAGGTTCATAGTTTTCAAGGTTTTATGAACGGCACCCTGTCTGCCATATTCGGGATTATGCATGTGTTCACATTCACCCTGTATATAAACAACGTTCTCCCACAGAAACAATACGTGTTCGTGTACCGTGCACTGGTTGAATACGCGCACTACGGCGACACGGAGATACCGGCGTCCAGGCTGAAGGCGTCCATCGACCGGCTAAGGAACACCCCGGAGAGCGACGACAAGTGCCTTATGGAGCTCGAGTTTGAGGTAATTTGTACCGTTTGGACCGGAATTAAGGACCATTTTGTTCTGACACTTAAAAGAACTTTCTCGAAGGATGGACGCAGTTCACACGTCTATTATTGTTATTATGAAAATTATTATGTTTTGCTTATTTTTTTCAATCATACTTTTTGTACCTTTTAATCGTCTAAATTAGTGTATAGTTCGAGTAGAATTATAATTATTGAGACTTCGTATGGTTTGTGTGTTTGATATTTTATTAAATGCCGGAAAGTGTAATAAAACGTGTAACTATCGTCCGAAACATCTAGATAAAATATATCAATGAATTCATTTTTCAGATCATCTTTCAATTTTGATAGAGCTCTAGTAATAGCTAGAAAATAAAAATAAACTTAATATCTTAACAGGGAGACTAGCATCTGTTAATATCAACATAAGATAATATTGTTTTATTAAACCCATTGGTTTTTATAGGTTTCAAAATGATATTTCTTAATTTATTCAAACAATAACACGGCATTGCTATAAAATGGCAAAGGACACCAATGCGCCATAATATACATAAAACATACTGAATCCTACCTACACGAAACTAAAACAAATATTTTTTTTTAAATTATTGAAACTTAATTTGTTAAATTTACAAAAATATTTTTTACTTGCCAGTAACAATGTTATTAATTATTATCATCAGCATCATCATCATCAGCTCATTTTATGTCCCCACTGCTGGGGCACGAGCCTTCCCTATGGATGGATAGGGAGAACGGGCCATAAACTACCACGCGGCGGGCCCAGTGTGGGTTGGTGGTTGTTAACGACAGCTAACGCAGCCGGGACCAGCGGCTTAACATGCCTTCCGAGGCACGGAGGATTTCGAGTTGATAAATATTTGGTCACCTATCCGATGACCGGCCTTTGCGAAAGTTACTTAACTTCAGCAATCGCAGACCGATCGAGTTCCTCAACAGTAACAATGTTATTGCTACATTCAAATTATCCCACAGAAAATGATAAACAGCCCAGTGGCGGAACCGGTGAAGTCTTGCGCCGCCGGTGCCAGCGAGGAAGTCCGCGCCAAGAACCGCAGCGGCGACTGCCTGCCCTACGACCGGAACCGGGTCATACTCACCCCGCTACCGGGGAGAGACTTCTCCACCTATATCAACGCCTCATTCATCGAGGGTGAGTCTTAATGATTTCTTAGAGTTTTTTTAAATATAATTTACGGGTAAGCACAGGTGATGATAAGGCCGAAGGTGGAAGCGCACTTCACCCGGATTCCTCAACTACTGAGGCTAGTGATTACATCTAGTGATCACCAATCCGCTTTTGGTAAGCTGGTGATTAAGCCAACACCCATCAATTTGGTAGTTGACAACAACAACAATTAATTCCAGAACAATAAACATATAAATGAGATCAAGTAACAGTTATTTATAACATTAACCAATTTTTTATTTGACCTAAGCTTGAATGTCTGGAACCTAAAAAGTTAATAATAAAAACTCAATTGACGAGAAAAAATAGTGACGTCATAGTTTGCTAATCCCATAAAATTTCTATTAAAAATAATCGTTTTGACAGTTGTTAAAAAGTTTCTATATTGACTTACCAGTCAACTACCTAATTGTAGTGATGGCTTGATTTTAATGATGGAGGCCTCTTCCCTGTAATGGCACAGTTAAAGGCTATTTATTATTACTTTACTACTTACTAACTTTTATTATTTAACTAACGCCCCGCTTCCCGACTTCGTCCGCTTGAGTGAACACCCGTATCCTATAGAATCCCATAGCAGCGCCACCTACCGGGTCCAATTAT
>OX438849.1:7935390-8024703 GCA_949315975.1 Eudonia truncicolella
CCGATACTCGTAGGTCCCGGGTTTGATTCCCAGCATTTGACAAGCACCAACCCGCATTTGACAAGCGTGCTGATTAAGCCATTATCCATCAATTGTAATGATGACTTGATTTCAATGATGGAGGCTGTTGCAAATGTGTAAATGTATAATTTACTCGTGTCGCGTATATTCAATTTATATACTTAATTATATTTATGTCGCTGAACAACATTATTCTGCGATTTAGCGATTGACGGCCAGTTTCAATAACCTATCCTCAGCAAGAGATAAGCCTTCTAGAGCTTTGTTGCTTAGTTATTTCTGTTAACTATCGGAAAATAACAGCGGTTGGCCCGTTCAAAATAACCTATCTATCTGTTGTTTGGCCTACTATAGATACAAATTTGACATAAGCTCCATACAAATTATGTCAAATTTCTAACTCCAGTAAGCAATACAACAGACAGATAGAATATAAGGAACGGGCGTAACTAAACTAACATAAGCCTATCTCTTGCCAGAGATAGGTTATTGAAATCGGGCGTAAGAAGAGCTTGGAGTTTTTCTCTTCTGACGGTAAGCGACGATAACAATTCTGCTAATTTTATTATTATGTGTAAATGACAAGAACCTCACTACAAATAAATGTTTTTCTTTATTTACCTATTTCGTCCCACTGCTGGGCAAAGATTTCCTCCAAATCTCCCCATACGTCTCTGGCTTTGTATATATAAGAAGACCTTCGCCAGATCGTCGGTCCACCTTGTTGGAGGCCTGCTCACACTGTAAAAACATTAATACTTATGTAATTTTATAATACTTCAATAATTTTTACATGAATATTTTATTGATATTGGATCAAATTCAGATTAAATTATGTTGCCTTGTAAAAATATCAATAATGTCGTACATACATATCTTATGACATTCTTAAACACATCATACATACATGCATCATCATCCTACACACGTTCTCTGCTGGACATTACGCCTCCATCATTGAAATCAAGTCAACACTACAATTGATGGGTAATGGCTTAATCAGCACGCTTTGTTGTATTCTGTTTGTGTACCGAATAAATTAAAACGCGATAATGATTTTTATCAATTTGTCCGTGGCCACAGATTGGCGAAAGCAAGTGCCCCCGGTACTGGGACGACGGCACGACGCAGCACGAGCACATAGCGGTGCAGTACGAGGAGAGCGAGTCCTGCCCCTATTACACCAGGCGGCAGTTCCGCGTCACCAACAACAAGGTACCATCTATTATCCTTTACAGTGCTTAATTTTAGTTATCTTATCTTATCTTAGTGGGGCCTGCTGAGGTTTCCCTCTCTTAGTAACACTTCGACCCATCGGGATCTTTTGTGCAACCCCATCCTTTCACTCTTCTTCCTCTGTAAAGATAGATATAAGTTTGGCAACGTCCTTGAGAGCGAAGTGCCTGAAGTCCTCCGGTTTCGGATAAGTTTTCTAGCCAGAGTGTCGCAGTCACACAGTAATTTTAGTTATTTGTGTTGTGAACACACACAAAAAAAATATCCAAATCGGTCCAACCGTTTAGAAGGAGTTCAATTACAAACACACGCACAGAAGATTTATATATACTACTCAAAACAAAATAAGGGCCACGAGGTATTTTTTCATTTTGGTGTAAATTATTAAACATTTACATATTGAAAGTAGTAAAATATTGAGTATACAAACTCTTTGATACCTAAACTTTTTAATATTGTAGTATTCATCTAGTACTGGCAACAATTTTAAATAAAATTTGATTTAAAATTATTTTTGAAAATTTTGATTCCATTTTCTTTGACGTTTTGCTTTCCTTAGCTTCTTGGTTTATTAGAAATTATCAGATTTCATTGATATGTCGAGTCAGAAACATCTTTTGCAATATGCCACAAGCACGCAGGCGTCATATGGACTCGCTGACAGCAACCAGAGCCGTTACAATGATTGAAGAAGGTCATTCGCAGCGATCTGTGGGTTTGCAATTGGGATTTTCTCGAAGAGCTATTCAAAATCTATGGAATCGTTTCCAAGAGACCGGCAGTGTTAGAAGAAGACCTGGTTCGGGCAGAGTTCGCATTACAACAGCTCAAGAGGATCGTTACATTCGATTAAGTGCGCGCCGAGATCGCACAACGACGGCCCGCAAGCTGCAAAATCGTTTACGGATCACAACGGGTACTCGTGTCAGTGACCAAAATATTCGTAATCGATTGAATGAAGACCAGCAGGCATCAAGAAGGCGAGTTGTCTGTATTCCATTAACCAGAAATCATCGTGCAAATTGTTTAAGATTTTCCCGTCAACATTTGGACTGGGACATAAACCAATGGGGCATGGTGCTCTTCACAGACGAATGCAAAGTTAAATTTTTTAACGACGATCGGCGTATTAGAGTATGGAGAAGACGCGGCGAGAGATTTTCAGAAGCCTGCATCCATGAAGTCGATCGTTTTGGTGGTCCAAATGTAATGATTTGGGGCGGGATAAGCTTACACGGCAAAACTGAGCTCGCTATTTTAAATGAGGGTACTGTTACTGCTCAGCGGTATATTGAGGAAGTCGTCAGACCACATGTGATCCCATTTGCCCAGCGAGCGGGTCCTGGATTCATCTTGATGCAAGACAATGCTCGTGCACACACGGCTCAAGCGACTCGGTTTGTACTGGAAGCGTCTCAAATTCAAGTCTTGCCGTGGCCGGCGAACAGTCCGGACTTAAATACAATAGAGCACATGTGGGATCAGTTGAAACGAAGAGTTAGAGACGGTGATCAGGAAATCCACAACCAACAGCAACTCATCAACGCTGTTAAAAGGGCCTGGGAAGAGATTCCAATGGAAAATGTCAGGCATTTGATTGAGAGCATGCACTCCAGGCTTCAGGAGTGCGTAACGAAACGAGGGGGGCATACCCGTTACTAAAAGATGAACATGGAGTATTTTCTTTTGTTTTCAGTAACTTTACATTGTTTTTATTTTTAACTTTAAATGTGTTTTTTCTTTCAAAAGCAAATAAACTTTTTAATCATTATTATTGGAATAAATTTATTGGTCTACACGGTAAAAACAACATTAGTTTTCGTTATGGAGACAAAAAAAATAATATTGGTTTTATTATTTTCATGGTACAGACAAAATACCTCGTGGCCCTTATTTTGTTTTGAGTAGTATATATATATATATATACTAGCTGACCCGGCGGACTTCGTACCGCTTTGACAGTTTCCATGACAACACTACAAACAAATCATTTTGTATTGGAAAAATTTCAAAAATCTAAAAATTTTAGGGGTGGACCACCCTTAACATTAAAGGGGATGAAAAATAGATGTTGTCCGATTCTGCACTCTAGCCGATATGCACGCTAAGATTCACGAAAATCGGTCGAGCCGTTTCAGAGGAGTTCAATAACGTACACCGTGACACGAGAATTTTATATATTAGAAAGATAATCATAATGGTTTCAAATGATAATTGCTATTGCTTTGTTGTTTTTAACGCCAGTCGTGCGGTCTACCGTAAACGTGCCTTTCGAAGTACCGATTCAATAGTAAATAGCAAAAGTTGATAATCAAAACCGAAATGCCAATACCAATGTAGGTATGTAACTATAGATTTATTACTAGATCATGTGTGTATACTTTGCAGTGCTGACAAAAAATTATAATATGTTTTTAAAAGTACTTGAATCTCAGCTGGTATAAAACTAGTTTAGATTGTGGTTAAATACTGTTTGTTTTTTATTTTGATTTGTTAAACAAATAATTACTTTTAAAAAATAGAACATTTAATATAACAGTTAAATCTATAAAGTTTCCTAAGCTAAAAACTAATATAAATAGGTAATAAGAAAGTCAATTAAGTTTTTTTTTTTTTTTTTTGAGAGAGATTGCATAATGTTTTTTGATTATTTTGTATAATGTTTGTGTGATGTTTAAGTGATCGTCAATAAATATTTTCATGTTGGTTTTATTTGCAGAACGGCGACACGATAGCAGTCCGCCAGCTACAGTACCAGGGCTGGCCGACGGCTCCCGGCCACGTGCCCGAAGTGACCCGCGGGCTCGCCGAGCTGGCGGACGCCGCGCGCGCGCACCAGCAGCCCGCCACCGCCATGATGGTGCACTGCCAGTCAGTACCGGATCATGACAATCCGAACAAAAAGTTTTATCTAATTCTACGACAAATCAATTACTAACGACGTTATTGTAACGGACCAGCTTTTTCTAAACATCCCGTACATACACGCGCACTGTGGCTACTCATTGTCGAGATACGGGCTGCGCATATGCGCAGGCGCCCTGTTCATGCTCTATCTGTTTTTATTTTAACCTTAGTTAAGTAATAAATCTATATATTAGATGAGTGTGTAGTGTCTGGTAAACCCATCAACAAAAACTGTTACGTTTTGTTATTAGCCGTTGTTAGCCAAAGTTTTATGAAGGTGGGTGTAACGCAATCTCAAATAGTTTCTGTAACAAATTGTTCTCAAATCTAAACGCAAACATCTACTGTCAAACAGATTTATACTAATTTTAAGAGAGAATTACATGTTAAACCAAAAAAAATAACTGAATACTTTGTTTTCAAACATTTCACAACCGTTCTCACCAATATGTGTTTGTCCTACCCTCAGCTTGGGCACAGAGCGCTCGGCGCTATTCGTGGCGCTGTGCATCCTCATCTGCCAGCTGCGCGTGGAACGCCGCGTCGACGTCAACAGCGTCGCGCGCAAAGTGCGATCGCAGCGCGCACGGACCATCGACACCATCGTGAGTACACACTTTTAACTTAAACCCTTTCACTACAAAACAGTGTTTTTTTTATATTAACGGGTAAGCACAGTGCCTTGATCTCACCTGATGTTAAGTGATGATAAGGCAAATGATGGAAGCGCACTTCACCCGGGATCCTCAACTAGTGAGGCACTGGCTATCTTATCTCTAGCTGCCGGAACACAACAATGCTACAAACATTGATGTTATGGCGACATATTTAGATAAGATGGTGGTAGCTAGCCAGGCGGACAAACAAGCCCTACCACCAACCAAACCGAGTACACAAACATGTACCCCCCGCTGGGAATCGAACCCGGGACCTCTGGGTCTAAACCGGTGGTCTTAGCAACCACAGAGGCGGTTAAAATTACTATTAAAAAACGGCGGTTATTTTACTAGAAAAAAAGCAATTAATGGAATCAGCCGTTACTCTGCGGAAATCCATGGTACAAATTAATGTAATTGTAATAATTATTCCAATTACATTTATTTTTAGAAAAAAACAACCAGACTCGGGATGCTCGATTGGGATTCGAATCCACGACCCTTGGATAACCGGTCCAATGCTCTGACCGTTGAGCTACCGAGGCCTATGACCTTAACCTTGTAACTATATATAGCATTGTGAATGCAGAATTCAAAAATTATAAAAACTGAGTTTAAAGTTAAACATTGGCTAATTTTTTATTTTTTAAACTTTTTAAAAATATTGTGTTTCTGTCTAAAAGTATTAGCTAAAAAGTGACAGCATCTGTTTTAAGTATTGCCTAACTTTAGCCATCTGTTTGTAGTAAAGCAGTATAAATATACAGTGTTTTTTTTTAACTGTGACAGTATGAGAAAGCCTGAAACTATAGAAAATACATACAATCTGTCTTAAAAAACTTTAGGTCGTTTTTGGATAAACAATTTTGTCATGACAATTTTTTTGGTCAAGTGTTTTTGTTTGTGTTTTTTTGTGTTTGTACATTCACAAGCATTAACTTGTAAACATTTTTGACTACTTTTGACCTTTATCCCAATGTATTAAGAGTTACATTGTTTACCTCGCTTGTGACTACATAAAAGTAAGTCAAATTGATCAAATGTTTTTAAGTGGATTTACTCTGTTTTATGTAAGAGTAATATCATTGTATCGGAAGAAAAAATCGAAGTGGCAGAAGTTGTACTTATGGGAAGGTTTCCGAACAGCTTTATCGACCCTTAAGATATCAAAAAATGAAATTTGTCATATGAAAAACTCCATCGATTTCATATCAGGTGAACTCAGTGGCCATAGGGTTGAGTTAAATTTCGTAAAATATTTTTTTGTATTAGTGCCACACTTGGATTGTATTGTTTTGTTTTATTTTGTATTGGTATTGTGATATTTGTAATAGTTAATTTATTCTATTTTTATTTCAATGAGTACTGTTCGCTTTCACAGGGAGAGACTCCCTGTAAGTTAATTCGTAAAAAGTTATTCTAATCAATGTGTAATACAAAATATTGTACACAATCTATACTTACCTCGCAACATTCTGTTTGCAGCTACAATACGAATTCCTACACCGTGCCATACTGAACTACGCGGAGCTTCACAATCTACTCGAGGACAGTTAAACTGGACGTTCGTAGCGCTCACACTCGCCCAACATATAGGGCCAACAAACCTTCTTCAAACTTGGAACCTCATACTCTGTCAGTATAGGTCATACTTACTCAACACCTTCCGTGGCATGCAATTATCGACCTTAACTGCCAAAGGATTGGTTATAAAATCTATGTAAAAGTTGTTTTGTAAGTTAGATGCTTACGGACGGACAGCCCGTTAAGAGTCTCCATGTTTGTCAAAACCTTTGGATGTGTAAATCGACATTTATTATCTACTACCTATTTGAATCAAATAAAAACATGTGGATCCATGACTTATATCAATGTACAACTAATGACGTTTATTAGTGACAAAACGTGACAATTGATGTATTTTTAAACGGTGTATAACGTCATCAATTTTATAAAAAGGTAGGAAGGGAAACAGTTGTTTTGTGTACTTCGTCCACTATTGGGCTTAGTGGGAACTGTGTTGTGTAAAAAATAATGAATATTGATTAAGCTCAGACCGAACAAAGAACGTTCATAATTTGTAATGAGTATCCTTTGTAGTGAATGATACATAAAAAGAGTTCCGAATGGTAAAACTAAGCAGTAGGTAGTTTCCGTATACACTATAAGTGGTCGTAAAAGGTTATACGCAGCCAAAACTGAGTTCTTTTTCTAAAACAGCAGCTCTACAAATATTGTCATTGTGTATAACTTGAGTTCCTGCAACTTAAAAAAACTACCACAATGGTAGTTTTTTATTTGAAAAACTACTGTACGACTGTCTTGTTTAGATAATTGAGTGCCGCATGTGGGTAATGTCTAAATCCTTCTCACTGTGTTACGTGACGTATACGTTAAGTGCCATTTTTATGTGACATCACCTTACCTTGCAATGTTATAATGACTTGAGAATTAATACAACAGCAATTTTTACTTAACTTGCTGCACGGTGAAAAGATTCTCTTCAAGGATATTCATTAAGTAATTAAGGATGTCTACAACCTTGAGCAGGATTGAGGATTTGAGACAAAACAGTGTCATAGTGTAAGAAATAACAATTGTATACAGTTTATCCGTGTTTTACAAGAATATCGATGTGTAGATTAATGTGTTCGAAATGGAATTTAAGAATTAAAAAAACATTAGTCCCAGTTGCCCTTTAATAGCATTTATATGCTGTAGCACTAACTTATTAAAACCCTTGATTATGCTCATGATGTGAACATGATGATGATGATGATGGTGTGAACATTGTGAAAGACGAATACGCGATATAAGCTATTTATAAAGTATAAATACGAGATGGAAAATTGACGGATTCAATAAACCTACCGTAACCGTTAAAGGCGAAATATTTCGATTAGTATTTATTTACATTGAAGCCTATCTTTTCCTTATTGTATAACAATTATTTAATTACTTCCGATATACATTTCCAGTACTTTATCGTACCTAAGTTGTTACCATTTTTAAGTAAATGCCAATTAAATTATTGTCTCTCATATTCATAGTCCGTTTATTGTCTCGTATAGCGATTTTTACCAAAGTTTTTGTTAATATCATTAACAAATGTCACAGTGTTCACAGTAACTCTTAAATCGAGTGAAAAGCTCGAATATCACCAGTGTCTATAACTGTATATCAATAATACTAAGTATTTGTCTTATGATCAGTGATCTGAATAAATATTAATGTCTTATGCTGAAGAGAAGGTATAGCAAAGAGTTGTTTTAAAAATATTATATTAAATAAAATTTTATATTTTTAATATAATGGTCGTGATGATTCTTTGAACTTAACTTACAGTGTAAAGTTGTGTGATATACAATAGATTATTTTGAACATTAAAAAGTACTTTTCTAAAGTTTATAAAGTAACTCTATAACTTTACCACAGTTCGGCGTTGTTACCATATATTTGCTGGTTTTATCAACTCCATGTTATACTTTCTCACTAATTTTAGGCATTTATACTCTGTATTCTAATCACTGCTGATTATACTAGGTTGTCATAAACATTTTTCCATAGATTGCTTGGGCCGATAAGTTTATTATACCATTAATGCACAACAAAATAGTTTGCACGGATAAATGTTATAGCTATTATACTATAATGTATAAATATGTTGTTATACTATAATATCGACATGTTTTACCAGTTATTTATACTTTCACATATTTAGTTATTTAAATACTTCCAATTACATCTTCTGTAGTTTTGCTATGTTCAATGTAGCGTCAGTTTTGTCTGAGCATACAAAGTGGTCAAAGCTTTCTCGTAAGGATACTTCTCCAACGTCTTTGAATACTCAGATTATATGACACGGACAGTAAGAAAGAGTGATGCGTCTGAATAGTAGGTATTTACTTGTAACCGTAGTTTCTAGATAGGTGTTAATGAATCCGCAAAGCTTCAAATGATTTCGCGATTGTCAGTCACATAATATGCCTGCCTCATATCGCATATGGTGTTTAAAAATATAGTGTCTACCAAACAGAAGGTCAACACTAGTTTAGAATTTTTATTTACGTTTTTTTTCCTCAAGAACTCTACCATGCCATTATAGAATAGATCTGTCGTCTTAATCTATAATAATAAGACATTTTTTTAAGTTAGTTTTTGGTATTTATAATACCAGAAAGAAATCGTGTCCAAAGAGAGGGTTAGATGTTAAAAATATCATGAGAATAAAATAAGTCAACTAAAAATATTCTACATAATATTTATTTTGATAACGAAAGAGGCCATATGATTATGCATTTGTATCCAACTTAGGTTATTTTATATCGGGTCCTTGTATAAGACTTACGTTTCGGTGTTTAAAGTTAAGAGGTTTTTAAAAAAGACCTTTGTAAAGAAAATCGTTAAGGCCAAATAAAAAAGAAAATATACCCCAATATTAGCACAATTTTTTAACAAAGGTGCGTGCATACTGCATTATAATATTTAAACAAAATTATTATTCTGTACTTTGTAAATAAGCCTTTTTATACGGAATTTAAAAAAAAAACGAGTCTCAGTGTGCACCGGCCCTTACGTCGACATTTTTTGATGTATTTACTATTATTATTATTGTTTTTGTTTCTTAAGAATGTAACGCAAGACTTGTTGTCTTGCCTATATGCGACTGTCTACATAATGTATTTAGGTTGTAAGCGATGTAACTAGATTTTGTATGAGCTAAACAAAATATACACTATGTTGATGTTGAGAACGCATGATAGTTATGATTCGGGTTATGCGATGTTCGTTTTGAGAATATAAAATTGACAATTTGCTCATTTAATGTCTAAATTGGTCTATTAATACATACAAATGTTTGTAATAACATTCATTTATACTATTTAACGGCTTCCATTTTGTACTTTTTTAAATTCAAGATGGGCTAATCTTTCTCCCGCGTATTTGCCTGATTTTAGGAAATCCACTTTTTACTTTACAACGTAAGCTTAGTGTAAATTAAACTTTACCTTTATAGTCAAAACGAACATCATATTAAAAGTATCACATACCTAACGAATCGTGCGATAGAGTAAGACCGCGTTCGAAAAGACGTGGAGATAGAAGCGAAGACATTAGACGCGTTTGGGGCACGTATGTCTTATTTAAATTATATATACAACGTGTAACATAATAAGTAAGAAGTTTGTCAGGACTTCTGTCCTGTCCTGTCCTGTCCTGTCTTATGTCAAAAATGGCTAAAATCGATTAAGTGTCCCGTTATTAACAAACTACTTCCAGGATGTGCGGTTATAATGTTACGTGGTGTTTATGCGCGGAAATGCATGTATCTGTCTCCATGTCTCGGGGTCTCGAGGAAACGGATATAGACTTGCACGTAGTTGTTTTTTAATACATTGGGGCGGATAGACTTTCATTAATTGCAACGTTAAAAGTGATTTTATGACGAACAAATAATATTTTTTCTAAACAATACGATGCCAGTGATTTTCTTTTCCATCCTTAAAAATACAGCAAGTATTTTGTAATAAAAAATGCATCACTTAAAGATAAACTATCTAACACTTTTAAATGACGTGCATCTCATTTTTGTTGTTTGACATTAGTTTGTAGTGGTTTAGAAGTGTAACCTATATCTATGACACTACAGAATGAGTACATTACAAAACGAGATGCATGTATAAGCTATTTTTAACTTTATTTTCATTATCTGAAGTTACATATTTAATTAAAACTATTTGCCTTAAGACAAACTTGCCTGTGTGATACCAAAAATATGTCATATTGTAATGAGCTTATCTGCTGCTGCTTTGGTCTTAACAGTTATTTCTATTTATGTCACTTCAACAAAGTTTAAATGGAGAGTGATGCAAATAAAATTGGTCTTTATTCTTACACAACATAGTATTGACTTTTGCAGGATAAAACGTATTCTTTATAACAAACTAAACACAAAGATCAAAGTTTTAAACGTGTTAAGTATATAATTCCGTTGGAAAAGCGCACAATATGACGCTTCCCCCCGCCTCTACGATCTCTTTCATTGTTGTGTTCAACTTAGTTTTACATGCGTTTACGGCCGAATACTCAAATGCTTAGCAAATAAACAACATATAACAAGATCGCTTATAGTTCTTGAACTAGATCTTGCTATTCCAAACTGGTTAGTTTGTGCAATGTTGATCAAACACGTCCGTACTTTAATAATTAAAGTACGGACGTGTTTTATTGTGGTATGTCTCTTAAAAATATAAAGTTACTCGGCTCATACCAAAATTTAAAATCTTTTTATGATAGTTTAAACTTCTCGGTGTCCGTCCTTACAACCTACAAAATTCCAATATTTTTTTAAACCAAAAAGCATATTTGAATGATACTTTCTATGCTTAAGGAACATAAATGGTTAGTAGTAGACATTTAAAAAATATATCACATATTCAATTGAATTTATCCACTATGGGAAATTTCAAATTTCATAAATACAGATAAGCAATTTTTTTTATTTAAATATTGAACTTTGAAATTAGTATAGGACAACGTGAAGCATTTTTTATATAAGATAAGAGATCTTTGAAAGGTATATCTTTATATTTGAGCGTCTGTCTGTGTGTTCGGCTGTAAGCGCAACGCGTGCAAGTCTGCGGAGCGACTGATGTGTTTTTTTAAAATAAACTTTTTTGTAACGATATAAAATAATAATATGTAGGAATGTTACGACCTTTTTTATTAAACAAAATATAGGCAATAAGTTAGGTAGGACCTTTTGCGATAAATAAATGGGATTGCGCGAAGAGAGGTGGCAGTTATTTGTGCTGATACATTCTTGTGTTCCTCGTTATAGTAAAATCATCTGGTAGATTGTTATTTTTTTTTAATATTTTTCCCCTTTATAAAATAAGGAAAAAAATCTATATGAAAATGGAAAGAAACAGATTTATGTGTGACTCGCCATTTTTAAGTGTTATTCCATTATCATAAACGTAGCATTGTAAATGCTTAAAATGACAATTTAAATTAACTCTTAAGTTACAGTCGATAAGGTCCATTTTACTTTATAAAGGTAAATTCAGTCATGTCTCTTCGCGCAACTTCACACCGCCAAGTTTGTACTAGAAATGTTTCGAGTCTTATATTTTGGAGTATGAACATTTTTTATATTGCTGTTTGTCTTCATACTCTTGTGAGAAACATTTCTCAGTATGCGCATTGATGTAAGAGATATTAACAGAGAAACAAGCTTAGCTTAATAATATCGGATAGATTTCAAAATGGATTTTAAAACAAAGATTTCGTATTTCCTATACTATAAATAAAAACTCTTAATGATTGAACAACTAATAAAATCTATGCTTTTACCGTTCTGTTTACAAAATATGGTGTTTTGAAATTCAGTTTTTGTTTTGTATGTTTTAACGAATTATCTAGCAATCGTTATAATAATAAAGTATTAATATTAATATTTCCTCAAGACTAATAAATCTTATAATTGTCATCGTCCCACTGCTGGGTGAAATGGCGATTATAGTATTGTATTTAAGAGAGTGCGCAGACGACGGACTTTTGTATGCTTGCTCTGTTACTTTCAGTCCTTTGTGTGCGTTAGTCGATAAAGTTCAATGCGATCTGTCTTGACGGACAAGAAAATCCCCGGACAAAAACCCGAAGTCGCGTCGTCGGCGCAATCCCTTCTGGATAAAAGTACCTAACTTAGGTAGGTATCAGTACCACAAGAATTACTGCCAATGCAGTATTAATGGAATGTCGCCAATTTTTACTTCCTATGTTGTTTCAGTAAAAGAATGGCCTAAATGTAATGTTTTATGTATTATTGATATTTTTGACAAGTATTATTATTTCCCTGTGAGAAATCCAATTTGAAATCTGGCCGATGCCACTCCAGATGCTTATAATTAGTTATAATTACGTATAGTAGGGTTGACGCTTTTTGTAAGTATAAAACTTCAAATGAAATAGTACCTAAATGTCTTTATGTACTCGTGTTTAATTTATGTACCATTGATTATTGTGTTTTGTAACACGTGTTATTTACCTAATTGACGATATTGTTTCACAAAATTAATTAAAAATAACCTTAACTTATATTATAAATACAAATGTTTGTTTGTCTGTCTCTCTCGCCCGCCAAAACGAGACGGTATGACGTGGTTTTTTTGCCATAGTAGACGTAGTTTTGGAGGACCCGGGAATGCCATAGGCCTACTTTTTGTTCCGACCAAGTACAATGTTTTCGGAGGATCACGATATTTTTTTGTGACAGGCCGAAAAACAAAAAAGCTTATATACAAAGGTGTTTAGTAACATAGCCGTTGAATTGAATTAACTACTTCCCTCTTATTCCGAAATGTGGTCTAACTTAAATCAGGTTAAAGTTTTTTGTCAGTATGGCATACATATACAAATCGTTCTTTAGATCAGCACATGGGTAGATTGGGCCACCACTACCCTGACCCAATGCGAATTTATGGGTTTAAACGACTGTCATATTAATACCAAAACCGGGACCAACGGCTTGAAATGTTTAACATGCAAGTTTGCAACCAAATCGTGCAAACCAGTGCTCCATCGTGTTTTAGAGAATACGCCTTGATTATCTCTGTCTTTATCTGTCACCGTTTTTTTGTTATGAAGTTAGGATAAAAAAGTTGGAATATGTACTGAAAATTATGTGAACAATATTATTGAATTAATAATGTTTATTTCTAAGTTATGTTGAAATTATTTCGCATGTTACAAAATAAAATTGATCATAATTGTACACGCAGAATTTATTGTTTCCAAAAAGTGATTAAGATTAAGGTCTAAAAATTCAAAATTGAATTGAATTTTCATAAGTTTTGTTTTGTAAATATTATTCGTAGGTAAGAACAGCCACTTTCAAGCTTTTCCCGGTTTCTATTTAATTTTTGTATGTAAGATCGACAGTTGTGAAACTGAGAATTTTAATTCTATTATTTCTTTTTATAACTTTGTAAATAGATAATGCAGGTCGTGTAATACAATATTTTTGAAAATATACCACTATTTAGAAAATATGTTTGGAGTTTTATTCGCCTGTATTGCCTTTCTTTAAGTTTTATTTAATCGCCTCTGTGGTCTATTGGTTGGCAGCGGAGAGGAACGTGATCATAGTAGAATACTATGACGTGATGTTCTGACGTTTTGTACATACCTCTGTAAAAAAAACTTGCTAGATGAAATGACGAAGTAATTTGGTTTGGAACGCAGTGTCCAGTCTGCTATTGCTAAGGTTAAACTTTCGCAAAGGCTGGTCATTGTATGGGTGACCCTCGTGCCACAGCCAGTGGGGATATGAAATGGGCTGGTGATGTGATGTGTGTAGCAAAATTCCCTGTGACCACGAACCCTGCGAAGGTCCCGGAAACGTCAGGATAAAACGCCAGTAGATTCGTAAAAGTTGTTTCATTTCAAATAAACACATTTAACTACTTAGGTACTCTTTGATTTCAAAGTTTTTATCGCTCTCCTCTCATCTGGACTGCTTCTGCTAAACATCAGGCAGAGCAGTCATTCATTTGGCATCATTTCTATTTAAAAAAAACCGGCCAAGTGCGTGTCGGGTCACGCGCAGTGTAGGGTTCCGTAGCCCATCTCAATAATGCGGACTCTGAGAAGAAGACTTTTATGAACATTTATATAACGATGGCTCATATACTTAAATGTAGATACTACCGGTTTCACACACCTGACAACGTTATTTAAGTAGTTCCCAATGAGGAATTTGTACTGCGCCAAGTGCATTTTATAAGTTGGTCGACTGTTACTCGTATACTTGTAAAGCCTAATTAGCTGTGATAGTTTTCCTTTTAACTTCGTCATACATACAACTACCGTGAATTTTTTCACGTATCCAAAAACAACCATTTGGCTGGCAGGGGGGGGGGGGACACTTGACTAACAAAATTTTAGCACTTTAAAGCTTAATAGATCGCAAACGGAATACTGTTTTCACAAATCCGGTATATTTTTGAAATTGCTATCCAACGACACCCCACACTTAATGGTAAACAAGAAACAAAAAAATTACACCCCCACTTCCCGTGTAGGAAATGTAACCTAAAAAAAAAATTTTTCAAAATTTTACTTTACCACTTTGTTGGCGTGATTAATATGTATATCCATGCCAAATTACAACTTTCTAGTACTAAGAGTCTATGAGCTAGACTGGGGTCAGACAGACGGACATGGCGAAACTATAAGGGTTCCTTGTTGACTACGGAACCCTAAAAACACGTAATATTAATTGTCATAATTGCATAATATTATCTTGATTTTCTAAATCTTATTTTTTTTGTAAATAAAGTACCAAATTAAGGTTTTTAAGTATTTCTTAACCTCATACAATTGTTTGTATTAGATAGGTCTGAATGACCGGTTAAAACAAAATTTTGGTGTGACGAGTTGATGCCGGAATCTGAATTCGGCCGAATTAAAAAATAACAATAACAATAACCAAATCCTTTGTCATATTTTTTTTGGATAAAATGAACAATGTCTCAGTACGAGAACATTCTTTTCGTTGCTACAACCACAAAACAAAGCGCCCACATCGGGTCACGTCGAAGTTGCGAGAAATTGCTGGATAATCTTACTAGAGGGCGAAGCGGTAACATAATGTTCCAGAAAGTACTGTTACTTGGTGCGCTTGTTCCATAATTTATATTAACCTGTAGGCTTTATACTGAAATAACCGGAAAATTAACAAATGTTTTAGTAAATCATGATGTTATACGTAAGTTATAAAACAAATAAATAAATCGTGATTGAATGAAATGAAAACACTGTATTTTTTTGTTTCATCTACCAGGCACTAGATGTCGCTTTTCATTTTAAAACTAATCAGGATCTGCTATACTCATGGAATAAAATCATATTTACCTACCTACTTTAATGAATTATCAAATACCTTCTATCAATTACATACTAAGTAAACAGCCTATAACTGTCCCACTGCTGGTCAAAGGCCTCCATCATTGAAATCAAGTCATCGCTACAATAAATGGGTAGGTAAATGGCTTAAGCTTAGAATAATTACGTATAGAAAGTAAGTCCGCGCGCCCATTTTGAAGCGCCTTTTTTCAATGTACACTACGGAGTTCGTGTGCGTGCGTGTCGCCGAGCGCAAGCTGAAGCAAGTAATCGTCACGAAAGTGTGAATCGGTTTAGTGCTTCACTTTTTACAGAGCGCTTGTATGAAGACTATCTTTCTATACGTAATTATTGTAAGGGCTCTGCCACTCTGCCATCGAAGCGTTATTAAATACATACCTACCATTAAAGGTTAATGTTTTAGATATAAAGGGATGGTACGAGAACGCAAATGAATGAGTTGCTTCCGCTGATAGCCCTACAACATCCGCCCAACTAGTCCGACAGTTTGATTTACAGAAATAAAGAATAGGAATTTAGTGAAACATTCATTTTGCCATATACAGCTTTTGTCATACTTTAATTATCGAACAGTGTCAAGTGTTCGATTACTATGAAAGCTCACACGCAGTCTAGCGACTTTTGAATTCCTATTTGATAAAACCTTAATGAAATTATAAAATAAAACAAAATACAATTTTTGAGTCATTTACAAATTTTTTAAAGTAACTACATACACTGAGTGAGACTAAATATATAGAAGTTCCTGCATGGTTATGTCTATGATAAAATAATGGCCTTGTGGGTACTACCTACCTTGCCGGTTCAAAATCGCATACAATTGGACTAAAACTTTTTTTTATATATTATTTAAGTTATAAATTAACACACTACCTACGTGTTAATTGAAGCTTGTTTTGTTACCGAGTTCCCAAAATAAAATCGAAAGAACGTCGTCGAACGTGATAAGAACGATAAAATTTGATAACGCAACGCAAGCGTGGCTACAGTGCTATGGAACACGTCATTTGTTGCACTCGAGAATATTCTACTCGCCGCTAGATGTCGAACCGGGTATATAAACGACTGCGAGGAAGCGCGCGCAGTTCAATTCAATACGAGCGCTACACTGTGCAGAAACCGACGAGTGAATAACCGTGTGATATTAACCAAAAAACACTCAACAATGAAATCGTTCGGTGGATTTTCATATTGCCTCACGTTGGCAATAATACTATTCGGTATCGTACCCCGAAGAACTGTCGGCGACGACGCATGCCCTAACAAACGCGATAACAAGTTGGAAGGCCAAGCTTTCGGCATGGCGTTGACACCAGACGACTTTCTCACTTCGATGATGTCACCATGGATTGTCCACGACTACTTCCGACCCTGGAGACAGTTGGCTGCGCTGACTAGGGACCTGGGCTCAACAATCAAGAGTGATAAAGATAAATTCCAAATCAACTTGGATGTTCAGCATTTTACACCTGAAGAAATCACTGTCAAGACTGCTGACGGATACGTGGTGGTGGAAGCTAAGCACGAGGAGAAACAGGATGAGCATGGCTTCGTTTCAAGACAGTTCGTGAGGAAATACGCCTTACCTAAAGGTGCCGAGTCTGAGAATATTGTGTCTGAGCTGTCCAGTGATGGTATTTTGACTGTAACTGCTCCGAGGAAGGTTGTGGATGACAAAGGCGAAAGATTAGTGACCATCACGAAAACAGGTCCCGCCCGTAAGGAGCCAGCTGAGAAGAATGCGGAACAAGGATCCTGTTTGACTGGAAAGTGTTCTGGTTAATTGTAGTTTGAACTGCTACTGTGGTAGGTTTCTAAGTCACTATCTTAAAAGACTGAGACTAGATAATAAATACTTTTTGTTTATCTAAAACTAAATGTCTTTTACTTTGTAACCTTTAAATCACGAGATAGGAGGGTACTTGTGTTCAACTCATTTTTCGTCGCCAAAAAATAACATAAAATTTCATTAAAATGTAAGGTAATCGGTAGCCTGTAGGTATTTAATTGTTGCTAAAGACTAAAATCAAGTTGCTAACCATATTTGTAAATAAAAGGAAAAGAATGTCGATTCATGTGTTGCACATACTGACAGTGCCTAGGTAGGGTAGTGATTGACCCTACCTAGGTTGAAATTAAGTAATGTCAACACATGCAATAATCTTTGGGCGGGAGCGGGACTTGAACCCATTATTAGCTTTTGAATCTCTAATACATACCCCAACAAGTACACCCTCACTAAACAACACTGTCATTGATCCTCGCAGACTTCATCTATAGTCTTTATAAACTGATGCACTCTGTTGTCACCTGAATCGTACGCTACAAAGAATTTAACAAAGTGCGGGGACATTGTTTGTTCGTTCAGACACACGGCTTGTTGACAATCGTAGGTGTATGTCGGAGTGTGCCCGCCCGGCGGCGGCGGCGCCCATAAACCCGGTGGCGCTATGTAAAAGCCACAGCTTGACTGCCTGCCAGGCAAACACAGGTTTTCTGTAATTTTTGTAGTAAATTGTTATACTTTTGGTCAAAAAATACGTCTTTTTGTCCTCTGTTACATCTCATTGTTTTGAAATAAATTATCTCTTATTTATTCAAAACAATTATATTTATAAAGCTGTCAAAATATATTTTTTACAGCTTTATAAATAGAAAAAATGTGTTTATTAATTTGTTTTTGGTTTATTTCTCTGCTAGCAAGCAGCGATAAAAGGGGGCATTTTGCGAAAGAGACATTTCGATAAGTGGACGTTTTGAGAAAAAGACATTCTGCGAAATTGACGTTTTGCAAAATGGGCATTCTGAGAAATGGACATTGGCATGTGGCAGTGGGCAAGCAGAGCACATTGCTCGCAGGACTGATGGCCGCTGGGGCGGAACAGTCCTTGAGTGGCATGGTGGGCAGACCTCCAACAAGGTGGACCGACGATCTGGTGAAGGTCGCGGGAAGCCGCTGCGATGCGAGCAGCACAATACCGGTCGTTGTGGAGATCCTTGGGGGAGGCCTTTGTCCAGCAGTGGACGTCTTTTGGCTGAGATGATGATGATGATAGCAACAGCAAGGCGGCTATTATGCTAGGATTTATAAATTATCAAATTACCTACTTTTTTACATTAAGATTGATTTAAACTCTTTTGACATCTCAGGGTACAGGGAGTGGCTGAAAAACAGCGTTGGTTAAGGTCTAGGCTACAACTAACTTAGGCAGAGATTTTTTTTTTCATAAATAATTTTTATATATACAGGTTTTTAATTATTAATTGCACTGTTTGTACTGTAGATTTTCTTATCTTTTGTATATAAATGTAGAAAGACAATAAATATATTTCTATTTTATAACAATTTGTAAACCTCTTTTTCATTCATCATTCACATAACACGTTCTATTCCCGATCAGATCCGAACCCTTCGGAGAATCTAGTAGGGCACGGGGACGCGCACTAGTGCGCGATGCCGTTCCCTCTAGATAACCTCTGAAGGTGATTGGTTTCACACGGCTTGAGGGACCCTTTACGTTCCTCGCCGCCTCCAAAAAAGCCCGGTGAAGCTGAAAATGCCGCAGCGGCAATCAGCAATCTCTCTCAAAAAAAAAAAAAACGTTCTATTTGTAATCTTGTCCACACGAAATATCGTCTTAATTGCTTTTAATCGTGATGACCTGTAATTTTGGGCCTTCTGCTACCTATATATCAAATGTTTCATGTGCTGTTGGTTTTCAATAAATTAACAAAGGAAATTTCCTTTTCGTACCTTGCTCAAAAAAGTGACATTCTATGCCACAAAAAGCGAACATAACAATAGTCATTTTTAATCTGTTAAAAACGGAAAGAAAATTGTACTGAATTTCATTCATCCTCTAGGGGGAGAATGTGATTTAAATTTGGAATACTTACCGAAATTTATACTGAACTACATCTGTGTTTACACCATTGAGTTTGTATATAAATACTCAAATCAACTCATCGACAATAAATGTACCAAGCGCGCGCTATTAGTTGCAATACCTACAATCCGCCCGTCGAGTGATCATCTTTGTCTCGTTAGTCAAGAAATAAAATCGACCATCTCTTAGTACTTATTTAAAATATGGAGGCAATGCTGGCGACCCAGTATTTTTTTTTGGCGACCCGGTACCGGGTCGCGACCCACCAGATGGGAAACGCTGCCCTAGAGGATGAATGAAATTCAGTACAATTTTCTTTCCCTGTTTTTAACAGATTAAAAATGACTATTGTTATGTTCGCTTTTTGTGGCATAGAATGTCACTTTTTTGAGCAAATGGTACGAAAACAATATTACGTGTTGACTAGATTACAAATAGAACGTGTGTGTGAGTGATGAAATGATCTTTGCATGGGATTTGGTCCAATGGTTGCGCACGCATGAAAGTAACTGCGCTGGATTCCTGGGACCTATCTGTAACTCTATATGCCAAATCTTTTCAAAATCTAACCCAGGACCCAGGGTTCTTAAGATAAAAAAATATTATTAAAAGAATAATTTAGATAATAATATTTTTTGTTTAATTTTGCGATGTTCTTTCACGATTGTTTTACACATTTATGATGCCAACTCACTCATTTGTGTGTTGATCGATAACGTAGTGATGATTAATGTAGTGATAATTTATACATTTTTAGTTTATATATATGTACCTACGATACAGAGCTGGTATGAAAAGAACTAAATGCAATCAGCTACAGAAAGGAACCCTACTATTAATCCTTTTTGAAGGAACTATTATAATAACGCCGCGCCGCGCCGGCCGGTCCGACAACAAACGCATGCAGACGTTAAGACCTTAGAAAAAAGACTACATACAAACGTTTACTTAAATTGAAAGAGTTCTAAGATTGTCAATTCAAATAGTTTCGCAATCATACAAGAAGGTGAAGGTATTTTAAATTTACTTATACTTAGGCGTACTTTACACAACAATAGCAAATTTGTCTTTACGTCCTATGCATTCCTGCTGTTTATCAATTATCATAATTTATGGGAATAAATTATGATAATTGAATAATTAATATTGATAAATTAAATTAATAAGATAATTGAAATTAATAAGGGTATAAGTAACTAGTGCGTATTTAGATGATTTTGGCTTGGTAGAATAAACGGATTGCGGAAGACCCAGGTTCGATTCCTGGCTGGGTCCAATTATATTCATGTATTATACATGTATGGTAGCTTGTCAATAGCTTATAGTTATAATTTTTGTTGTTATCTTTTTTCAATTGCAAGCTGTTAGCTATCCTAAAATAAATAAATAAACCTTCCTCTTAAATCACTCTATCTATTAAAAAAGACCTCATCAAAATCCGTTGCGTAGTTTCAAAGATCTAAGCATACATAGGGACAGAAAGATTCTGTGTTCTGTGGGACAGACAGACAGCGGGAAGCGACTTTGTTTTATACTATGTAATGATTATTTAAATCAGCTCAAGTGCACTTGAAAATAAAAAATAAAGTTTAGCTTTTATAAAATTGTGGCGTGTGCCTACATTGTAAAACTTACATAACAAAAGGCAAACAGTATATTATCTCTATACACTTGTGTTGTGGTAGTAAAATTATAATTGACTGAATATATTTTAAGCATAGATGTGCTAGTTTGGCTAAAGAAAAAATAAATCAAATTATAACATTGACTGTGCTCTAGTCTAGCGCACACTGCCTGCATAGTAGTAGCAAATAAAAATAGCATAGAAAGTAGTTACTGACGAACATAAAATAATAAATCCTCTGTTTTTATTTATAGGCCGTCTACACTTGGTCTACAGCTAGCTTTGTGGGACAACACGTCTACCTACATATACCTACAATCTGTCTAATTTGTTATTTCAAATGAAATGAAATGAAAAAAAAATAATATTCCTAGGGTAAAATAATAATTTCACATTGAAATGTTTGCATTGAAAGATAGCAGTGATTGTATTAAAGTCACAAATCAGTTGTTGCTGACCCTATTTATTTATAATTATTCTAGGAAAAAGTGTCGATTATTGGTTTATCACTAGTTTTAGACTACACTGTCTTTTTTAATGTTTGATTTACTACCGAAATATTTTGCAGAATAAAATATTTTATGTTGGGCTCCCGGACGAAAGCCGAATGACCCGTTTTTCAGTGCTAACGTCTAAGGCTGGTTTCACAGTCGCGCCGTCGAACAGAGCGTTTCAACAGCACGCGCTTGACGCAAGGCGGACCTATGAGAAACGCGGCGCGCTCGCGCGCTTCAACAGCGTGACTATAAAACGCTACTAGTGAATTTACAAGCGCGCGCGTCTGGACGGCAGCGCGACTGTGAAACCAGCATAACGTGCGGCAAGCGCGCAGCGGTCCGGCAACAAACATTTAAGGCCCCAGTACACAATGGCCTGTGATGGGCCATGCTTTGTAATGCACAACTGTAGGCCACAATCACTTGGTGTTCACACAATGGCGCATGTCTCATTGCTGCCTGGCGAAACACTTGCGATGGACGAACGAATAATTACGACCGCGGCTCTTTTTTATATATACTGCTTACTAGTATAGGTACTTCTATACTAATATTATAAAGAGAAAAGATTTGATTATTTGTTTGTTTGCATTGAATAAGCTCCGAAACTAATAATGAACCGATTTGAAAAATTCGTTTAGCATTAGATTCCTACATTATCCTTGAACATAATAATATGCAGTAATGTAGGTACGATGTTATCAGGTCAATGTTGCATGGAATCGCATTGCATGGAATCTCCCTGCAAATTCCTGTTTCGGAACTTAAAAAAAAGAAAGAGAGACATTTATAAATCAATAAACTGGAAAGTGATTGCTCCACGATACTGACATTTTGGGCAATCAAAAATGCATTACTAGCACGCAACAAAAAAGTTCAATAACCCGGTCAGCGGTCGGTGACGAACTAAACAATGGGCGATTGTGTGAATACCGCAGGCCACGCTACGCCACGATTCCTTTAAACGTGCCGTAAAAACCGACAACATCCCGATTGACAATTGTCCGCCACTATACAACGTTAGTCGGAACGGGGGTACTAAGCCGACGGTAAAGTATAATTAATGATAGTGAATAACTTTTGTCTAAGTACGGATAATTTTAGATTACCTAACAGCTTTTTTTAAGATTTCAAATGAAATTACGATGGCGGTCACAAAAAAAAAACAAATTAAAAGTTAATATGGATACCTACATTAATCCAATTATGGAGAGAAAACTCGACTCTTTACAATGTCCGTACATTGACATTAGAGGTAAACCTATTTGCTGAGAACCTACGTCAAAACCGTAGCCTACTAGATTTTTGTAGACCAATGAAATGTAAATAAAAATAAAAAATAAAACAAAAATAAAAAGTAAAAAAAATAAAAAAAGTAAAAAAAAATATAAAGGGGCCAGCATACGCCATTGTGTTCTGGGGCCTTTAAATTGAAAGAGCTCTCTACAATTGAAATAGTTTCGGCAATTATATAAAAAGAATTCCTGGCTGGGTCGAGAGGGCGTTCAATTTTTTCACTGTATTTTATAAATATTTAAAAGAAGGTATTTTAACACAACAATAGCAAATTGTCTTAACCTATATCCTATACATTTCTTTTTAGTAGGTAGGTTAGGTACTAAAGGTTATTAGCAAATAAAAGAATCGAGTGATGGAGGAAAGATTAATATTTTATTCAGTCTTATAACAAAAAATTTTAATTATACAGAAATAAAAAACACGTACTACCCATATAATCACGATTTTTCACCACATTAAAGCTTATTTGGAACCATTTTCGCTAGCCTGCGAGGTCTGATCTTTGATCTCCTTCCTGACCGGTCCAGTTTGGGAAATCGGGACGCTCCTCTCGTTCTTGATAGCCGGTGCAACCCTCGGGGCAACCACTGTCAGCACACCGTCAGACGACAAACGGGATTCGACTTCTTCCAGGTTGCATCCTTCAGGGAGCGCGTAACGGCGAGTGAACTGGCGAGTGATGTAGCCGTGCTCGTCCTTCTTCTCCTCGTGTTTACCCTCAATGACAACGTATCCGTCAGCGGTTTTAACCGAGATCTCCTCCGGTGCGAAGTGTTGTACGTCCAAGTTGACTTGGAATTTCTCTTTGTCCGATTTGATGGTGGAACCGACGTCTCTCGCAGCGGCAGCCAGTTGTCGCCAAGGCCTGTAGTAGTCGCGAGACAGAAGCGGAGACACAGCGGCCGTCAGCATATCATCTGGAGTCAACGCCAGCCCGAAGTCTTGGTCGATCAGGCGGTGTGGGTGCTCGTAGCCCATAATGAAAGGTAGCAGAGACATTTTTCGTAGATTTTTACTGCAATAGCTTCCAAATAGTTTAGTCGATGAGATATCGCTTGCTTCGCGGTAGTTGCGGGGTACACTTGCTTTCGCTTGTATAGCTTGTTCCGAAATAACATGATGGTTCGCCGGCAAGCGCGCTTTTATATGGTATCGCGGGCGCGACATCTAGCGGCGAGTAGAGCGTTCTCGAAATATCGAGAAGCGGGGCGCGATTGTGAACTCTGTGTAATGAAGAGTATGTTTGTTTGTGTGCATTATTTTTGCGTCTGTGGGAGTAGCCAGCCAGCTGTTTATTGATCATGCGCGCCGCGCCGCCCGCCGCCGCCGCCAGCCGCCCGGTGTAGGGAGAATGTTCCAGTGTGGTTCCACAGTGTAGTCTCGAATATTCTACCTTTGTAAAAAGGGGCCAAGTTGTCGGTCGGCCGTGCGCTTTATTACATCAACAAAAGAAGTAACATCTTTTGAGGCAAAATGGGAACAGAATAATGAAAAAAAATATTATGAAGTTCTCTAAAATTTTCGTACACTGCACACTAACATTTAATGTCCTTTATTTATTTACAATATTATAATTATGATATATTGAATAGAATAAAATAAACCAAAACTTAGAAAACTTAAATTCTACGTTATTAGCGATCATCCATTCAATTGATGACCGCACAATGTTGCTTAACCTAGGAAAAGGTTATGTTTTTCTATTTACTTATTATTTTATGGAAATAACGTCATACGAATATCCGCTGAAGTCCTTACTCGTCTGGTAGAGTATGTCCCAAAATAGGCAGTATTTACAAAACTGTATTTTTTATGATGAAGCAAATTTAGTGCAAATTCAATAGATTTTTGCAAAATATGATTGTGGGATTTGAAAACCTTGCAACTTGCAACTTATACCTATTAATTTAAACACTTCAGCTTTACCATGCGTAGTTGTAGTTGCAGTTTTGGATAGTCCGATCTGATGTGCGGGCGTCGTACACACATAACATAAGTCCTACAAATATAAATATGTTTCTATTTACTATAAAAATTCTTAGTGCCTATAGCCAGCAGAATTTGCGTATAAGTAGGTACTGCATTTTCGTCAATAATTTACTTGTAAATTTAAATGATTATGTCATGTTAATTAATGATAAAAATGCATGAAACTAACATTAGGTACTCGAATTTTCAAGCGTAGATACGTAGTAGTGCATAATAAGTGGGCCTGTATAATCTTTTTATAATCACTATTTTTAGTAAAATTATTATCTTGAATGTTATGCTTGAAACGATATGCTTTTTAAGTTTATTTGAATAAAAAAATCACTTTCCACACTGTGCACACTGGCTGCTGCGTGGATTGAGGCGTGGTGATACGCTGGATTTTTTTGGAACTTGGCACAGCGCACTGTGCGGGCACTTTTTTTTTTTTTTTTGGAAAGAGATTGCTGATTGCCGCTGCGGCATTTTCAGCTTCACCGGGCTTTTTGGGGGCGGCGAGGAACGTAAAGGGTCCCTCAAGCCGTGTGAAACGAATCACCTTCAGAGGTTATCTAGAGGGAACGGCATCGCGCACAAGTGCGCGTCCCCGTGCCCTACTAGATTCTCCGAAGGGTTCGGATCGGATCGGGGAGCGGAGCAACCCGAGGGCGCCTCTAAAGGCACGGACCTCGGCTCGGGTTGACCGGGCCGTGGAGGAGGAGAGAACCGCCCAGGTACATGTCTGTACCTGGTGTAGAGCGAGTGTGAACCGGTTCTTCGTACCCTTGTTCTACGAGTACGGTGTCTTGGGCCTAAACTGGTGTGCATGTTTAGTGTATTCTGTAAATGTGTGCTGTCATTTAGAGGATCGGGCGGGGATGCGGGCACTGCGACGCGGCGTCTGTATTATAGGTAGATTGTTCTGTATTTTCGGAACCGTTTGCAGTTGCACAGTTTTGTTTGTTTGTTTGTACTTGCACATAGTTAGCATCGTGATGGTTGACCAAGGATGGTTTAAGTACTTTAGGTACCTACTTATATTGATATAAGTTTGTGTAGATAATTCTTCTACAAATAAATCAATCAATCAATGATCTTTTTAACGATATTAAAGCATTGTATCATACTTATTATATACTTAGTATGTACCCAACTATAAATGTTTCAATAGTTTTCATGTTCAACTAGATTAATCTAGAAAATATTTACCTCGGTACTTTTTAGATTTTTTGACGATTTTGTCACGTCGTATACTTTTTATTAATAAAGTAGGTTAGGTAGTTAGTACCTCCCTACTACTAGCAAATTTTAGTTAGATACAATTCTTCTTAGTTATTGGACGACCTCCTTGGTCGAGTGGTTTGTACTCCGGTTTTCATGGTGTCGCCATCTCTGAGGTCCCGGGTTCGATCCCCGGTCGGGTCAATTTAGAAATTATTGTTTTTCTAATTGTCTCGGGTCTGGGTGTTTTCTATGTATAATAAGTATGTATTTAAGTATTTTAAGTATGTTTATCCGTTGTCTAGTAACCATTTAACGAGTTTCATAACGAAGCTTCTCTTGGGCTAGATAATTGGTGTGAGTATAGATTTTTTTTATTTTATTCAAACATAACCAGATTGGCCAGTACCTATCTTTCGCAGAATTTGAATGTTCTTTCCTCTTTTCGTCACACAGTTTATTAAACCTTTAGTGAACTACCTACTTACCTAAAAATGGCAAAATCTTCTACCTACCACACATAGTAAGTATTTATTCTAAAGGTACCTATACCTGTATACCTCAGTTATACTGTAATACTATTATAAATAACGCTTTGAAGTCAGTGTGTTTACTTACCTACTTACCTACACTAAAAACATAGGTACTTTGGTTTTCTAAAGTCTAGACCGATCCAGTCGGATATGAGGCGCGCCCTGCCAATACATAACATGCTATATTTAACTTCAAATAGTATACTATCTCAGTTCAATGCACGCTGGCGTCTGGTGACGACAGCGAGTAGCAATGAAATCAATTGCATTGTATGCAATATGGGGTAGAGGCAAAATGTTTTTTATTTCAATATCCCTAATGGATAAGCACTTTGGCCTTAATCTCATCTGGTGTTAAGTGATGATAATGCCGAAGGTGGAAGCGCACTTCAACCGGAATCCTTTTATTAGGTACACACGCCTGCACATCAACCTACTACAAACTGTCAAATTTCTTCAATAGAATTTGAACTATTACTATTACTACTACTATAATTTGAGTTATGGTTGAAAATGTATGGAATAAATTTGACAGTTTTGGATAGGCTGAAGTGCAGCGTCTGTACTAAGGATTTTTCAAATTGATATTTTAACAAAGCATTTTCAAAAGTCTACAATTTTTTATTAGGTAGTTAATCATGGCATGGCAGCATGTGCGTTAATCCTGCGAAGGAGATCTTAACCTTAATTATCTATGAATACTCGTAACGTACTTCTACACCTACGTAGTGTTATAGTAAACTTCGTACAGCGAATTAGTGAATAGTTGCTATGTAATATTTGAAGTAATTAATATTAGATACTGTCCCACTGCTGGGCGAAAGCATCAATATTGATTGGTATTGGGTATTGGTTTAATTAGCCCAAACCCGGGCTTTGCTTCGAAAAATCCGAAACGCATTTTGTCTGATTGACCTGAGTATTGAACCCAAGACCTCCGGATATAGTGCCGAGAGTTTTACCGCTCAGCCACTGAGGCGAGACGAACACTTGGAATAAAAACTTTGAATAAAATGCAAAAAAAAATTGTACCTACTATTATAATAAGTTTTCGGTCTTCGTATAAACTGATTCACTTATTTATAATACCGTTATAAAATGTTATTATGCTGACCTGTCTTTACCTTACCGTTTTACCATAGTTAACTCTTATTCCTAGTTTCGGTCTTTCCTATGCTTGCCCTCTAGGGTTGCTCATGTGGATACATCGTAATCATTAATAATATCCTAACTACCTACCTAGTCTTTTGTCTTTTCATGGGACTAAAATATTTTTACCTACCTACCTACCCATTTTAGTTAATTGTAGTAATTTTGTTGGTGGGTCTCTTTTAAACCAATTTTACCTGTCCTAATCCCAACAAAAAAGGACAGAATTTACTTCCCAACCATTTCACTGCAAAATTATGTAGGTAGGTACTAAGGTAGCATTATGTTTTTTCAATAACCTTTGAATACAATGCACGTAAATATTTCATAAAGCTATATGGATTGTTTCGTTTGAATGGTCAAGTAACATCAAAATTTAACATTTATAACCTTAATTGACCACCCTTTCTTCCCCATATGTATGTAAAGCGGTATTTTATTAAAAGTGGTAGAAATCTCCTTTTGCTTCTAGATTTTTCTAGCAAGGGCCATATTGTAACTACTCGGCACTAGATGTCGCTACAATACTTCTTTAGGGCTTGTTCCATTGACTACATATTTTTACTAATGCTGACATTGCCATAGTATATCGAAAACAAGTCTCTATAATCTCACAGAACAATTAATAGTACCAGGGTACTTTAAGTCTGTTTTATTTAAGATTGCAAGAATAAAAATAAATTGTGATTTTCAAAATGTTATGTAACAACACTGGGGGTGGGAAAAATTATTGTTTATCTTTTATAGATGACTAGGCAGAATGGTAATCCCTTTGCATTTGCATTTCGTAAGAAAGCTATAGAAAAGATTTTGTTTCCTTGTTTTGTTTTGCTGCAAAATCGCAAAATAATCAAATTTCGTTCATCATAAATCAAATCATTTAATTACAACCTATACTAACTGTAAAAAAATGGTTAATTACTGTTGCGTAAAAAATTGTGGCAGGAATAGTAAGTCAAGCAACCATTTGATATTTTATTCCTTACCAAAAGAGCGACATCGGTAAGAAAACATAAGTTTTATTTTCTGTCTCTATTTGTTTATAAAATAGTTTAACTAGCTTTTTTCTGTTAGTCTTTCGAGTGTTGATAAATAAGTACTTCCTTTAATTAATGTACTTACATAAGTTATAAATACATAAAAATATTTTTACTCAAAATAAACTTTATCGTACCTACTCTTCAAAACACATAATTAATTAATGTAGGTACATAATTCAAACTATAATTGAAACTGACTGTCAGTTACTTCGATTTCTCAACCGATTTTTTTTTGGTTTACATACATCATTCTATGGTTTATTTTAAATAATGTTTCAATAATACACTAAGTATGTTGGCTAATCTGTACAACCGCGTAACCAAAATGTGTGTGCGTGTGCGTGTTTAAATATACTTTTTCTACCTATTTATTTAATTACTATGTACACCAATGTGGCATGCAATTAATAATTTTGAATTTAGAAAAAGCCTAATCACTCAATGCTAGACGTCTTGTTTTAGATTATGTTTAAAATGTCTATTGAGTTGAGGTATTAGAGCAAATTAAGAAAAAGGTAATAAAAGAAAACTAAATAATTGCACTTTACTACAATGTGCACCTTTTTGGTACACTACTTTGGTACATACTTTTGTGGGTATTCCATTAAATTTTAAAACTAAACTAAAATTCAACCACTTCTTAAGTCCAAAAAATAAACTAAATTAATACAAGATCTGTTTTCAGTCAAGAAGAGTGGCTTAAAGCAGGAGGAAGGGATGATCTACTAGCAAAACTCCATATAAAAACTACACATAGATTCTGTTCACGTCATTTCGCCCCTTCCAGCATTAAAAGCAGGAATTTATGCCCAAACGCTGTACCAACTTTATGTTTACCGGGATTTGAAGAAGGTAAACACATTACAATTAATCATTATACAATGTTGTCATATCAAGAGACTAAAAGACTTGATGGGGCTCTGTGAAAGCTGGATAAACCCGAGCTCCCCCAAAGGGGAGAACGGGAAAGGATGAAGTGGCCCGCAGACAACGCGGGTGGATTGTCCGTTCGGCTGGCGACGTCCCCACGAGAAATAATAATGTTGTCATATCTCCTAAAGAACTCAGTGTCTTCACAATGCTCTTTGATCCCGTAAAGATCTTTTTCTGAGTTTGTAATTCCATTATTCTTTGTCATATAATTGTATTTCTGCCGACAACCCAACTCATCCTATGACCTGTTTGGCTATTTTTACAGCCTAGCATAGTCTTGCTAGTCCCGCAAGTTATACTAGTAGCATTGGGCGGGTTCTTGAAACATTTTTTATGTGCCTATCCTGCTTCTATAACATTCATAATATTATTATGTTACACTTTCAACCTTATTATTAAACTACAGATAATTTAATTTAGTTGTGATATATATTTATTTACTATATTTGACCTAGCTCTGGTTGAGACTGCCATTTGGCATTAAGTATGCCTTTTATTATGTTTTTGGACAATAAAGGTTAAATAAACAAACCATATGATTAGAGACCCAACAAAATGGTCACAAAAGGTAACCCAGTGGTATCCCAAGGGAAAAAAAAATATAAGACGACCATTGGGAGGATGACTTAAGAAGGGTTGCAAGAGCAATATGGACCAGAAAGACATGAAACAGACCAGAGTGCAAGCAATTAATATATAAATGTATATGTAATGTTAACAATGTAATAGTGGAAAGAAAGGCTTTCTTTATCTTTATTTTTGTAAATATCTAAGTTAGCAAACTTTGTAAATTTTTCTAATTTTTATTTTTTATTTTATTTAATTTTGTTTTTAATATGTTGTGGTTGACTTTTATATTTTGTGTGTTTATTTGTAAAGAAAAGTGGCCTTCGGGCATTTTCCAATATTTTTGACGCTGTATGGGAGAAAAGAAATGCCCTTGCTGAGTTTCTTGCCGATGGCATTGGGACATAAGTAGCCTATGCTATTTGTGTAGACTTTGCCAGGCCTATGCCAGAGGGCACACAGAAAACAAAGAGAATGGATTCCCAGCGGGGGGTACATGTTTGTGTACTCGGTTTGGTTGGTGGTAGGGCTTGTTTGTTCGCTTGGCTAGCTACCACCATCTTATCTAAATATGTCGCCATAACATCAATGTTTGTAGCTTTGCTGTGTTCCGGCAGCTAGAGATAAGATAGCCAGTGCCTCACTAGTTGAGGATCCCGGGTGAAGTGCGCTTCCATAATTGGCCTTATCATCACTTAACATCAGGTGAGATCAAGGCACTGTGCTTACTTGTAAAATATTAAAAAAAAAGTCACAAAACTTTTTATTATTCACAATGTTAAATGTTTTCTGAATAAATGTCTATTATTAATTGTAGCCTCAACTGACTTTGAACTTTAAATTCTATCTCTATCAAAATAAACCATTTACAGATGAGGAGCATCCATCCGAGCCGCCGCCGGTGGTGCACGACGACGTTGTCTGCAACAACTGCAGGAACGCCATCTTGGGTTTCCGTTACAAGTGCGTTAACTGCGACGACTACGACCTGTGCCCGAAGTGCGAGATGCAAGAGACACATGCGCACCATTATATGCTTAGGATACCGAAGCCACTGAAGTTTGTAAGTCCTGCTTCATATAAGTGTTTTTTTATCAACAACAGTAATTTCATCATCATCATCATCATCATCATCATGATCAGCTCATTTAATGTCACCACTGCTGAGGCACGAGCTTTCCCTATGGATGCATAGGGAGAACGGGCCATAAACCACCACGCGAGCACAGTGGGGATAGGTGGTTGTTAACGACTGCTAATGCAGCAGGGACCAACTGCTTTACGTGCCTTCCGAAACACGGAAGAGCTCGCGATGATAAATTTTTGCCCAGCCATCAGATGACCGGCTTTTGCGAAAGTTGCTTAGCCTCGGCACTCGCAGACCGGGCGCGTTAACCACTGCGTCATCAAGCTCCTCGTTCGTTTATCAACAACAGTAATTTAATCTAACTAACAACATTATGAAGAGTAGAGTTTTCAAGTTTGGATGTAGTAGGTAATCTCGGAAACTACTCATCCGATTTTTTAAATTCTTTCTTTTGTTTTGAATGGACGTTTAAGGTGGACATAGGCTATATTTTATTTCGATAAGTAATGGTATTTAGTTCGAAATCTTACAATTTCTAAATCAAGTAGGAAGACTGCTTTATCGGCGTGCGCCGCCCAAACAATCACAAACCAATTTATTTCAATTTCGGCAGGACAACGTCTATGGGGTGAACAAGTAATAAATATTAGTGCATTATTTTTATTTATATGATAGTCCACAGTCCACACCCAGCCAAGTGTGCAGTTTCTTGAATCTTTTTTGTCTATGTTTCGACCAGTTCTCACAGATTCCTATACGCAAAGAGTGTTGTCATATGACTGTTTAATAAGTTTCAATTAATTTCTTTAAGAAAATCGCCGATGACCTTTTAAAAAAGTGGCAGGATTTCTTCAAAGCAGAACATGTAAGGCCAACCACAGAGGACTCTGGCGAGTCTAACTACAGCAGTGATGATGAACCCATCACCAAGTATGTGAAGCAGTATGACAGCGGCATCGATCTGTCTGATGATGTAAAGGACACCATACGGACCGAGATCACCAGGGTACTGAATTTGAAGAATAAGAACAGACAGACGGGACGGGACAGCAAAAAGAGAGTTGGTGCTACGAAGAGAAGTGGAGATGACTTAGGTATATTTTTGCTTAGTACTAACTTAACCGTTTTGGTTTTGGGAAGGGGGAAGGGGGGTTTACTTACCCGTCAATTGTAGTGATGACTTGGGACAGTTATTGTCCAGTTTACATAACATAAGAATAAGTAGTTTTTAATCTCGACTTTCCACTAAAGCGAAAATGATCAGACACAACAGGAGATGTGTCAAAATCAACCAATACGGTTTCAACGTCACATCTTCTTCACTCTCCGCCTATTTCAGCTTTGGTGAATTCTGACTCCACCAAGAATAAACTACTATTGAATCTAATTTATTTATTTATTTTATTGGCACAACAGATACAATTCAATTCATTTACAAAAGCATTTACAAACTAATTCTCACATTAGATTTGAATGCCGGTGATTGTTATGGACCGCGTTTACATAGATTAAGTAGTTTCACAAAATGAAAATAACAAATACTTATATTTTTAACAATCAAAGTCTATGTTAATGTCATAAAATCTATGAAATGACGTTTGTCGATTGTTGGTTCCATTCACGGAAGTTGTGGCGCTGCTGTATCAATTTCGAATATTGCAATTCGATACAACATTCCTATATATATTACGATACGATAAGAATACAATAGTTGTTCATGCTAAGCCCAATGGACCTTAATGATGTCCCCTTCTCATGCGGGAAGGCTTATTGTTAGCGACGCGTCGTATTTTACGAACAAAAATAAGTTAAAGAAATAAAAGAATTTATTGAAAGTAGTTTATTATGCATTCTATAATACTGGAATCGGTAGAATACACGCCGATAAACATTATACTGGAATCGGTCGATAGCAATAAAACCAAATACGTTTATTGAAGAGTTTTATTTAAAATAAAGTACTTGGAAGTTTCTGCTGCTAGTTTCTAGCGGTTTCTGGATCGGTCTGGCATCACGGCATTCTTGTCCCAGCCAGCTCGAACTTAATAAAGTCAACCTTATATTTTTTATTTTTTTTTTATACTTAGCACGGCAAATGACTCCACACCACCTGATGTTAAGTGGAAATGGAGTCCAGACGCGAAGACAACTGGTGCAGCGTGAAAACAACGCAGCATCAGTCAACCTCACTCTGCCGGCCCACAAGGTGCTTCTTCACGCCTCGTTTGAAGGACCCCATATCATAGGAAAGAGGGAAAACATGTGCTGGTAGACTATTCCATCTTTTGGAGGTGCGACAAAGAAACGAGTCACCAAATTTCTTTGTGCGCGATGGGATATGTGTGACAGTGAAGCGGTGACACCGGAGAGCAGCACGTGTACTCCTATGGAGGAAGGGAGAAGGTGGGATAAGGTCAAAGTTATATACAGTCCACTACTGACGGACGGCCACCGTTTAGTCTGGGTCCTGCTCCGCTTTGACAGAACGCGCCATAGCACTGCCGCCGGCGTAATAATACGTCACCGCCCACCACACTTATTTAATCCAGTATTGGGATGCTTTAGGCGCTATACCAGTGCTTTGCCTATACGTATTGTGCACAAGACGGAGATCAAAGTTGCTCTGTGTAGAGTGCCTTAGGCTAATAGTGTTGATTGGTATATTTAAAAAGATCTTTGCATTGATTTTTTTTTTTTTTTTATTTATTGTTTTATTTATTTATTTTTTTTATTTTATTTATTATTATATATATTATTTACATTTATTTATTTTTCATGTATTAAGATTTACTGACATTTGATTGATATACTTTGTGATGTTCGATGTTGGGTGTGACAGAGGCACCCATTCTCTTATCTCTTCTAGATAAAACTGCGAAGAAACAAAAAGCTGATAATTCTTATCCGATTATCGACAACGTACAGTCGCTCCATCCGAATCCATCCGAAGCGACCTCTCATGTACAGTCAACGCCGGAAGTGGCGTTCGCTGACGTCAACCAGCTCGGCGATCAAAACGATAATATGAAGTTTGAGGTTCCGATATTGCAACAAAACTTCAATGGTAAGAGCATAGACATTTTTTATACTATTAAACTGCCTTTCCGGTAGTATAGCGGTCAGTGCAGCCGCCCGAATTGCGGAAGACCCAGGTTCGATTCCTGGCTGGGTCGGGTGGGCGTTTAATTATTACACTGTATTTTATAAAATTTTATAAATATTTAATTTAGCTTCAGTGCAGCAATTAGCACTTGAAAATAAAAAAGTAAAAATTTATGATTAAACTGACTTTTACTACACTATCAAAATAGTCTATATCCTGTGATCCGGAAACATTGTATTATGGCTTTAAAAAGTAGCTAAAAGCGCTCCAACAATTTTTTTCTTCAAAAATCACGTTGAATCTGATGAAATTAAAGTATACTTTTCTATAAATATTTTCTTTGCGTACCTACAAACTATACGATGACGAACAACAACGCAAGTCTGTCACTAGATGGCGCTACTCTGATTCATATTTTTTTTTAGTTAACTTGAACTTAATTAATTAATAATAACGGATGTCACTATCCTTTTGCTGAGTTTTTATGTAAAGGAAGAAACACTTTAGGGCATTGTAATAGTGTAGGAGTGACACCAGTGTTTGACAGCCACCAGCGATCGCCATTTTTTTCCTTTAATCATTGAGTTAAAAGTAAAAAAACCTTTTTAAAAAACAAGCTTTTATTTAAATGCGCTAAAAATAAAAATAAAACCTTTTACTATCAACTTATGTCATTACCTACACTATTTATATGATGTAAAAGCTTATCGTGAGATTTAAGTACCTACTCGTATTTACTTAGATTTAAAATTTTAATAGTTAAAATCAATCACATCAAGTTATTTAATTTATTTGTGTATATACGCAAGTAAATCTCGCGACAAGCTTTTGTATCATATAAAGTGTGTAGGTAATGACGTTATAAATTGATAGTAAAAGTTTTAAAGTAAAAGTTTATTTTTTTTCTTTTTAAAAGTTTTTTTTTTTAAATAGGTTTTTTAGTTTTTAGTTATCGCCGGACACGTTTCTCAGTCTGTTCATCTGATTCCTTTCATTTGTTACCCATATTTTAGGAATGCATTACAAATAATTAGTCCGCCATCTTGGGTGTGCCGCCATGGTGGATTTAGAAAACGTCACACAGTTAACCATGCATTGTCATCCAAACTGAATGTGTATACAAAATTTATGTTGTTCATCTGCTTCATAATTGAGTTGCATGATTCCACCCGAACAAATTACATACATACATTGCAAGCTTAATAAAAGCTTGTAATAAAATAGGGTTCAGCAACTGATTTTAATCTTTAGCAACAATTGAATACAGACCACTTGCTTGCTTACCGTCATTCCGTAAAATTTAAATGAAAATCTATGTTTTTTTGGCGACTAAGACTGGTCGAACCCTGGGCTTAAAGTGTCGAGCATTGGTTGACACCACCACAGAACAATATGGGTGCCACTACCCTAGTGCAGGGGTCGGCAACTTTTCAGCTCAAAGAGCCAAGAGTCAATATAGAATAAAAAATTTAATAGATTTTTTGCAAAATTTAAGGGCCGCAAATACTTTTTAAGGCTCAACAGCTGCGGTTAACCGAACCCTGCTCTAGAGTTAAAGTGAATATCATATTTTTTATTTATTTCTTTCAGAGTCGGAATTCGTGCAACCCTTAATGCACGTGAAGCTGAGCGACGATCTCTCTGAACTCATGATAGAGATGACACAGAACGGAGACAAGACTGTCTACAAATACGCCGACTAAGACCAGCCGCCATTTGGATGCGTTTTCAAACCGCCTCTCTGGTCTAGTTGTTTAGACCACCGGTTCAGACCCAAAGGTCCCGGGTGCGATTCCCAGTGGGGGGTACATGGTGTACTCAGTTTGGTTGGTGGTAGGGCTTGTTTGTCATAAATATAAAGTAAAAGCTACTGAAATTAGCTGGTTTTTTTTGTTAACCCTTCTAAATATCAACGTGTGGTGTGTGGTGTGATATAAAAAAATACAGATAAAGGTACTATAGGACTCTTTTTTAAAACGAAAATAGGGTCATATTCATCACTTCCTTCTGAGTATCAGGTCTTAAAAGAATTAATTCCGAGTATCAGATTGCCAATCTATAAGTTACAGTTCTGGAGCGTTGATATTAAGCACTCTGTAGCTATCAGGATAATACATTTTCAGTTGTTGTCCCGAAGTCAAGTAGGGAAATAGCCATAATAACAAGTAACAGAAGCAACCCACTTTAAAAATCTATTTAAAACGTTAGAACTTTGAAAATAATAACTAAAGTTATTATTGTTCTAAGTTTGATTATATTATATTTGTACGAGTTACGTACATTGACCGCGCCGCGAGCATTTGGCGCCGTAAGCATTTTTATGGACTGCGCGGCGATTTACTTAGTTACAGTTTTTTCACTTTTTCAGTAGAGCATCGACTATCATACCAATCGCGTGCATACTCAGTATCGTTACCATTCGTGTGTGTGTGCATGCATACGTACAATTGCATCATACCATTTCACCATACCATTAGACCTTACTTACTTACTTATAAACTATACCTACCGTTGTTATTAATATTAGTTCCGTGTCTATAATAAACTTTAGTGATTTACCATAACCAGTGACTTTGCATTTACCATCTCCTTTATATATTAGGTGTAGAAACATACAATATTATCTTAGGAATAAAATAAACTGAAGTAAAATATACAACGTTAGTCGGAACGGGGGTACTAAGCCGAAAGGAGGGTAAAGTATACCTGAGTATACCATGGTAGTGAATTAACTTTTTTTTTACATTTTTTTTTACATTTTTTTTTACATTTTTTTTTACATTTGATTGGTCTACAGCTCTACAGTCTACAATAATCTAGTAGGCTCACAGACATATAAAGGCATACGCAGACCGGCACGACATGGCAAAGCATTTTACCGCCGAGGCATGCCACGGCAACTTCTGTTTAGGGATGTTCATGTAAAAAATATATCGATATTTTCGATATATCGTAATCGTAAGAAATTTGTTTGTATGTGACTAGTCTAATAATAAATATTAGATAGGGATCAGGTTAATATGAATTAAAACAGCTAGGCTGAAGAAACAAATCAACTTTATTTATTTATAAATCCCAGTATTTTTTGTAACTTTATTTATTTATAAATCAAGTAGGTATTTTTTGTCTAGACCTTGCAAAAACAAAATTTTATTTACTCATTTGGGTTTGCAGCCTGCTTCTCTGCTGAGTTAAAACCTGTGCGGCTTTTGAGAAAAGTCATTCTGATGGAACAGAGTTTGCTACCTTTCAAATATTTGGATACTACTTTGTATAACTTTGGAAACTTCTACCGAATACAGATGAGCCGAGTCTATCGAATTAAGACTAAAAAACTCGAGTTCGTTACAACACTACTTTCGACACGTCACGGCGTGCGCCGGCATCCTCCAGCATGCCTCTGCCTACCGCATCGCAGCATGCCGCGGCATCGAAGTCGTGGAGCTTCGATGCCGCGGGATCATTTTAAAGCATAGGAATTTATGTCTCATTTATATTTCGATATGTTTGAATGTCCATTGATAAAAATCTAAATCCTTTGCCATGCCGCCGTCCCCATCTGTGTTGCCCTTAATAAGAAGGCTACAGTTTTGACATAGGTTTACCTCTAATGTCAAAGTACGGGCATTGTAAAGAGTCGAGTTTTCTCTCCATAATTGGACTAATGTATCCAATATCTACAGCTTCATGAATGTATCCAATAAAATTTACTTTTAAATTGTTTTTTTTTGTGACCGCCAGGACTACTGCAGCGTAATTTTTTTTTAAATCTTAAAAACGCTGTAATCTAAAATTATCCATTTTTTCCATTCAGGAAAAGTCCTTAGACAAAAGTTATTCACTATCATGTATACTTTACACTCCTTTCGGCATAGTACCCCGTTCTAACTACGTTGTAGTCAACTTTTTATTTTGAGTAGCTTGCCATAAGATGAACTTTCCAAGAAGACTGTGTGAATTAGATTCCTGTGCCTTATAAAAATTGGATAAAAGAAAGAAAGAATCTTCCTTCCTTCAATGCCGTCAAATGCCGTGTTTTGTGATTTTGTATATTGTGTGTGATTGTGATATTTTCCGAGATCTCTAGTTTATAGCAAAATCCAAATAGATTCCGTTGATTACAAGTTGTATGACACACGTGTTGTAAGTTTACTTCAGATACTTTCATGTTACTCATTGTAATTAAGTTGGTAATCTTTAGATTGAATGGTGTATGTGTGGAATTAAATAATATTACTCTATCATCTGTGTTTTCACAAATGCACAGTACGACAAACATCTATCAAATTCTGTGCTAAGCCACAATTTAACAAACACACATTACAAACAATTATTAATCTTCTAACCAATCTATAGACAAATCTCAGTCTCATTTAAGAGTTTTGCACATACAATCAACAATCGACTGTATCAGTGTTATAACTTAAATTAGAGCCCTATACTTTATGAAGCTTAGTCTAATTGTGCAGCGGGATGTACATCTAATTTCTTCTTTGATTATGCAAAGGTGCATGTTTTATGTTAGCAAGATCTATAATCCATTCCTTACAGTGAGATGGCAATGATTCCATAAGCAATTGAAATGTAACACTTTATAACACTTATTTGTGTTTATTTTATATAGTATACTTAATCAATTCTTTATGTTTGTTGTTCTAGAAAACGGAAGAAAAAATCTCACATTCAAAGAAGAGAGATATTTAATTACCAATTTGTGTCTCTCATTATGACACATTAGTAGAGTTTCTTTGGCAAACACAGAAGAAGTTATAAAGATGAACACCAAATTATGTTTAATATTCACTTTAAAATGACGGATTGTATGATTGATTTTTAAGTCATAAATTTTATGAATAATTGGGTATTATACTCTTGCCATCATGGATTCAGTTTTAGGCACTGACTCCCAAGATTCTGATGATCTTGTCCCACCGGGCTTAACCGCTGTGGAGTATGATAAAGTAAGTATAATATCATTGTACAAAACTTAATACAACATTACTGCAGATTCTGAACATAATATATGTTTTGATTTCATCTTTAGATCATTAATAACAAATTGTTTAAAAATTCAAAATTAAAAATAATTTATTCAGTTTCTACAAAAAGCTCCTATGAACTATTAACTCGTTTTAATCAGACTATATTTATTACAAATTGTTCAATATTGAGTCCATAATTAATAACCTTAAAACTAAGAAGTAACTATGGTGACTTAAAAGTGATAGCATAGTATTAAAATAAATAGATAAATAGATATCAACATACAGTGGTGGTCATATAATTATGAACACTTATGTGTGATACAAGTTTTTTTCATAGACACTTGCATAATTCCTCCTTACACATGTTTTGTTCATTTTTGTGCCATTGCAAAATATTTTCATACTATCAATATTGTAACGTTGCAGTTACATGATACCTAATAATAATAATAAAACTAATATTAAAGTTAATAGTTAATAAGTAAATAATAATAAAGTATTCTTAAATATTGTACAGTATTGTAAAGTGGTGACTGTACCGCCCGCAGCGATCTTTTGTTTCCAGCTAGGACCGGTTCGTTTTTTTTACTAACGTCTCTGTGCGCAAGGTGACCGCTAGCAGATTCATTAAGCCACGCAATCCCAAAGCAGGCGCACGTTGCTCGGTGTAAAGGCTGGCAGATAGTCTCGTAAAGACGTTACGACGTAGACGTTATATTTGCTTTTACAAAAGTTTAAAATTTACATTTCCCACAAGACGCATTGTTGGCGTGTTTTCGTTAATAAAAAAGTGTTAACCCCGATTGGGTAAGTGTTGAACATTACTTTTATAGTAGCTAAATCATTTAGTGTAAGTTTATTAGACGCTTATCACCGCCGGTGCTTGTGTTTATAATTTCCCGGTGTGCAGCTCCTTATGTAATTAATTATAGTTGCAGTTAAAATTAAAGTTATTATGTTCCGTAATTTTCCTACTGTGGATATAGTGTAAATTATTTAAATTGTACTACCTACATTGTTATAAAAATGTTCCATTATAATAAGATAATGTACATCTTCTTAATTGCTTTTATTGTAAATTCTTCATATTGTAAATTCCATTCTGCCTTTCATCACGTCTACCTCACCTTCTACGTTTTGGTCTTCTCATGTAGCTTAGCTGTCATCCGTGAGGTGGACACATACAGAGGTCTAAAGCAAGGGCGGTTGTTAACCGGACACAAATGTGAATTCCAGGGTCCAAGGATCAGCTTTGAAGCTTGAGGCTTGGCAGCTCCCCTTCCACCACGTCGCTCATCGCCAATTGCAGTACAGCTGTTGCAGGGAAGTGCCGGACTGCGGAGGCATTATTAGACGGGCCATTCGACCCTATAGACCTGTATCTTAAACTATAGATAGTTCTCTAAATATATTATTGTTTATGTGGACTGGGTGTTTTTTCTCAAACCCCCTACGTCATAATATATTACACACATGACTAATTAAAAAAAAAACGGATAAATTTTATACATCCAATAAACTTTACACAGTTTATAACACGACTACTGACTGGCTGGTCACATAATTAAGAACGCTGAACAGTTTCTTTTTTTTATTGAAATTTAAATATCAAACACTGTGTCTATGTATTGAAACAATATTTTTTCGTAAATTAGCAGAAGGGAAAAAGAAAAGTTGCGACATTTATACTAGGGAAGTCATAATACAACTTCGTGAAAAGAATTAGTCATACAAAAAGATTGCTGATCATCTGCATTGGTCGAAAACGATGGTTTACCATACAGTGAAGCATTTTAATATGTATTTTTTGAAAAATGTAATACCTTTCACGCTCAACAGTATGGATTTCGTAAAGGAAAATCGACTACTTTAGCCTGCTTTGATATTCTTAGATACGTAACAGAAAGCTTAAACAATAAATGTCCGGTTGTCTCTCTCTTTTTAGATATGAGTAAGGCATTTGATTTCGTAAATCACTCCAAGCTCTTGTATAAGCTTGCTGTATACGGTGTCAGAGGCAAAGCGCTTGATTGGATAGAGAGTTTTTTAAGTAACAGAATCCAATGTACAGAAATCACAAAATTTATTAATACTAAAAACATTGCTCACAAGGAAACAGTTAGATCAACTTACAAAAATAATAATACTGGAGTTCCTCAAGGAAGTATACTTGGCCCACTGCTCTTCCTGGTCTATATAAATGATCTTCCTAATTGCATTGCTCACAGAACGGTTTTATTTGCCGATGATACCACAATTGTCGTGAAATGTGACTCCAAAGCCACATTTGAATCAAGCACAAATGAAGCACTTTCGGACGTCATAAATTGGATGTACCTTAATAACTTACAAGTAAACATAAAAAAATCTAAAGCTATACAATTCGTCTCGTATAATTCTAAGCCGATGAATATCAAGGTTCAATTTGAAAGTTCTCCTGTTGAAGTCGTGGAAACGTTTAGATTCCTTGGTTTAATTTTCGATAAAAACCTTAACTGGAAATGTCATATAGACCAAGTATGTAGTAAGTTAAACCGTTTTGTCTTTGCCCTTGGCAAACTAAGACAAACTGTTTCACCAGAAGCTGCGCAGGTAGCTTATCATGGATACGTATCGTCTGTACTAAGCTATGGTTTAATCATATGGGGAAATTCAGTCGAAATAGATAGAGCCTTCAAAATTCAAAAAAAGTGTATTCGAGCCATCTGTAACGCCTACTATGACGACAGCTGCAGGCCTCTTTTCAGAAATTTGAACATACTACCATTAGCGTGTATGTATATCAGAGATATTTGTATTTGTGTAAAGTGCCATCCGCACTATTGGAAAAAAAGAAGTGAGGTCATTCCGAGGCAAAATAGAACAAGATACATAAACTTAATATATCAGCCTCCTAGCCATAAATATATATACGACAAAAATGTTTTTAATATGTGTATTTTAATTTTTAACAAGCTTCCTGATGATATAAAACTAATTAGTATAAATAAATTTAGAAATGTATTAACAAAATGGTTATTAGGACATTGCTTTTATAGTGTTAATGAATTCTTAAACCATAAAATAAAACCATAATTTTGTCACAATAATTAAGATTTTTGCACACCTGCTTGCAGGTTGAATACAATTGAACTAAATTTAAAAAATGTAACATCCTAATTTACTGTGTTCTAGCAAATAAATTTATTATCTTATCTTATCTTATCTTATCAAACGACTTCAAATATTCCGCGCGCGTCTAAACAGAGAAAGACATCGCGACGAGATGATAGAAATATCGTTCGTTTGGCAAGACAAGGTCCTTTTAAGGGGTCTAATGAGATAAGAAAAGCATATTTTGGACAAAACAACCCTTCAGCAATCTCAGCACGCACTACTCGGAGACGTTTCATAGAAGAAAAGTTGCACAGACGTATAGCAAGAAAGGTACCCATGTTGAAACAGTGCCATATGGAAACCCGAACAGCATTTGCAAGAAAGTATGAAAACTGGTCAGCTCGACAGTGGAAAGATCTTTTCTCTCATGAAACCAAAATAAACAGTGTGTTTTGATGGCAAACGTTACGTGCGGCGTCCTTTGAAAAAGCATTTGACCCAAATTAACAAAAAAAGACCTTTAAGCATGGCGGTAAACATCTTTGGTGCTAAGTCAAGAAAAGTGTATCAAATCGACAATGCGGCAAATTGAGAGAGCTTTATGATGTTTTTTTAGAAGAATGGAATTCAATTTGTTTTGAAAGTAATATAATCGATGCCTCGCCGCTGCAAAGCAGTTATTAAGAGCCTTGGACATGCCACGAAATATCAATTATAGTTTAAACTATATTTATTAAAATGTTTTTGTTTTGTTTATATAATTTTAACGCAAATTTTGTTGCGATACAAATTACAAAAGCACAATGTTGAAAAAATTTCCACGAGCAGGATTTGAACCTGCACCCTTCTGACATACATGTTGAATAATTTCGGCGGGCTGGTTAGAACCACGATAGCTCAATTGGAAGAGCACCTGACCAGGTATGTCAGAAGGGTGCAGGTTCAAATCCTGCTCGTGGAAATTTTTTAAACATTGTGTTTTTGTATATTTATTAAACTAAAAATGTTTTTGTTTTGTTTATATAATTTTAACGCAAATTATGTTGCGAAACAAATTACAAAAACACAATGCTGAAAAAATCCTGCTTGTGGAAATTTTTTCAGCATTGTGTTTTTGTAATTTATTAAACTAATTTCACATAATTACTTAGCCTATGTTTCATCAAAATAAATTCTCAAACAATTCAATGTTCGTTCTTAATTATTTGTCCAGCTTTGTTTGTAACAAAATTTGTTACTCTGCAGAAAAAAGGTATTTTTGTAAGAAATCCATTATTATTTTACACATTTTATTCCTAATTCCTTTCGTTTTGGTCATGCGAATATTTCTAAAATATAATAATTTCAGAGAGAAACACAAAAAAATATTACATGATTTGTTCAAAAACTTTCTGTTTTATAAATCGTTCTTAATTATATGGCCACCACTGTAAATTTTGATTTTGTTTACGAAATAAAATTCACCATAAAATGATTTGTTCTTACAACAATAAGGAAACAAATGAAATTATTTAGAGATTTTTCTTTAAGAAGAAATAATTTATTTACATCATTATCTAATTAATACTCTTTGTAAGAAACGCTATTAAATCAGCAGAAAAGTATGAGTTTCTAAAATATTTTATTTTATTTGTGCAGGCAAAAATTACAGTTCCCAAGAAGAATGTTCTTTTAACATCAATGTCCAGCCCGGGCTCCAAGTGTGTTACTTCTAAAGGCATTGAAAATGCCAAGAAGAGACTCCGGGCGTTCTCCATTCAGAAGAAAACACCAATCACAGCCGTCACTGTACCGAAGCCGGTAAGCACGGGTGGTAAGTATAATATACATGTATTTATCATTTAGATGATATTTTTAAGAGATTTCTTAGGTTTGTAGTGTAGTTGTGGTGGTGAAGTATATGTGTTACAGAATTTTGATATGACTAGAGATCTAGAAATTAATTTTTTTGTCTTTATTTAAAGGAATACTTGCTGTTTGAAGCATTACTTACTATCAGAGTCAATTTATAATTTAGGATGTCTATGCAATTTTCATTGAGCACCTCTGTAGTGTAAAATATATATTTGCTAGTGGCTAATGGTGTTGATTATGCATATTGTTTTCTAAAGTTTACGCGAACACTACACATTGAAATGAAAAAACTTTTACGGATCTACTTGCGTTTATTTTACACATTAGTTTTAATTAATGTTTATCTTAACGTTTCGAACCCTTTGCAGGGTCCGTGGTCACAGGGAGACTGAGGTGTTGGTCGTCTCATAATTAGTTAGTAGCTTGTATTCCCTCATTTAAATTTAATCAGGTGCGTTCCGTTTTACGCAGAAAGAGCTTACAGTATCTTTTGGTCTGGCAGTATGGTACGTCAGGATATACATTAATTAAAACTAATGTGTAAAATAAACGCGAGTAGATCCTTAAAAGTTGTTTCATTGATTATGCATTTTATAATTTTCCATTTTAAGCGACCAACAAACAGTAAGTGGGACCTGCTGAGGTTTTCCTCTCACAGTAGCACTTCGACCCATCGGGATCTTTGGTGCAACAAATTCACAGTGAATGTGATAATGTAAATTTTTAACATAATAATATGATAATAAATATATGTTGCCACTAAATTTTCCATTTTTTTTGTGGCTAACTCATATCATCATCGTCAGTTTATAGATGTCCCACTGCTGTGATCAGGCCTTCCTACATGAAAAATATCAACTGGAAATACTGGGCTATAAATAACTCACCAGTCTGAGTCATAAGTAACTCACCACACTGGACCAATGGGGGCTCATATTAACTCATATAGTTCTACGAAATATGTAGTTATATTTTGTACAACTAAATTTTTGCTCAATAAAATAAAATTTATTGGATACATTTTTTTATTGCTGACATGCTTGGATGCTCAGAAGATCTTGGAGGTATTTCAACTGCAATTTGCTTATTTTGTGTTATATATTATATTATATTATATACTATTCAATAATTTAGTTTTAAGTTGTTTATTTGTTGTAGCTTTGCTGTCATTTTTTATTTTACAGAACATCAATAGGTATTGTCAATTGACCTTTAGGATGCCCTTAACCCATTCTACATAATAAAAGTTTTTAAAAATCATATAACGATAATGTTTTTTATTTCGCTAAATTACAACAACACCGATAAACACAAATAAATTATAAGAAAAATATTAATCATTATAAATGTTATATTTCTTTTATGTTGACTATACATTGTATATATTTTTATTGCTAAGCGATTGTGATATTATAAGTTATATGTATTTTCTTGTTATCAAGACCTTATTATCACTTGAGTAGTGTTAACCAGTACCGTAAATATAAATGTGATCTTGCAATGTATTTGTTTGGTCAGCGTCCTATCAAAAAGAGGGCATTGTTCAATATTCTGACGCTGTTACAGAAACGAAGAAAAAAACAATGTTTCAAGTTTTTTGCCAGTACCTACTTCTAATCCTTCACGGTTGTGACTTTTATAAAGAAAACACCGTAAGCTTTTGAGAATATACATTAAATTAACCGTAATATAACCGAAACAAAGTAGAACTGTCTAGAAAACGTACGGTGTACGTTAGTGGCGCCATCTACGCATCGCTTTGTGTCTTGCGTTCTATTGGAGTTCTGTCAACTTCATGATTCACATGACGCTAGGCAAGCATGTTACGTAGTAGGCTACATTATCACTTATCATCAGGTGAGTTAGTAGTCAAATGCAAGCCTATATAATTATTAAAAAAAAAACATTCATAATAGTTTATTCAGTTTAGGCTACAATAAATGAGCTCTTATGACTGTCACTGCGCCATCAGTTCGTAAGTCCACAGGGCTGCAGACCTTGTGCTGAGGAGCACCGACCAGAAACTCAGCAATGGCAAAAGTGCCATTGCAATAGGAAAAAGTTCCTCTTCCTGTAACAGCAAAAAAATATTTAAAAAATTTTTTTTGTCAAATTTTGGTAAATGCCTCCTCTTTGCAAAAGAACACTTTCTATTAAATTTAAATATATATAAATAGCATGCTTAAAATTTCTTGCAAATTTACATAAGGTTCAATTAGTGTGAAAATGTTTGAGCTGTCAAACCTAGTATGATATCTGAAGATTCGATAGAAATCAACCTTATTACAAAGTATCAAGGTGCACTTTCGTTTGTTCTCAGGCCAAATGTGCCAGACTTTTTGATTGCAGATGGTAAGGTTGATTTTGTGAAATGTCCCGATAGCTTGGTAGGTTTGGACACTCGAGTGGGTGGCCATGTGTTACTGCAGTGTTATTGCAGTGTTATTGCAGTGTGAGAAAAAGAGACGCGTTTATATAAGCCGCTACACGCGTCTCGTTTTCAGAACCGCAACAACTTTGCTACAATACCTTAGAATATGGCTTCTTTTGAATCAGGTGTAACATTTATCACAGCTTTAGATCCTTAAGTAGCTGCCGGGTGTCCCTAGGGTTCTGGGCGTCTCTAGTGTGACTACCTCCAGAGTCACACCGTAGAACTACATATGGAACAGGAGCTGTTAGGGTACTAACTACAGGACTTTAAATAATAGAGAGAAGTGAACAGGAGATGGAGAAAAAGAAATGAGCCTCCTGATTTTCTTGCCAGCTCCCAAAATCCGAAATGGTGGTAGATTCAGTAGTTTGGTCTAAACAATTTTTAATTTTAATTATTATTTAGATTTTATAGTTTTAACGTCAATAAGTGCCTGAGAAGGATTATGTTGAATAAATGATTTGACTTTTATTGTAACTAGTAAATTGTAATAACGCGAACGTTGGTTGAACGGTTAAATAATCGCGCGCGCGTCTGGTGTCGTCCGTGGTCCGTGGCGAATTGTTTGGCTGGTGTGAGAATTAGCGATGGGCGTTATTCGGTTAGACAGTCCTAAGCCTGGTAAAGTACGAAGGAAAGTTAATTGAAAACGTTAACAGTAGCTAACAAAAACCTAGCAACATAAAATGTTAATATTCATACAGTTCGACTACGTTTTGGATTTAGATAGTTGTCAAAAATAGATAGTCTTAATAACGTTATTTACAAACGGATAACGTTTTCGTTTCGTGATTTCAAAAAACGATAACGACACATCGCTAGTGAGAAGTGAGGCGTCCGGCGCTGGTGTGAAGTTCGCACGAAAACACCCGTCGGCGGCGGCACCCGAGCGGTCTCGATAATGTACGAACAAATCAAATTAAATCATAATATTTATGATTATGGTTATATGCATACATTTGTACGCAAATTTTGTTGCGAACAAATTACAGTTTGATAAAAGACAAAGTGTTCAAAAAATTCCACGAGCGGGATTCAAACCCACACCCCATGACATGCCGGGTCAGGTGCACTTAATTCACTTATTTACTACAAATATTTTTTTAAAATACTAAACAAAAATTAAAATATAAAATAAAAAAGTTATGATCAATGTTGCACCTGATTCAAAAGTACCATTCCCCTATTTTACCGTACTGCTTTAAAAGCTCATTGTTACCCACCATACAGTTTTAGCGCTGACTGTACCAATTTCCATTTAATTCTCTTTATGATAATGTGGTTTCCGTACAGGGGCGACGGTGCTCATAGGCAAGCTGAGCAGCGTGAAGACAACGCCCAAGCCAGATGTACTGGATACGGAGAAGAAACCACCGAAGCCACCGAAACCGGGGGCCTTCAGGAAGAACTTGCAAGGTTTTTTTTTGTATTATATAAGTTTTTTTTTAATTTTCCCCAACCAGTTGTTGATTGCTCTGTCTGAGCCTTGCATCGAACATAAAGAGTTTTTAAGGCCAGAGTGAATGTTTATTTCGTCAGGAAGCCTAAAGTGTACTTATTATTAGTGATATTTTTGCTTAAAATATTAATTTTAATGTAATTGTCTGTATACTGTTTAACTATGTTAGTTTCAGTTAGCCAATAATATTTGTAAATAAAGTTTATTAATTAAATAATTACCATCATGATTGATATTATATATTTTTATTTTGTATTTAATCGTTTGATACTTTCACAACAATTATTATTGACGGTAGATGATGCTTGCATACAAATTTAATTTACCAAGGATGAATCTCCATGGCCATCGGTTGCAATGACCGTTGGATAGATGGCGCACAGTGCCGCTAATAAGCACTCAAGAATTAAAAAGCAGTGACAAAATTCAGCGCTTACGTCAGCCTTCCCGGTGGCATAGCGGTCAGTGCAGCCGCCCGGATTGCGGAAGACCCAGGTTCGATTCCTGGCTGGGTCGGGTGGGCGTTTAATTTTTTCACTGTATTTTATAAATATTTACCCAGGATGTTATTTTGACACGTTTTCCGGTTAGCCGTATCCTCATTTGTCGGGAAAATTTTTTTTTCTTATAGATTCGTACTGCAGCCTTCAGAAGCGCACTCTCTCCGAGATCGAAGACATGAAGCGTAAGATGGAGCTGGTCGATCTGGGCATTCCGCTCGGACTCATCTGCCCCAGTGCCACCAGCGAGAAGGCTATGCCTACTAAGGCCATGCCCCCCATTAAATCCTTCTTAGGTATGTCATTCACTTACTTTATTATGTACTAGCAGTTTGCCCGCGACTTTGTCCACGTCGATTCCGATTTTTTTACTTTAGTAAGGTTATTTTTATAAAAAAAATATAGCCTATTTTATACCCACAAGGTATATTTCCCTAAGATATAGTACCTACAAGGTGCATTCTATCAGTGAAAGATTTTTTGGCATTGGAATGGTCCAATTACTGGTAGTTCCAGAGATTAGCCCAATTACTGGTAGTTCCAGAGATTAGCCCCGACAAACAAACAAACATAGTTACAAACGTTTCCTCTTCATTAATAGTATAGACTAGCTATTGCCTGCTACTTCGTTCGCGAGGACTACACTATCCCGCAGGAACCTGTTAACGGGATAAAAAAGTATCCTATGCCCGCCCTATATCCTATCCTATGTCCGGGTCATGGTCTGTCATCATCACCAGCTCATTATTTCCCCACTGCTGGGGCACGAGCTTTACCTATGGATGGATAAGGAGAACGGGCCATAAACCACTACGCGGGCCCAGTGCGGATTGATGGTGGTTAACGACTGCTAATGCAGCCGGGACCAACGGCTTTACGTACCTTCCGAAGCACGGAGTAGCTCGATGATAAATTTTTGGTCACCCATCCGGTGACCGGTCTTTGCTGAAAGTTGCTTAACGTCAGCAATCGCAAACCGGGCGCGTTAACGCCACTGCGCCATCGAGCTCCTCCATGTTCTGTCTATGTGCAAAATTTTATCCAAATCCATTCAGCTGTTCTCAAGTGACGCGCTTACCAATGAATAGCTTTAAATTTTTATTACATAGATTTATCTGTGGTTAATTCTGTTGTTGGCAATGACCTATAATTATGGTAAAATACTGGCACAGCCAGTATTTTACTCCACTCTTTGTTAACCCAATAAAAATAAAAATAAAATTTAGGTGTCGTGTCCATGACTAAATCCGCGTGAATACGCATGAACCTCTTAAGAATGTAGTCGGAAAACAAATGCATTAAAAGGTAACAAAACAAAGAGACAAAATAGACTATATCTCAGTGGTTACAGAACAATCTATAACCTCTGCTATTCTGAAATAGCCGTTCTCTATGTTTTTATTTTCTATGTTCATATGTATGCATTGTAATGTTTTCCATCATGTCCGCTTGTTCATATGCCTTATATATGTGTGTGAAGCGCGTCGCTTCCGCGTGTTACGCTCGGAAGCGTGCGTCGCCCCACGGACACATGCGAAGCGCTCCAAAGGCAAGCGCAAAGACAAGCGCAAGCGCAGCGCTAACAGTAAGTCGACATCGCAATGTGGTAGTAAGATTTTGAAGTTGTTTGGAATTTGTTGAGGGGCAATAATTACTGTATATGTATACGAAATTAAGTTGATATTACAAAATATATATGTACAGTATGACGTAATATAAGAATGTTGTATTTAATTGTTTCTTTTAAAATTTTTTGAATGCTGTTTTTGTGTTGTTGTCATAATTATAATAAAATAAGGAGTAATATTACAACAATATTGTCATTTGTTTTTATATTAGCTATTTGATAATATTCTAGATTATATTAATTATTAAGTAATTTTTAAACTTAAAACCTTTGTGTATATTATAAGTCTTCTATTTCTTGTACGATTTCAGTGAACAGATATGTTCACGTTTCTATTATATATGTGCTGAAATATGTAGATTAATGTATTATTAGTTATGGTGCAGGGGTAAAATGTAGTGCAGTTCTAAAGTAATTAAGTATATTTATATAGCTGAAGTGATTAAGTATTTAATGTAAGCAATTAATTATTACATGTGGTTTAAGCTATTTTACATTTAAGTATTAGAAAATAGTATAGCTTATTGTATTATAATAAATATTTTAAAAGCATTGATGTAACTTTTATGTATGTAAATTCCAGATCCTTCGAGAGTGGACGAACTGATACGTGAAGCAAAGAAAGCTAAAGCAGAAGGTAGAGAGTTCAAATTTGACTACCAGAAACTTTTACCTGATTACGATAACCCCTTTCAGCGTAAAAGGGACGATCCTAACGCTTTTGAAAGGAAAGATGATGAGTATTATACTACTACAAGGTCGGACAGATATGACGACAGAGAGAGGTCAGAGAAAAGGAAGAGTGACAAATACGAGAGATCTGATTATACAAAAGCTGACAGAAAGGATGACAAAGATAAGCACAAAGACAAGGAGAAACTTAAAGATAAAGACAAGGGAGAATCTAGAAAGAGTGAACGTCAGGTGAGAAATCCGAAAGAGACTGACGTCGACTTAAATGATTATCTAGTCTGTGACAGTTGGTCTTTAGACAACGAAGACAGAAGCGGTTTAAGCCCTAGAGTCGACAAAGCCGGTAGAAGTTCTGTCAAAAACAAATCTAAAGAACCAATAGATATATTAAGGAGAAATTTCAAGCGAAGAGAGAGTAGACGATCAGACAGTCCCGCTAGTAAACCTAAGATGGAGAAACTGCAGCCTGTGATTGATGCGTTCAAATTTGACATAGATCCAAATCCAGATGATGATGACATTTTGGACATACCCGATGAGCAAATTGAAATAGAGAAGTTTGCTAAACGTCAATCGCAGAAAAAGACGTACGAATCGCCCATTGACTTGAAACTGTTCGAGTACGACCAGGATATGTCGAAGGAGGATGTTATAGATGCGAACGACGATAACTTCTTAGAATCCGTGATAAATGAGATAAAGCAGGAAAATATGAGTGACGATGCCAGTCAGGACAAAGGTTTGGTGGAATACGACTCGCCTAAGGAAGACGAGGATGATTCGAAGTTTGATATTAGCCAAGGTTCAGTGACACCGGAGTTGGATGACCGTATGAGAGATTTGCAGTCGAGTCAGCAGAGTCATTACTCAGACGGGTATAGGTCGACTGAGAGTTACAAGTCGATGGAGACGGAGAGTTACAAATCAGCGGAGAGTGGTTACAAGTCTGAGAGTTATAAGGTGGAACGCGATTATAAATCTAAAGACAGTAGGCATAGGGATGAGAGTCGCCAGTCAGATGATTTTAGGCAGTCCATTGAGAAGGAGTTGGATGTGCCGCTTGAGCAGAAGATGTCAAGGAGTACGGTGGAGTCGTTGGAGACTTGGAGTTTCGTTCTGAAGATATGTCAACCGTTGCTGTTTAGACATGACAGAAATAAGTGTTACAAGTAAGTCGCTTTTTTGTTTTTAGTAAACACATAACTTTTGTCTTTTAGTTGTAAGTATAAATATCTTGTATCATAAGTACAGGAGTTAATTAGTAGAGATTAAAGATATAAGTTTATGAATTAAACGCCACTTAGTTGATGTAAGTGATAGTTCATAGAGGAGCTCGACGGCGCAGAGGTTGAAGCGCTCGATCTGCTATTGCTAAGGTTAAGCAACTTTCGCAAAGGCCGGTCATCGGATGGGCGACCAAAAATGTGTCATCTCGAGCTCCTCCGTGCTTCGAAAGGCACGTAAAGCCGTTAGTACCGGCTGCTTTAGCAGTCGTTAACAACCACCAATCTGCACTGGGCCCGCGTGGTGGTTTATGGCCCGTTCTCCCTATCCATATAGGGAAGGCTCGTGCCCAGCAGTGGGAACATACAATGGGCTGGTGATGATGATGATGATGATGATTCATTAAGGTGATAAAGCAAATTCACGGTCGATTATATGCATTTGAATTTCGAACCTGTTCTAGGGAGACCCATACAGCTCCCAAGCTGTGGTACACCGTGAACCCCAAGTCCTGCAGCTGCGTGAAGGACCGCTCCGTGGTGTACAAGGAGCTGGAGATGTGCAAGATGACGCTGGTCGACCGCGTCTACGGATGCGACCAGTTAGTGGATACACTTTAATTTTTTTTTTGCTTTTTTTTTGGAGAGAGATTGCTGATTGCCTCCGACGGCATTTTCAGCTTCACCGTTTGTTTTGCTTGTTTGGGGGCAGCGAGGAACGTAAAGGGTCAAGCCGTGTGAAACGAATCACCTTCGTAGGTTTTCTAGAAGGAACGGCATCGCGCATTAGTGCGCGTCCCCGTGCCCTACTAGATTTTCCGAAGGGTTCGGATCGGATCGGGGAGCGGAGCAACCCGAGGGCGCCTCTAAAGGCTCAGACCTCGGCTCGGGTTGACCGGGCCGTGGTGGAGAAGAGAAGCGCCCAGGTACATGTCAGTACCTGGTGTAGAGCGCGTGTGAACCGGTTCTTCGTACCCTTGTTCTACGAGTGCGGTGTCTTGGGCCTAAACTAGTGTGCATGCTTATTGTATTCTGTAAATGTGTAGTGGCATTTTGACGATCGGGCGGGGTTGTTTTGTGCTTTTCAGTCAGAGTCAAAGTGATCTGAGCGATCATTATTTTTAGTAATAGTAATAATTATAATTTTAATAGCTTTTTTGAACATAAAACTTTAGGCGCAACGCAAACCACGGGTTTTAGTCTCGAAGCAAATCAAAAATGTTTAATTAGTTTATTTTTGTGAGACTATGTTTGCCAAAATATACTTTTTTTCACTTAACATGTAACATAACTGCCCAAAAAAATGTTATAATTATTAAATCGATCGTTAGGTGCCGTAGTCTGCTGAACTACTTACTACTTGTTACAAATACTTGGAATTGCCTAAATGCTAAATGCCAAGCCATTAATTAAGATAATGAATTTAATTAATTTTGTCTTTTTTTTTTGTCTTTGCTTTTTTTACAAGCACCTGATTTCCAGTATTGAAGGCTCGATTTTTCAAAGCTCTGTTTTGTGGTTACCCAGGATCCCGGTGGATCCCTGCCCCTCGGCGCGCGCCTGGTACCCGCGTATCACCGGCTGCATGCCGTCCTCCAGCATAGTGCCCGTCGCCACCGTCTGGGAGACCGACGACCAGGCCACGCCGCCGCAGAACAAGGAGATGTGCCTCGACCAGGAGTACCAGAGGTGACGTAGATTACCCATTTAATAAATATTTCAGACAAATTTCAGAAGGAACATTTTGTCTCTCGTCAACGTCTGGGAGACTGACGACCAGACCACGCCATTCCAGAACAAGGAAATGTGCCTTTACCAGAAGTACCAGAGGTGACGTAGATTACCCATTTAATAAATAGTAGCTATATGCATGTCGCCACCGTCTGGTAGACCAACGACCAGACCACGCCGCCACATAACAAGAAGATGTACCTCGACCAGGAGTACCAGTGATGACGTATACCTATCACTTGTTTAGAAGTTTTAGCTTTTTGCCTGTCGTCAACGTCTGGGAGACCAACGACCAAGTCACGCCGCCATAGAACAACGAGATGTACATCGACCAGGAGTGACGTATATCATCATTCTTGAATCTAGTAGCTTTTTCCTGTCGTCAACGTCTGGGAGACCGACGACCAGGCCACGCCGTCACAGAACAAGGAGATGTGCCTCGCCTTGACCAGGAGTATCAGAGGTGACGTATATTACCCATTTTAAAAATAGTAGCTTTAACCATGTTGCCAACTCGCCACCGTCTGGAAGACCGATGACCAGATCACCAGACCACACGATTTACTGTCGTAATAATAACTTTCACTGAACATAAAGAATTTCGTACATTGACTTTTGCGCCCACTGCCATTTTTTTCTGCCCAAATTTATTTAATAAACTAAAATAATTTTAGTGTTGTAATGTTATTTTTTAATAAATAGTCTATTTTATTTAAACTAAGTTTAGAAATTTAAATAAATGCAATTAATTAAAATTATTCTATCACGGAACAGTAATATGTTACGCTTATTATTTAACGAAAAAAAATTTCAATACGCGCTTATAACTTTTTAGATTATTAAGTATTTAAAAAGATGAATTGCGAAAAATGTATTAGTGAGTACTTTCAGTTTAATACAATTTAAAACTGAGAAATATAGGAAAGTGTATGTACAAAATTTTACATACTACCTAATTGATTGGTAGAGAAATTAAACTATTATATTTTGCTAGAGTTGTCTGTTGGCCTTAAACGGCCTTTACAGCGCCGGAGGCGGTAAGAAAGACAAAAGATTCATCAAGCTGTGTTATCGAAACACCGTCAAGCGGTTTATAGAATAGCAATCTATATCGGATTAACCGGGAGTGGAACACTTGAGGGCGGTCCTAAAGGCTAGGACCTCGGCTCGGGTTGAACTGGTTGTAGGGGCAAAATCGCCTAGAAAATGTATGTACGTGTTATAAAGCGGCTGTGAACCGGGTTCGGGCTCTTGTTCTACAAGTACAGTATCTTAGGCTTGTTTCACACGTACCACAACCACACCAACCGTCGCGACAAAAGGTGGTCAAGCTTTGGTTACGTGTGAATAGTGTCGCTGTGGTTTCTTGCGGTTGCGTTGTGTTACCTACAAAGTGTTTGCAATATGGCCGGCCGCTAGTTCGCAGTGTCGCTGGTGGTTGCGTTGTGGCTGCGATGTAGTTGGTATCAAACACGCGGTCAATAATGACGGCAAAATGTGGCCCGTGTGAATTCAACTATTAATTTTCATACAAATTAGCGCCCACCCACGTGTTGTGGTTGTGGTACGTGTGCAACGGTACGTGTGCAACAAGCCTTAGGGCTCTTTCAAATTAGGCGTTTCGTGTCGGACCGCTGAATAATATGAAAACGCACGGCAGCGGTCCGACTCAAAATGCCTAATTTAAAAGCGCCCTTAATGTTTAGTTTATGTGAGTGTGTAGTGGCATTATCGAAGTAAAAATACCACGTGCAAACGAAAACGCGAAAACGAAAACTTTTGTAGTCATATTCAGAACACACGCCTGCACGTCAGACTACCACAAACAGTCAAATTTCCTCAATAGACTTTGAACGTTTTATTAATGATATTATGGTTGATTTGATTACTTATTAAAGAAATTTACAGTTTTGGATAGGTTGCAGGATAGGATGAACAGGCGTCTGTACAATATGTGACGTGATGGAAATAATATATTCGCGCGCTCGCGAGCGAGTCAATGAAGTGTCTTTGTACGAAATTCTCGCTGTACGGCGACCGGACTTAATCAGTTGACAAGCCTTATTCATTATAAATTTGGCAAAAACCGGTAGCATATTGCACATCGCTGCGCTCTGGAACACCGAAGTCCAGAAAGCACTTTTATGTTATGTCTTTCTCACCTTATTATTAGTTACCACACAAGATACATGATTTCTATAATATAACTAAAATAACAATATTTATCACAACAGATTCATGCAAGCTGTATGGCCGGACGTGGCAGATCCTAAAGCAGACACTTCTAGAAGCACCACGCCGATAAGACAAGAAAGCAGAAAGGTGAAGAAGACAGAAGATACGGAGAAGGAAGCAGAAGACAAGAAGAAAGTGAAGAAGATAAAGCTGAGCAGCGAGGGTTGGAGCCAGGAGTCAGACATGGAGGAAGACACCGAAAAAACGTAAGAATTTCATTTTAATCTGTAATTTATTTCCTGGTAGTATATTGGGTTATTGCGGGTAAGTCAATAGAAAAACTTTTAAGCCTATTTAATCTATTTTGACCTTATGTTAAGGTAATAAAGTTTAAATTACGGTGTCGAATATATCAACAGAACCTTATTAAGGGTTAACAACTCATGGTAAGGCCCCCAAGACTGTTATTAATGGTTAGCAACGCAACAAAAAAATCTGCCTAAAATCAGACTGGATGACGACCACCCGATTGTTGACGTCATTCTATCTTCTATTTACTAAGATAACTTTTCTAACTTATTAACTAAGTTAACGTGAATATACAATATGTAAAAAAAAACCTGTCCGATCAGAAAGGGGTACATAGGTATACCAATGGTATACCAATATCAAGAAAAAAAAAACGAAATAATATTAGCCATGAAAATAAAAGAGTTATTGTAATTTAAAACGCAAGTTTTTTGTACTGAAATTGCTCAAGCTACCCCAAAATCTAGCTAATTTTATAAATGTCTAAATCTAGTTTAATGTTTTATGTTACTTGTATAAACAAATATAATATTATAATAATAATAAATATCAGCGCCTGTTATGATATAATTAAGTGTAATAATAATATAAATTAGTTAAGTAAGTATAGTAGGTAAGTATTTTGACGTGCCCTTACAGGGTTCTTGTTTCATTTTAAAATGATTACGTAAATAGAACTGAATCTCGATACCTAATAACACCTTAACGGATCGGACAGGGTTTTTTATACATATTGTATAGATAGGCCTAACATACATATAATACATACATACATATAATCACGCCTCTTTCCCGTAGGGGTAGGCAGAGACCACTTCTTTCCACTAACATAGTAGCAGAAAAAAATAAGTGAAGAGATCAATTTATATAACATATTCGACAAATGTTGACTGTATGTTTTATAATAAGTCTGATATTGCACGAAGTTTTGAAGTCAGCTGTGAGACATAAGGCACTATTTAAAGTAGAATATAAATAAATAAATAAATAAATGCATGTTATTTGTAAAAGTATTTATTTACTTAACTCATAAAATATATTAATATTATAATAACAGCAGCATTATATTATATCTCATTTTAAGATTTAAGCAAGAGGTAGTTATATTTACATAGTATTTTATATAACCTATATGAAATATAATTACTAGGACTGTTAATTAATTATTAAATAAAATGTTTATATTAAATAATTTGTTTTGTTTATATATATTTAACGCAAATTTTGTTGCGAAACAAATTACAAAGACACAATGTTGAAAAAATTTCCACGAGCAGGATTTACCGGGTCAGGTGCTCTTCCAATTGAGCTATCGTGGTTCTAACCAGCCCTGTGGCTTTTGTAGTTTTTGTAACTGTTATTATTGTGTCAACAGGGCAAACATAATCTTAATTTCAAAATATATAATAATATATTGGTTGTATATGTTTAATACTATAATATGTTATATATCGGCTTTCCTTTCATGCTGCCTTAAGGAGCGATACAAACCGCCGGCAAAGCGTATCCGACGAGCTGTTTTGCTTCAGTCCACCGCCAATCAACACTACTTTCCAATGGTATTGCCTTGTTAGCACCTATCGGAGTAGGTAGGGCTATTGCCACCTTAAATGGATGTTATATGTTATATTTTACCCTATGTCATGTCATGCCTTTGTTATGCCCGGTGAAATTATTTTATGAATACACAATGAACCCTGGGAGGCGCGTCGATTATGTGGGACTTCCGTGTCAACAGGCCTTACATAGGGTCCTCGGGTCTAATAGGGTCCTGGGTCTAACATAGGGGCCCCGGGTCTAATATTTAGGGTCTATAGGTCTAACGAGGTCCCGGGTCTAAGATAGGGGCCTACATAATGTAATAAAATAACATGTATAAGCTGTTTTATACTGACCCCTGCAGCTTGCCCCGCTTAATAAAAAATCTAGCCTAGTCTTATCTATGCAAAAGGTTTACTCCCTTTCGCTGACTTTAACTCGTCTAAAAATTATGCGGGTGACCCTATTTTTTTATCAGATTTAGGGTTTACTCGTGAAATATACATACAAAGATAAAATACCTGATCCTGAAGATCTATGCTGGTTTTGTGGTCGCCCAGTGGTCGAAGTTCAACCGTTTCGTAATAAATAATTGTAAGATAATGTATTACTTACATTAATTTTACTTTTTCAACTTGTGCGTATATATTGTTTGTGCGTATACTATACAATAACTATACCAAATGTCAGTCCTCCGTGCGCGCAGTGTAAATATATAAAAAAAAAATTAAAAAAAACCAAAATACCCGCTTGCGTAAAAAATAATTACTAAATAGAAAATCAACTGAAAAGGCCGGAACAAGATAAAAATTCAATAATTACATAAAGCCAGTGAAATAAATCGAAACAATATCAAACATAAGTACTGTATACAATTAAAAATATCAATACGGTGGTCCTTCGAAATTTTATGCAACATCATACATAACAATTTTTACCTTGTTCCGGCCTTTAAGTTGATTTTCTATTTAGTTATATTAATCGGTTCATTCATTTAAAGAGTTTACATCATGTGGTTGACATAATTATTATAATCGTAGACTGATGATGTATTATTTTTTTAGTATTACGCTAATTATAATCATGATATACCTTTTTGAAATCCTTGTGTTGAGCCCTCTAATTTGATACCCATATGTAGTATTCGAAAAAAAAAAATGTTTTTCACCAAGTCCAATGGCGTCGCACAGCCGCCATGTTTGTTTTTTTAACGTCACCTAAGAACACTTGGGCAGCTAAGACGAATCTAACGATACCTCAATTATGTAAATCCGTTCAGCGGTTCTGGAGATATGAGGTAATAAAGAATATTACATAGATACAAGATACGCGCGAAAATCAATACCCTTCCTTTGCAGTCGGGTAAAAAGAGGCACAAAGTGTTCACTTCACTACGAAAACGTCGCAAGTCTCAAAATTTGCTCTGACTACTCCGATTGCTGCTTATTAGTCAAACTGTGATTCGTTTTGGTGTCCATCCATGATTGTTTTACCCAAGAATTAAAAAAAGTGGTATTTTTAAAATTTGTTGGTAAATAAAATTTGTGTTGTGTTACGATGGCGGTTTTTTCTAGTAATAACACATTTAGGTTATGTATTGTGAAAGCTGTTTTTTTTCTTTGTATATTAACTGCATGTTTGTTTTGGATGTTTATTTATAAATGTTTATTATAAATTACATTTTTTGTTAATTCCAGTTATTTGTTGAAGTAATCGGAATGACACCGCTTTCGCGGTGTTTAATTAGTTTTTTTTTTATTTTTATTATATTTTATAATAGCTTTATTCATTTACTCTGTGTTTGTATGATAATTGAAGCCAATAGAAGATTATCTTTTTTATTTCAAAGGACAAAGGACAAGTTGTATGATTCAATTATAAATATGCTGTTCTTAAAGCCGATATGCAGTCTTGATACTTCATTTTCAAATTATATTATGAGGTTTTACACTTACGAAATTGAAAACAAGACTGATTATAAAACAACTGAATTAAGATGTGTAATTATTAAATTATTAATGTTGTGCTTGTTGCAACATGCTGTTAATATAAATTTAAAAAAAATTAAATTATCCAAATAAATTTTCTTAATTGCTTTCTCACAATGATATGAATAATTATTTTTTAGTAAGAAACTAAAAGCGGGTAAGGAGAAAGTTCGCAAAAGGAAACATTCTACATCATCTTCGTCCGAGTCAGACAGTGAAGTGAGCTCTAAGAAAAAGAAGAGAATTAAGAAGATGGTAAGTACCACCTTATCCGTATCATAATAATCAAGTTGGTACAGACGCCTGCACTTCAACCTATCCAATTTTTATTTAATTGACACTAAAGTAATGCAATACCCGCGCTCATTCGTCAAATCAAATGGCGCGCGCTTGCGCGCTTCCCCGACTCCCTGTTACACAATTATTAAAACACAATTTATTAAATTTTGACACGACGATGACGATATATTGTAAAACATTTTCAAAAAACCTCGGTGGCCGAGTGGCAGAGCACTCTGCTCGATACCCAAAGGTCCCGGGTTCAATTCACAGGTCGGGCAAAATATATTTCGGATTTTTAAATGCATAGCCCGGGTTTGTGATCACCAACCCGCATTTGGCAAGCGTGGTGATTAAGCCATTATCCATCAATTGTAGCGATGACTTGATTTCAATGATGGAGGCCCTTGCCCAGCAGTGGGACGGTTATAGGCTGTTTACTTTTTTTCACAAAACCCGGACCCATACCCCTTTTTCTCAGCAAAGCAGCTTGGTTGACGCCTACCTTCATTATGGTGTTTTATTAACACAATTTAACAAAATTTGTTTTTTGTTTGAATTATGTTTTTACTTCCTAGCAGGGCAGATGATTCGTTCGCATTTAGTTAAATAGTGGGGTAGACCAACATCCAACAGAATGGTGCAGACGCCTGCACATCAGACTATTTTAAACTGTGTAAAATTTATTCCATAAATATTCTATCACTAGTTTTAAATTAAACTTAACTTAATTCTAAAAACTGCTGGAACGTGTTCTGTTATCGATTCTAAGTATCCCCAGCGAACTTTTATTCGAATATCTTCCATGTACAGACTTTTGACCCTATATAGCTTTATTACATGTATAGATAGATAGATAGATAATGCAATAGACATAACGTTAAAAATTTACTGAGGAAATTTGACAATTTGTGATAAGCTGATGTGCAGGCCTGTGTAGAAATATAATAATTGATTTAAACATAATTATTTTTATTTATTTAGCCAAAGATCGGGCTCAGTGACATGCATTGGGAGAGCCCTATGTCCAGCAGTGGACTGATGTGGGCTGATTATGATGATGATGATGAACCATTAATATTTTTAAATATTTCCTAATTAGGGTGACAAGAAAACCAAGGCAAAGTTGGCTAAGAGTCGTCGCGTCAGCAAAAAGATTAAGAAGAAGCTGAAAGACAAACAAAAGAAGAAGAAGAAGAACATACCTAAAATAGAGAAGATATCCGACGAATCTGAGGAAGAAAAGATAGGTAACTTTTTAAATTGTAGATTAATTAAAAATATTTAATCGCCGCCATCGAAATCATACTTAAGTTTTTTAAATTATTAATAATGCAATTTCTTTGTAGAGGTAAAGAAAAAGATAAAGAAGATCAAAAAGAAGAAACAGCCGAAGCTAAAGAAAACACTAAAGAAGAAAAATACGAAACCAAAATCCCCAAGCAGTTCATCAACTTCTAGCAGCAGTAGCAGTAGTAGCTCCGATTCAGAATCGGAAGTTGTCAAAAAGAAAAAGATAAAAAAGAAAGAGGTTCTTTTGAAAAAGAAGAAGAAAGATAAAAAGAAAAAACGCCGTGTGTCGACGGATTCGACGCAGAGCGAGGATCAAGAGCTGTTCGACGTTAATGTGTTGAAAAACATTAAGACTGAAAGGTTGACGGATGATGAGAAGAATCAGCAAATGAATGACTTCTCTCCTAGGAGGCAGAAGCCTAGAGAAAGAGAGATAATTAATGTTAAAGAGTTACAGAACGATTTCGTTGGCAAGAATATTCTTATTAAGCAGGAGAAAGAGGATACGCCCAAAGAGGCTGTCAGTGTGACAGATAAATCTGTGGAAGAAGAGAGAACTGATTCGGAGATGAGTGATGAAAGGAAGTCTCCTGAATCTGTACACGCCACTTCAGTGGAGAATGAACCTACTGACATAGTAGTAAAGGTAGGTTGTCGTTATTGTGTAATTTAAAGTACTGCAATTGAAGTATTAACAGATAACTATCTGCTTACTTTTGTGAAGCTATGTCTGGAATTGTATGTTTATTGTAGAATAGTCAAATCTACACACCAAAAATTTATTCAACATATTTATGTTACTGTTAATTTTTTTTATTTTATATAATATATATCCATGTTCTGACAAACTGCTTAGCAGTTTATCGGCAAGTTGTCTTCATATTATGTTTTCGCTTTAAGTGGTCATATATTTAACATCTTGATTGATTGACGGAGGGGTCCGTGCTTCGGAAGGCACGTAAAGCCGTTGGGCCCGGCTGCATTAGCAGTCTTTAACAACCACAAATCCGCAATGTGCGCGTGTGGTGGTTTATGGCCCGTTCTTCCTATCATCCATAGAGAAGGCTCGTGCCCCAGCAGTGGGGACATAAAATGAGCTGGTGGTGATGATGAATATATTTTTTACGGCGTAAAATCTTATTGCAGGAACAACCTTCACCTATAGACCGGAAAGAATTTTCACCAGAAATTCTTTTGCCAAACGACCGATCGATCCCATTGCCTGACGACCCAACCATTGTCGTTCATGACGAGTGTAACATACCCTTACCAGCAGAACTGAGAGTACAGAGCATACCAGAACCACCGCCACAGAATATACAACACAACATAGAAGACACAGTGAAAAGCATAGAAGTTCCACAGCCAATACCGCAGACGTATGAGTACTGTTACCCAGAAATTAGTGCAAGCCATAATGAGCTCTATGGCAAGGGAATGGAGATGGATAGCGATGATAAGTTTGGCGATGGCTACGAACATGAGAACTATGAGATGTATGAACAGATGGCGATGGCTTATCAGAGAGATGTGGCGAATCAGGTTGGTTTTGTGTACGCTTTATACCTTATGTTTTGATAAACTGCACACACTTTATGGTAATAATATTTTTTTCTTTTATATATCGTTATTAATACTTTTTCATATATCGTTAACATAGGTACGAATCTAATATTCTGACTATCCTCAAATTGCATGAGCTTCATAATCCTGTGTTACAAGCAGGAATAAAGTGGACATCTTATAGTATGAGATAATATCAATTTATAACTTTCATGATGTGTTAAAATTTTGATACTTATTTACTTTATAGTTCCTCGGTAAATTAGTAATAGTTACTCAGTAATTTATTGGTATAGTCACGAGCACTAATATGTGAAGAATGTAACTCTTAATACAATGGAATAAGAGTCAAAGCTAGTCAAGTTTAGTGTATAGACAAAACAGCATGGGTTTGAAATGCAAATCCAATCACTCAAACGGGTATTTCTAATTTAAAATGTTTGAACGATTCGAAAGCAATTTTTTTTAAGTTTTTAAATAGAAAAAAAAAGACATTGACTTTGACTGTACAGCATTTTTTTGTTACTAGTGCACAAATTTTCTGGAGCTACTCAGAATCGGTAAGAAATCGTATGTGTTGTCGATCAATATAACATACATAGTGCCCAAGTAAGTAAGTTTTTTAGAATAAAGTGTAATGTTAGGTAAATGTATAGAGGCAAGCATTATTTGTAATTCCAGGCTCTTGAAAGTTTTTAATTGCAAATGTATTAAATTATATTTTGTATGATTTGGTAACGACATACATTTTTTTTTTTAAATGTCGTTACTTCTATTAAAGCTGTGGAGTCTATTGCGTCCATTCTTCTCCACAACTAAAAAAAAAGACGTCCTGAATGGGTGGTAGGATTAGAGCATTAAACCAACCGGAGACGCCACTGACAGGCGTTCCCCTCTGCCAAAAGTATATGACCGCCAGTCATGCCGTTTATATAAAACTAGTACCCGCGTGTTCCAGCGTCGTTGCAAATCACGGTGCACGCGTTAGGACGTGAGCAAAAAATGCTAAATGGCAGCTTGTTTTCGTGTAAAAAGCGATCAGAATCGTCGAGTGTACAAAAGGATAACGTTACTTTTCATCTGTAAGTATTGTTTTGTCTTAATATTATTGAATAATGCACAAAATTATGTCAATCAAAAAGTGTTGCCACTAAAACGTCAAGTTGCAACTTTGCGTAACTTTCAAAGATGAATGAGCCAACATTGAATTACAATTTATATTTCACGTTCTTTATCGTTAAAACTGTTTTTTACTGTTAAATGCTTATTTAAGTAATGATATATCACTATTTATAAATTCTTACTTATTTTCTTTTTCCAACATTTTTTTTCAACTAAATTGCTTTAAAAAACATCAATACCATGAAACTGTATGTTTATGATCGGTCTACTTACAGTTGCCATCAGTTCTGCGAGCGATGTGCTCTGCCCCCTGCCACTTGAGCTCAGCAACTCTTCGGGCTATGTCATTATTTGTCAAACACTATCGACGTTTACATAAAATTGCTTTTTTTTGCATGGAAATTAGGGCGCGTGGCCTCTCCGGTTGTGCTCTAAGGTGGTATGTAAAAAATGTATGGACGATTCAAAAGCACTTTTCGTAAGTTTATTTGAATAAAAAAAAATTGACTTTGACTTTGACATTGACTTTGAATGGCGTACAGGGTACACTATAACTTGAACTTGTCGAAGATAACCGACTAGCAGTCAAAAGATTTAAAAAAAACTGCGTGTTCCCCCAGCTTGTGCCGGTAGAGCGATCTCCGACGCAAGCGGTGCGCCGTATAGAAACGGTAGTACGCTGCCGACGACGCGGCGAGATCAAGTGCGACTGGCGCGCCGGAGACAAGCCCGCCTCCACCCAAGAGCTGGCTCGACCCTCGCGCTGGGGTGAGTCGCCCCACAGCTGCAACTGTACGAAGCTTAAGAGTCATTTCACATTTACGTATGCACAAACTTCAAAACTGTCATTCTTAGGGCTGATTTTTCAATCGTCAGTCAATGATAATTCATTGAGTAATTTTGACATAATGACAGTTTCTCTTTAGAAAATATGTCACAATGACAATGTTATTCGTTAGATAAAACTTATCTGAGAATTGGAAAATCGGACCTTAACCGAATAAGCCGATTTTAATGAAACTGTCTCCCTTATACTACAAAACAGTGTTTAAAATTAAACAATAGTTAAATATGTGTTTATAATATTGTGTCTCTATCTTAAAACATTAGATAAAAAAAAGAATTTTGAAAATCAGTTTACAATTGATAGAGAAATCGATGAACATAAAGAAAAATTACATACATAGAACAAAGAACCTCCTCCGTTTTTGAAGTCTCTTAATAGGTGACAGCATCTATCTGTGTTAAGCATTGTCTAACTTTTTAACCATTGTGTTGTGGTAAAGCAGTTACGTCCTTATTCATAAAAACTATATAAGCATTATTTAGTTAAATATGGTTTTGTCAACGTCACACAAACGTCATTTTGAATTTGAGAAAAAGGGACAAAATAATGATTAACTAACTAAGTATGTAATTAAAAACTTAAATAGTTTTTATGAATAAGAGGGTTAATGTTTAAGACAAAGTTGTAAAACTTATGCTATTTAAAGTTCATTATGAAAAGTTTCAAAGCGCATAAACACATTTTTTAAAACTACCTGATGTTGAGCAGAAGCAGACTTCTCAGGCTGAAGCAGACTGCAAACAGAAGCGCAGACTCTACAGGCAGAAGCAGACTTCTGCTAAACCTTGGGTAGAGCAGAGTCATTTGCCAAACCTTCTCTAAAAGAAGTACTCATAACTGGCCACGACATACATTTATAAAAAAACTAATTATATGTACAGTAAGCTAAATTATATTTATAAAAAACTATTTCTTTTCAGGTTTGAAGCCCGGCGAAGTGAACATAGTACTGACAGGCGGGCCGAGCGAGCCTAATACTCCTGTGGTGATCCCAGCCGCCCCGATGGAGCAGTTCCCGATCAGGAGCGTGTTGGAGCCGGTGTACCGGGTTCAGAGCCTGGCCAACCGTCACGACGGGTCCAATAATGCTCTGGGGTAAGATAGTTTGTGTTTTCATTAACCTACAGAGACAGAGACTACACTCCCACAAGAACCAGTTACCGGGATAAAAAGTGTCCTATGTCCTAGTCCGGGTCATGGTCTGTCTATCTGCAAATAATGATATTGTTTTCTAAAACTTTACGCGAACACTACACATTGAAATGAAACAACTTTTACTAAAATAATGTGTAAAATAAACGCGAGTAGATCCGTAAAAGTTCTTTCATTACAAAATTATGATATTGAGAATTATTATTACATTGAAATGAAACAACTTTTACTAAAATAATGTGTAAAATAAACGCGAGTAGATCCGTAAAAGTTGTTTCATTACAAAATTATGATATTGAGAATTATTATTAGCTATTTTTTTGACACGACGGTGTAGCGTTATACGCGCTCTGTCTGCAATTGCTAAAGTTAAGTAACTTTCGCAAAGGCCGGTCACCTTATTGGTAACCAAAAATGTATAATCTCGAGCTCCGCCGAGCTTTGGAAGGCACGTAAAGCCATTGGTTCTGGATGCATTGTAAGTCGTTAATAACCACTGCACCGCGCTGGGCCCGCGTGGTAGAAGGGAAGTCTTCTGCCCCAGACATAGGTTATTGATAGTGATGATGATGATGATGATGATGATGATGATGATATAGTAACGCCTGTAGGTATGATGAAGCGTACCAAGTGACATATGGAGCGGCCGACCGCCTACAGTATGGGGACTGCTTCGGCGAGTCGGCGCCTGCGCAACCGGCCGGGGGCGAAGCCCCGCGCGTCTCCACCCTCGACGAGAGGATCATACGGGTGCTGAGAGAAAGCGGTGAGTGCTCTACTTTAAGGGTCCGTCTGTACAGCCAGCAAGAGAAATAGCTGCACTATTTAGTGCATTGTTTTATAAAAGTCACGTTATCTTTCTGAGAAAAGTATTTAATAATATCCACGAGCGAGATTAGAATCCGCATGATACATACCGGCTCAGACTCACTACCAACTATCGTGGCTATGTCCAACCCACCGAAACTAATCATCACTATCCACTCTTACTTTTATAAGCCAAAGGAGCCTTATTCAATGTCGACAATTACGTCATCAACGTTCGATCTTAATATTTTTACAGATATTAAAGATCAGTTAAGAGTTAGACATGCTGGAGTTATGGTTATTGTAACATTTACTTATCTTAATGATTTACGTTCTTATATTCAGTTCAATTCATATTTGTTTGATTTAAGTATCCAAAAAATATTTTGTGTTAATTACCTGTTTGTTGTGTACTTAGATAAAGGTTCACACCATTACTTAATACTTATTGTGACCAAATTTGCATTGAGAAAGTAAAGTAGTTATTTCATCAAAAAAAATATATATTTATTATATTTTTATTTAGTTCTCGGCGATGTGGCGAAAGAAACTGACGACATGGAAACCGACACCGACACCCCCGAGAAAGGAATCCTAGTGATGTAAGTGACGTAACTAATATTTCCATAATGGCCAAATACGGGTTGGTGATCACAAAACCCTATGCATCGAAAATATCCGAAAATACACTTTGCCCAACCTGGAAATTGAACCCGGGACCTTCGGGTATCGGGCCGAGCTCTTTGCCACTCGGCCACCGAGGCAAGGCGTTTTTATACAAATTTACTGATGCTGTTCTGTTCCTATATTTTATAGCCAAATAGCCATATAATGTCCCACTGCTGAGCAAAGGGACATTTAAATCAAGTTATTGAGCTTGCCAAATGCGGGTTGCTGATCAAAAATCTAGCTATGCATATAAAAAAAAACTCCAAAACGCACTTGGCCCGACCAGGTAATCAAACCCAAGACATCCGGATATCGGGCTGACCACTTTGCCACTCGGCCACACGGCTAATTACAATGAATTCTTCGTTAAACGGTCAACACAAACTAAATTAAAATGTTTATACATATAAACTGTGACGTCCTTCGTCAAAAAGGGACCAGCCCCCCGACCGCCTAACCGATCGCTTAGGCTACGTGTATAGTTTATGACGTCATCTTGTCATTTCGTACCGCCCATGAAAGCCATATCGAAAGCTATAGGCTATAGCTATAGATATATGCCTATGCCTATTAGCTAGATGACATGATGACGTCATAAACTATACACGTAGCCAAAGCAATCGGTTAGGCGGTCGGGCCCCAGAACCATAAAAGTCAAAATCACCAATTTTGAGTAAGCTCGCCGTTAGTGACCTCGATGCCACATTAAGCATAATCAAAGTGGGGCTCCAAGGTGGATGGATAACATCAGTGACAGGTTGCTTGCCAATCGCCTGATGTGCGAGCATCTTGGAACCCGACAGAGATGGCGTGTATGTCGACGAAGGAGTAGCACTAAGGAGTCTGCTCTCACGACATGCACGAGGAGTAAGGGCTGATACATACAAGTCTCAGACCAGCCAAAAGTTAAATAAAAGTAATAAGACTTTTAAAAATAGTCACTTTTTTTTTAGTAAGTCAAATGTTATCTTGTAACTAAAGGTAGCATCGTGAATGTTAAAATAAAAATAATAAAAATAGTCACTTTTAATTTTGTGTTTGTTGTAGGAAATCGCTGGCTGCGTTAGAAGTACGCGCCGTTAAGCGTGTGACCTTCGCGGACGGGTACCGGCCCGGGCAGGACTCCGATGTAGAAGAACCGCCCGTCAAAAGGGTAAGTAATACAGGTTTACCTATAAGTGTTTTTTTTATATATTTTAGCGTTTTATTAACGCTTAAATATACTTAAGTAAAATTTAAACACTGAAAAAAGACGACAACCTCAGGCGGGAATCGAACCACGCACCTTCCGCATTCCGGGCGGCTGCCTTAACCACTTGGCTACCGAGGTCTGGCTTTCACCCGTCGAAATTTTTCAGTGCTTGATGCTTATGTTTTTTAGTCAACATTGCTTCATCAATCTTAGAAGTTTTCACCTCTGAGATCCGAAAGAAATATTTTTACAAATATTTGAACATTCGGTTAAGATGAAGCTGCGTTATAGATAAGTGTTTTTTTATATATATAGGTTTACCTATATCCAACTTGATAACAAAATTCAACATTATTTAGATGTCTATTTCCTAGTTTTTTTCGCAACTGGTCTCGCTATTCTTCGAGACATACATGAACAGCTTTTTCATCGGCTTTGGCATTGCAGTCGCCGAAAATTATGTTTAATTATCTGTGTAAAATTTTTATATAATTTACGGAGTGTTGCTTTTGATTCTATGTGAAATTTAAGATAATTAAATATAAAAAAGTGGTGGAATTCGTGTTATCAGCTTTTCTCTGTTTTAACTAATAATAAACTGTTAAGATCATTCTCGCTTGAATGACAGGGTTACCTAGCTCAGGCAATAGCTTTTAATGTATTTTAGAATATTAGATTAGAACATGATCTATATAATATGATATTACTAGATAGATATTAGATATTAGATTTATATAGATTATTATTAGAATATTAGATTAGATTAGATATTATATGATGATGATAACCTTGGTCAGAATGCACCTTTGAATCGTATCATAAGGGAGTTTAATGGTACAGCTAAAACCAAGAGTTTGGACTTGTTCATGAGTGACATTCGCAGCTTTAGGAAGTCTCTCATCTCTTGATATGTTGTATGCGACATAAGTATTTATATTTCTTTTTTTTGCAATTGTTATTTAAATTTTTCATATTTAATATTTACTTCAATTCCCTTTTTATCATAATTACGGAGGTACTATTTCTTTTTGTTAATCCTATTCACGTAATTGCATGCAGTCTTCACCTATAATTATGTTGACATTAAGCTAAAATCTATTTTTGAAATGTTCTGTTTACGATATCAATGATGTTAAATATGTTGGTGATCATTTGAATAAATAAATAAATAAATAAATTATTTTTGCATGCATCATTTGTGTTGTTGTCAATTTTAATGCTTTTCTTTCAAGGCTTACACATTAATTTAGCAACATTATGAATAATTACTTCAGCTGAAAGGGTCTTCGACGATTAGTTTTTTCCGCTGTTCCCGACCTATTTACTATACCTACTTACTTGGTGTGTTACATTAGAAAAACCTGTTGACCTTTTATGGGTCACTCTTTTTTTTATATTTACGGTTAAGCACAGTGCCTTGATCTCACTTGATGTTAAGTGACGATAAGGCCAATGATGGAAGCGCACTTCACCCGGGATCCTCAACTAGTGAGGTACTGGCTATCTTAACTCTAGCTGCCGGAAGACAACAATGCTACAAACATTGATGTTATGGCGACATATTTAGATAAGATGGTGGTAGCTAGCCAGGCGGACAAACAAGCCCTACCACCAACCAAACCGAGTACAGAAACATGTACCCCCCGCTGGGAATCGAACCCGGGACCTCTGGGTCTGAACCGGTGGTCTTAGCCACTAGACCAAAGAGGCGGTTAATAAACGCTGTTGGTTTTCTGAATAAAATGAAATAAAAGATAAAAATAGAACTTTTCCTCAATTCATATTTTTTCATATTTTTTATATGTAACTTGTAGAAAAAGAAGCCCCGTCGCTTAGGCTGCGCGTGGCCTTGCCCCGCCACCCACCCCGACCACGTGCCGCTGTGGGACGCGCTGCCGCCGCCGCCGCCGCCGCGCTCGCCGCCGCCGCCCGCGCCCGCGCCGCCGCCGCCGCTGCACCTGCTGCGCCACCAGCTGCCCAGGATCATGCACGCCCAGGGTGACTGTATTGTCAAAGAGTTTTACTCATATAGCCGCCCCATCCATCTATCTACTAACAGCAATCATAGCAGTGAAATCCCCTCTCCCACCTACTGCGGAACCACCGCACGCGCTGCCGAGGATCATGCACGCCCAGGGTGAGTGATATTATTAGAAAAATTCCCCTACTAGCCACCAGCGGCTGCTTCAAAACCAAAGTAAGAGGTAAAGGTGTTAAATAGCCTCGCCCACTCATCTGCTAAGACTGCTAGCTCCATGCTCTATAAGTGCTACTGTTTAACAAAAATATGAGATTAACAATAAAAAAAAATTTTAAAAAAATCGTTTTTTTTCCGATGCTCAAGTCCCGGTATCAAGCGGCTGGTTATTCGTTTCTAGCCGCTGGTTTCGGGTAACTACCGGCTTACAAGCCGCCGGTTTACAACTATAGCCATGGTAGACAGCCTAGTACGAGGGCGACACTAAAAGCTTTTAGAACTGGCCACTTGTAAACGATATAACAAAAAAATAAGTTCAAATTTTGAAAATGACACTCTTTGCCAATATTATTGTGTATGTATGCAATAATTTTATGACTTTCGATGTCATTTAAATCAACAAAAAAGCTATAATAGACTTCGATTGGCCTTTTACGATGAAGCTACATCTCGTGTCACTGTTTACAACTGGTTTAATGAGTTTAAACGTGGTCGCACTTATCTCACCGATGATCTGCGTGAGCCTCTACATCGACGACTGAATACATCAGTGTTGTGCGGCGTAGGATAGAGACTGACAAAAGAGTGACCTATCAGCAGGATCGGACAAGCTTAGGCTTCGGTATGAGTCAAGTGCACAAAATCCTCCAGGAACATTTAGCGGTCAGGAAGCTTGGTGCCCGGTGGATACCTCATAATTTGACAGAGGCCCAAAAACTCCGTCGTGTTGATTGGTGCCGTGAGATAGGTTCAAAGATTTAACGGAACTGACTTAAATGCTGTGTTCGACATACTTCCCTACGGGTAACGAAAGCTGGATTTACTGTTATTATCCTGAAACTAAAAGACAGTCTGCTGAGTGGATGTTTCCTTCCGATGAGTTGCCAACTAAAATGAAGAGAGGGCGAAACATGGGAAAAAAGATGGTGGCATCGTTCTTCGGAGGGACAGGTCATTACATTGCACGCGACTTCGTCCGCGTGGATATGAGATCTTAAAAATAAAATGTTTTTTTAGATAAAGAGAAGCGTATTGCGAGTAGCAAGGAATGTAGCATTCTATCAGTGAGATAATTTTCGGAATTGGACCAGAAGTTCTAGATATTACCCTCTTCAAACAAACAAACAAACAAACAAACTTTCCCTCTTTATTAATATTTTCTAAGACTTTTAGGTTTTCACCAATCATTGTGTAGGCTTAACGTGTAATTTAAACCATACTGACCTATAATCATACTGTACCTGTATCTATCCAATCAACATTTTTAACTCTCGATATTTGGATAATACATTACTTACATAAATTAATATGCGTTATAATAATAAATTATAATAATTGGTATTTTCAGATTCAAAAGCGAGTCTCCCCGTGTTTATGCCTCCGGAACCACCGCCGGGCCTCATCACCTTTCAGTAGTATTCATTAAATAGTGACTTGACGTGTTTCTCAATCGAGTATTATGTAATAATACTATTAGGCTTAAGTATATTATGTAAATAAATACACAATTTTCGAATAATATCGTTTTTTACTTTTTCATCGTTATGAGTTCATTTGCTTGTTCAGTATTAATATATCTTATATTAAGCTAAAGGTTAAAATCAAGATTTATTTTAAACTAGAAACAAAAATAATTTATCATTTTTATTTACTTACATTTCAATCTAGTAAATCACTGATAATAACTTTCGTAGCAGAGTTATATGTTGAATATACCATACAAAGCCCCATTCAGTTTAGAATATCCATCACACATATTAACCCTTATCACGGACTTCTTGAGATAATTTAAAGTGATGTTGCACTGTTTTGTTTCATTTGCCACACTGTTGCACGTTCACGAACATTTATCGGTTAATAAATCGCCTTTGAATTACATAAATTTTCAAAAATAGAACATAGTTGCAAACGTGACTTGTCATTGTTGTAGTTTTGCTAATGATTTTAAGATATTAACCCCCTTATTCATAAAAACTATTTAAGCATTATTTAATTAATCATTGCTTTGTCTCTTTTTCGCAAATTCAAAATGACGTTTGTGTGACGTTGACAAAACAATATTTAACTAAATAATGCCTAAATAGTTTTATGACTAAGGGGGTATGTTAATAGCGGGTAGTTTAAAACTGCGAAACGTCATATCAAAGATCATGTCACAATATGTCACTTAAAATAAGAATATGTCATGTTCCTAATATGGATTTTAAATTTACAAAATGGCGCGCGCTTAGCCGACTTCATATCACACTGTTACACCTACTTCCGTCACATTTTACGAAATCACTGCCACAAATTGTATATATTATTATAGAAAGCGAGCGGAAAGATGTTACACATCAAAAAGTATTAAATATCAATAGTATATTTTAAGCATGTTACTGGAGATGGGCTCGGAAACATGCATACAAGCATGACTGTTAGTAAGTACGTTTAATGACTGTCATCATCAGGTCTAAAGGTGATAGTGGTACCTACCTGTGATCAGCAGTCCTGAGACTGTTTTTTTGGAGAAAGTGCTGATTGCCTCAGACGGCATTTTCAGCTTCACCGGGCTTTCTTACCGTGTGAAACGGAGAAAAAAAAATAAAAAATAATAAATAAATAAATAAATCGGAGGTTTTCTAGGGGGAACGGCATCACGCACTAGTGCATGTCCCCGTGCCCTACTAGTTACTCCGAGGGGTTCGGATCTGATCGGGGAGCGAAACAACCCGAGGCCGCCTCTAGAGGGTCTAGAGGCGGCCGGCGGCGATCTCGGCTCGGGTCGACCGGGCCGTGGCTGGTGGTGGGAAGAAGCGTCCAGCGACCCTTGTTCTGCGAGTACGGTGTCTTGAGCCTAAACTAGTGTGCATGTTTAGTGTATTCTATAAATGTGTAGTGGCATTTAGAGGATCGGGTCCCGAGACTGCCCCGAGGCCGAGCCTAGAGGTCATCATCATCAGCTCTTTTTATGTCCCCACTGCTGGGGCACGAGCCTTCCCTATGGATGGATAGGGAGAACGGGCTTTTAAACCACCTCACGGGCCTAGTGCGGGTTGGTGGTTGTTAACGACTGCAAATGCAACCGGGACTTGTGGTCACCCATCCGATGACAGGCCTTTGCGAAAGTTGCTTAAACTCAGCACTCGCAGACCGGGCGCGTTAACCACTGCGCCAACGAGCTCCTCGCATAAGCCTAGAGGTATCTGGTTCGATTCCCAACAGCGAGTACCTACATATTGTTTTAGTCGGTTTGTTTAGAGGTACGACTTGTTATAAATTCGGCAGGCTAAAGCGAGTTTTATTCACTATTCGAAAACGAGAATTTTGTATAGCAAAATTTGAACTCTTTACGCATGTCACCGTAGGTAGGCGCTGCTTTTGGCATTGTTCACAGAAATTGTCGTATTCGAATGGTCAATAAAACGCGGATTGGTATTGATCAAATAAAACTACAGTTTTAAAAACAATAAAATAGATTTTCATTTATTGTGAGACGAAAAATACAACAATGGGACTTATCACCTAAAATGGTTAGTGGCAGACTGTCGTGTCAAAACAATTGATTGTTAGGTATGGTCGCGCGTCACCACGCAACTCTATATTACAGTATAGACTCCTAATTTATGTCTTTCATTGGGGGACTCGTGGTAACGAATATCAACGAAACAAAAATAGTAATATACACAAAACGATACCATGACCTCTATTCACTGAAATCATAACTAATTATTATTTATTAAACATGTGAAGTTTCAATAGTTTTCATTTTTTAACTAATTTTTTAAAAAGGCTTTATTGATTCGAAGCTAATACTTAATTACTTACAAGATTGTTTAATAGTTTTTTAATAGTAGTCGCGTCGCTCGTCCGCCGCCGCCGCCCGCTCCGCCGCCCGCTCCGTCGCCCGCTCCGCCGGCCGCGCGAGCGGGCGCCGCGGACGAGCCTCACAAATAAAACGTAACAACTTCTCAATACCGCTACCATGAAACGTTCTATACAAAATTGAACATTGCCGATTCGCTAAATCGTTTTGATTCAATTTATTACTAAAAACAAGTGGGCGGCGAGCGGTGCGCCGCTCTGGTGCGACTCGGTTTCAACTCGTCACTAGTCGATAAATTACATGTCTTACTTTATAAGTTGAAAATGCCACTGCTGCGATCCTACGTCGCCTATGTCGGTGCCGGCGCGCGCGCACCGCGGACGGGTCGCGCGCGCGTCCGCACGTTGGCACGAACGCACGTCCGCACGCACGTACGTATGCGCGTACGCACGGTCGCACGCAGCGCGCACGTGCGCACGCCCGCACGAGCCGCACGCCGATGCGCGCGCGCATTGCTCGCTATTGCTCATAGAGAAAAAATTCCAAAATCAATTCGTTACACCGTAGACTATATCTTGTTTAATAAACTTGAAGTATTTATCAATAATCAATAAGTACATTATAATAATTGAATAATTAGTATTTTGTTTTCATAAGAGACTAGCATTACAAATAAATACCTTCAGCTATACAATTTAATGTTTATTTCTATTTTTAAACATTTTGAAGATGTTTAAAGTGGACTACCTCGGTTTTTACACAAGAATGCAGTTTGACGGTTCTTGTATAGAAACTTTTCAGTTGATGCGTCTACGCTTCGAGATATGACTTAAATGTATACTTAGATTTAGGGGGGAAAGGTCGTAAAAACAAAAAAAAAAGTTATTGAAATTTATAACAAACACCTTAAGTAATACTTCAATAATTTAGTTCTAGTATATAATGTGCGTGGAAGGGGGCCGCGCTCGGCCGGATAATATCACTCGGCGTACGTACAAACGATGATGCTGCGCTACAAATGAAATAACTTTATACAAAAGATGAGACGACGCGCCGCGGGCCCCTCCCAGGCCTCCACAACGTGGCTTCGACAAAAGCAATATAAAACATTTCATTCCGTGTAAGAGATGACACGATGGTATGCGAAAATCTTATTTTTTTTCAAAAAACACACGCCCATTCGCTCATCCTTGCGCTTAAATCTAAAATTAATAATTAGACAATATTTTTTTTTATTTGTTCAACAGACGCGCGCGGTACGACGCGCGTATAATAATAAAATATTTTCAAAACAATCGAATAATTAAACACACTAGTTAACAATATAACTCATGCTCAGATACTCCGGTGAGGCGTCGGCGCCCCGGCTGGACGCGTCCAAATCAAATACGAAACTCGTACATCCTCGCTACATCAAAAATATCTACACACGAGCGTTATAGTCAGAGCGATGGCAGCGTAACGGTTCGAGTGTGGTCCGTGCGGCCCTAATACTGTTTAATCGCTAAGTTATTGCGTGTGCGCGGCGGGGCGGGGGGGTTGGGGGTCGGGGTGTGGAGGGCGTTACACCGCCGTCTCGGTGTGGCTGTGGCTCGAGAGTCGTTCGACGTCGATGTCTTGCGGCGCGAGTGTGTCGCGCGCGGCGTCCGCGTACTCGATGCTCGACGAGTGCGAGAACCGCTTGGAGAGCGCGGTCTGCTTGCGCAGCGCCTCCGCCAGCGCCGCGTCCGCCAGCGAGCCGCGCGAGTCCAGCCCCTGCCGGAACGCGTTCACCACGCGGATCTGCGCCACGCACACATCAGCTCTACCACTGTCCCGAGTCAGCAGACGCGGCGCTCTCACTCTACACTCCTACCCGCTCGGCCACGAACGCGGTTTGCGGCGCGGCGTGCGATATCTCTTGCGATCACCGTAGATTATAAATTCGCTTGCCGCCACAGGATGCTCGTGTTCGTGGCCAAGGCCTACCACAGAGCTCTAATACAGAGTTAAAGTAATTAACTGTAAACTGCCAATTGTCGTTCAAACAATGTCTAAGTTGACTACTAGATCTTAGAACGTCCGATTCGCTAAAAATTTAAAAGTTGAACGCCTCCAAGACTATTTAGAAAAAAAACTGAGTGGGATATACAAAACATGGCTTTCGTCGCTGCCTGCCTATTTAATAAGGCAACGACAATCGGCACTTCAAAGTTAGCACTTCAGGTCTAGCCTCTGTAGGTATCCCTACACTATTCCTAACCAACTAATGTCGGAATGCGGTAATCTAGTGCCAATTTTCGTATAAGGAAATAATTAAGAAAGACAGCTCAGCCTAAATTAGATACGCTAGATTACTTCCGTCCGACATCACTTTACAGACAATCGCTGCAGGCTGCGCTAGACCAACATGATACATTCACGATCATCTAATGACAGCAATGTACCGCATCCGTACCAGACAACCCCAATACTATTGTCTAAAAAGTTTACAAGTGGGCCGATTGTAAATTTTGTTATGATAAACGTGCAGTACCCACATTTTGTATAGTTTCAACAATACTCGTCAGCCATTTTGTATAGAAAAAACAGCGCCTATCGGCCGTAGTGATGAAACTTATTTTTATATACAAATCGGTCTTCGTGTCCGACATTAACACTGAGGTAATTATAACAGAATTGACAATGGGCCTACAGTTTACTAAGAAAATGTTCCTTCATCATAAGCAACAATCATTTAATTTTATTCAATCATTTATATCTTAATTGGATCGGGACAAAAATAAAGCTAAAATTTTACAATTTTAAAAGATTGAATCGAAAGCTAAATATAGAAGAGATCTGTATATACATAATTGTTCATATATTACAAAGATTCTAGACAGAGATATTAGTGAGAGCGACACGAATGCTGCGAGTCGCCGGTCGCGGGACACGACCGTCGACAAATTGAATGCATCGTTGTTTATACATAAAGCACACCGAGCCATGATAAAGGAGGCGAGAAAGCGATATGTAAATGTTCAAGCACATATGGCATATCAACAAGCCGACATCGCCACATCTAAGTCCAATCAGTGAAACAATAGAGCATCAATAATGAACAAGTGTGACTGTAAACTGGATGAAAGTCGCGCGGGGAGTGTCGGGGAGTTTGTGTAGTGATGGGGAGCGGCGGGGAGTGGCGCAGCCTCTATGACCCAATCTAAACCGGGTATTCACTAGGAGAGCTGCAACCTTTTTCGTTGCACGTTACTGTCACCATAGCGTACGCGGTTCAAGAGTCAAACGCATTGCGTTCGCGAACAAACGATTGTCGGTTTCTACAGCAGACAAGTGCTTGCAGTACGAGAACGTGGTGACTAGAACCTCGTTATAGTATGTATTACGTTACGAATAGAGTTCGCTATTGAGCACCCGGCTAGACACCGCTCCAAACAGTTTAAATCAAATCGGTGCATTTGAATGCCCCTCGTCGCGCCGCTGTCATTCAGTTTACGGCCTTAGTATTAAGGTGTTGTATAGTGCGCGTTGCTCCATACAATATTGTGAGAAGGATTGACCCGTTTCGATGTCGACCCGCTGATAAAGTACTTAAACCTCAATTCAAAATTCCAGTCACAGATGTGGGTCCGTGTCAGTACCCGGTTCATGCCATGCAGTGATATATGGGGCAGGGGATCCCTCAACCAACTTTTTATCCAAACCATGACTTCGCAAACTCCTTTGATGTAAATGCAGACTCCATTGCGCTTCAAAATCAAAGCATTCCAAACGGCTTCAATGAAAGCAAGCATTGGACTCTGTCGACATTTGTAAGTACTAAAACACTGTCAGAGAAGTCAGCCAGTGGTTCTAAAATCGGGACTTATTATGAAATTTTAGCTGAAAATTGTAATAATGATATGCAAAGTACAGAAATTAGTCTATCTTCGACGTTTAAAGTTGCAAGAAAACGCTACTTTACAACGAATATAGGTACACTCGGGGGGTATATTCAGAACTTGAAAGAACGAACTGCGATGGTTTTCTTCATCGCAATTCACTGAAGTTATTGGTAACGTGCTCAGACGTGTAGTGCCAGTTTCATTATCATAATAGTATTTCAGCATCCACAAAGATGGCGTCACGGTGCAATTTCAATCTCCGTAAACATTTGCTTTTAATCATTATGATAACAAAACTTACAATACAAACGACGGTTACATACACCATATCGAAGCACGAAGGTCCCACAACCCTGATTGAAGACTTCACATCTTCTAAAAGACCCGGTGGCATGCGCTCTTCGTCTGTGACTGCATTTGGACGTCAACCACTAGTGGGCTACGCGAAGCTCTATGCCATGTTACACAGACTGCGGACTAAGCAACAACGATCCCAATACCCATCAGCGAGCGGGTCTGACCCATCCAGTGACGTCATAAGCAACCACTAGCCTATGATTGAGATAAAAATTTACAAAACTAAAAGCTATACAATAATATTGTAGCGACAAATGCTTCTAACTCCAAATGATACCAAAAGCCATACGAACCCCTGGCGTCGTTGTGATGCTACAGTGTAATGTCACAATACCATCGTTGGAACCCCACGAATCGATTTTGGGTGCATTATGTGAGGCAAAATATAAATACGAAAAATCTATGATGCCATGATAAGAATGATGCAAACAAAAAATAAAGCACTTTTTGTAGGGAAGTCTATTTGTTATCGATAGATTGCAATAAGTAAAGCAGACGATAGGCAGGATTGAGATTTAAATGCTGCTGATATTATAGAAGCGTGGAAACATACACAACGGTTGAATTTGCCTTTCTTTCATTATTTTTATACCTATGCTCACGTGAAGATGCGCAGCGCAGACAAGGGACAGTCTTAGGCATACTCGATCCGTCAAAATAGATCACCTAGAACATTGCGTTACGCGAACGATTGACTGAAATGGCTATTCTAAATGATTATTTTTGGGGATAAAAGCACGCCCAGAACAAGACTCGTCTGCACTGGCCTTAAAGGCAGGTTGAAGTATGCGACCGAGGCTAGATGCTGCAATAGAGTTACACTATTAGATCATGTTGAAGCTAACTAAAACTTTAAATGAATCAAAGCAACGCCATCATCCGATCATTCAGTTGATTTAACAGGTCCATCACTAGACGGCGCTTCTTTAATCCCATACCAATTTTAAGCTAACTTCAACTTAATAGAACAGTGTAAAACTTTACTCCCAGCACCGAGAACAGTAATATTACGGTTCATGTGTCGGTCGTTGCCTACCTTAAAAACCAATAAGAGCCGTGTGTTTTTATAAGTACGACAAAACTATGAAGTCTCCACATATTTTTGATTTTTTTTGGGACAACATTATATACATTTCATATCATACATAACAATAAGCACAAATTGAACAATGAATCCCGGATAGAAACAAATAGAAAACGAATACATTTTTTAATGTTTTTTTTTAAAATGAACACCTCAGTATCTCAATCGCCACAATATGATGTCCAAATGCAAATCGAAAGGTCTCTGAGGACGGTCGAAGTTACAACACAGTGACAATAACGACAAACTGAAAAAAAAATTATATAAAAATAAAAAACAGCGCATGCGTCAGGATTTTGTGCATGCAAGATTGATGGTAAATTAAAGCATGCAATTATTACGGACTCATTTTAATTTCACAACATAATAACGTGCTCTCAGAAAAGTATTTTAAATATTGTAACAAAATTTAAATGTAACGGAAAAACAGTTAGAATGTATGTAAAATTAAAATGTCCGTGTCGAGAGAACAGGCCAATGGGATAACAGTATAGAACGGACAAAGTTGTAGGTAGACAGTAGTACAGTATTAATAGTGGAACGTATAAAAACAAAAAAAGGTCAACATAAAAAGAGACGAAACGTGTGAGTGAAACAGCAGGCTTCCGGCATATATTGTGTCAAATCTTACAGCTTGATCGGTAGAAGTCTTGCTGTAGGGCACTGGTATCAAGCGTTCTTGCAACTCGCCACCTATGACCTTCCGGGTGCAATGGGTATCATGGAAAAGAAAATAAAATAGAGAATATGAAATAAATAGCCACGACACGAGAAGGGGGCGGCGTCGGGCCACCGCAGAAACAGATCGTCGAAAATACAGAGGGCAGTCGGCGGTCGAACGCGATTCTAGCAAATTTACTATAAATAAATAAAGAAACAACAAAACACATAAGTATAATACTTAAATAAACATGGAATATCACATATTTAAAATAAATAGAAATAATTAATTTTTAGTCGATTTATTTAGCAACAACTAAAAATTAAATTACATCTATTAAGCCAATAAATAGTTTTCTTTGTTTATCGTTCGACCGAAAAGCGTTCGACACCGCCGCATGTGGAATATTTCTTTTTTTTTATACAAATAAAATGTAAGTTTAATATCAGAAATTACGGAAGTTCTTTAGGGACTGACGAAGCAGTGCCTCGCGAAGCAATGAACAGATTGTAGGAAGAAGAATAGAAAATATAATACAGAGTAGGATATAAGTAGAGTAACGCGGGGTTTATCCTAGTACCTTAAGAAGCACATTCATGGGGTGTGCGCTTACAGCTATTTTAACACATATATATTTGGTATTATCATTCGGTTTCCATCCAGGGCTCCGTTTAGTTTGAACAAACGTGAACATAAAATAATTAACAGAATCAAATAAAAAATAATACATCATTTCAACATCGAACTTTTACATGGAACATTTGTCCTTGGCGTCTCTGTGAAGCATTATACATAGTGTTTAATGTGTGTGTGGCTTGTCGGAACGGCACTGAGTGTCTGTCCAGTCGTAGTCTCCATGCGAACTACTCGATCTAGGGAAGCACATTTATAATAATCACGTTGTCGCTCACATACCAGATCTATCGATGATAATTCACTAATAGCTACATCACTAGTCTATGTGTACACAAGCATAAAACACAAGATTTGTGTCCAATAGGAAACAGCTCTTAACCTAATGATATATATGTTTTTATCATGAATTGATCCCTCGAGTTTCAGTGCAGCAATATTTACATCCTACGGCATGGAATTATCTACAGCTACATAGCGTCTGTACAAAATCGAACTCTCAGTTCAAACGTATACGGTTGCAAATCGCATATGCGTGTGCACTGTCAGTTCTTTCCATCTAGGTGATGCCTACTACAACATAAACAGCGTGGAAGCGCCAAGCGACTAACATCCATCTAGACCGCACGACATTCAGGGCCCATGTTGGATGGGCCAACAACAATCATTGGACCAACATCGAACAAACATCGCGTCGGCCAGTTACCTTATTAATGCAGACATCCGTCTCGTAGCACAGTAGGGTGAAATGAAATTTACTTTGGAGTATAGATACTTTATTACTAAACTTTATTAAGAGACAAGCGTTAGAAGTGACGAGTTAACAGACAGTATCAGTTCAGTAGGTAAGTATAGCGGGAAATCATGCTTAACTATGGTTTTTAACTTTAGAGTGATTCTCAACTCACTATGAGGCGTGTGGTTACCACTATAAGCGTATTTATTAGATTTTCCAAAAATCATTGTTTGTTTACAACTAATGTTGGTGTACACCAAGACATGTTTATTTTAATGAGATTTTTTTAAATATATATATATTTATACATATCTTTTCATATATACTATGTCTAATTAACACTCATGTAGCAGGTAATGATTTAAAGTTTTCACTACACGATGTGCATTGTACGATTTTTTTAGGAATCAATATTATATTTTAATTTTACACTATTTAGGTACTTAACATATAAATAATTAAAGATCACTAATATTCCACAAAACATACTTTACGGATAGTTAAATTTGCTTGAGATCCGATACCTTGAAAAAAAGTGAAATAAAAGAAAAAAAAATTGAAGAGTAGAAAAAGTATGGAAGACCAAAAAATAGTGGGAAGTGGTGTTAAAGTGTGGTAAACAAGGTGACAGAGAGTGTTTCAATAATGCTGTACAGAATATGAGTCAGCACCATTCGCAACAAAGTACAGTCCAAGACATAAGTGCTTATCACCTTTGATCCACAAAATTAACAGGAGTAAGATTTATCATACGCCCTTGACTGTACATTAACGTATTATAAATTTATATACCTTTAAAAGTTTAACAATTATGACTCTTTTTGTGTTAGCATATTTTCTACGATTATCAAAACACTCGAGCATAGACAATAGAATAGTACTTAGGTATCGCATTTTATAGTTATTCGTTTCTTCATCTTGCATGCATCCAGTGTTTAAAAATTCTATAACTTGAATACGTGTATTTATTGCTAGATATTTCAACGGCATTCGATGTTTGCGAGCAGCTACTGTATCGCTATATCACTTCTATTCAACCAAAATTGTCAAAAATATATAATATATATATAAAAGTTAAATAATATTTCAGCATAGCAATCGTGTTCAGTTTTGTGATTGAAACACACACATAGGACCAACTACGGAAAGAAAAAATAGACACATAGAGCTCTCTATTAATAATAAAATATCTAAACATTAAAACACCATCATGTTATCATGACACACAATATCTAAAACGCATTCTTTCTCATACAAAAAATAAAACAAATAACAAGCAAATTTAAATATCACCCTATTTTTAAACGTTTATAAAAGCACTTGAGTAGCACAAATTTGTGAATTTGTTTTATATAAAAATGGCACATGGATTAATATATCGTATTATATATTTTTTAAATTTTAAGTACAACATATTAATCTTTATTTTGTTATAATATAAAATGTATAACGATGAGAGTATTTAGGAAAAGTTGTATTTACAGAAAGTAATTTTTGGGAATATATTTCTTTAAAAATAAATACTTCAGAAAGAGCTCGTTTTGATAATAAACAACCCAACTTTTGGAAAGCCCATAACCTAATTTTTAAGAAATATCAAGTGTTTTATGCTATTTTATCTTGAAAAGTATATATTTTAATTGTTTATAGTTCACAGTAGGGTCTGAATATGTCGCGATTTGACATAGTTGCATAATATGTTTTGTTTAGTTTTTTTTCTGTTATACATTAGTGAATTTTAAAATTGAAGACTATTTTATTAAATTCAATTAGAAAAGAATAACATAATTCTCATCTAATGGTGTCAACTAAAGTTGAGGGAATTCAGAAAGTAAAGGTTGCATATTATTACAAAACGAACGGGTTTGATAAATCTAATAGACTCCATCTAAATAATGGTGCACCATAGATACATATAAAACTATTAAATATATTTTGCGAATAGCTATTCTAATATTCCTCTTAATCTAATATTTTAGTAAACATTAATCGATTCTTATTACTACCGCATTTACATGTAAAGAGAAATTTGAAAAATGTTTTGTATTATTTTTAATATTTAAAAAATCCACAGTGATTGATTAATCTTTTTATATAATATTTTGTATATTTCTTTATAATATTGTTAAATGGCAGTAGTTATTTAGTGTCAAATCTAATTTGAGTGTCATAAATTTTGGTGGTTTTTTTACAATGAGAATTTTGGGGGTGATTTTATATTCAAAATTTGATTCTTGGTGTTTTTGTATTTATGGATTTTGATTATGGGGTATTTTTTGGAATGTTTTTAGTCATCGCTCTGATGCGATACGGGGCTGAGTGCAGGCAGGGAGCTGCCGCCGGATTGCACGCTGATCCTTCGGTGCTCCGCCAAATAATTATTGACAAATATCCTGCGACCGGCCAATATGTCCGCCTTTTGCTGCAAACAACACCACGGACGCGTCAGTCAGCCGCCCGCGCTACGGTAACAAAACTGCTTTGTTGCCAATCGTACCAACAAACAGTGGCATTCCAAAACCAAATTTTAACACTTTCCTTGACGACTGTACTTTGTTTTAACGGTGACGTTCTAAAATTAAAATGTGCATTTGGCTTTAGAATCTCAAAAATCTACAAGAAGGTGAAGAGCTGTAAAGACTAAGGAGTTTTAGAAAAAAAGCAGTTTCGTTAGTAATAGGTGCCTAACTGTAACTAGGTATAGGGGGCATTCACACTAGCTGGGTCGGGGCAATCGAGGGCATCCAGTAGCAGTTACTATACACAGTGTTAATTTGACAGTTATTTTTCCGGAACCCGTTTAATGTACCCTTCAATGGAAGCATCTTTTACATTGATTTTGAAGTCGATTCCATAGTAAAAGTTGCTTATATTGCCGAGTATATTAAACGGGCTTCGAAAAAACAAGCATGAAATTAGCACCGTATATAAAAAGGAATAGGAATCAAATTCGTGTCGGAAGCTACTACTACGCAGAAAGATATAAAAAATCCGGTATGTGAGCTACTCCGCGCTTGTACTTGCAATTGTTAATGAGTCCGTTGTATCACGCCGAGGTAATGAAAATGAAATATCCGTATCCTTTAAATAAATACTTTTATTAAGATGAGTTTTCAATATTAAGATGGGTTTTTATGGTTGCCGGTTAAGTATGTATTTTTTTACAATATAAATCGTTACATCAAAATAAAATATTAATCATGAAACCAAGTATTAAATAAGTACATACACAACCGAACTAATGATTAACAAATAATAAACAAAAAAGTAATACACTTTTTAAGTTTCCTATGAGTTTCTTATTTTACTAATTTTGGTGTGATTGTGGATATTATATTATGTGTATATCGACTTTTAAAAACTTATATTTTTATTATTTAAACTGCTTACATACTACTGTGTTATAAGTTTGGTAAGTTAATTTATCTAAAAATATTGAGAATATAATTTATTATGAAAAGAAAAGTAAAACAAAATTCGAAAATAAAACCCTTCACTGAGACTCCGATAATCAGAAAAAGTTACACTACGAACTAGTAATTAAAAATAAAATCATATTAGTTATGAGAATCTCTACCAAACATCTAGATAAAAAGAAATAAAAAAAGAAAATAATAATATACAAATTGTGCATACTCACAGACTTGTAAACATGCATAACACTGTAACATAAGCATAATCACACTATTTGCAAAGCATTAAAGTAAAATCAACATAGTTAACAACAATTTGTACCAAAAAACAAAATAGAAATGTACATTTTACAATATATATACTGGAACTTAGAAACTAATCGAGCGGCCATTTCGTTTACGCGTGAAACAAGATGGCGGCTCGCGGATCTCACCTTGCGAGCGAGGTGGTCGTGTGACGTAACGTATCTAGAAAGCCGTTAGTCGGAGTGAACTAGTCGTTCGGTGGAGGCAAGCGCCGCCGCCGCGGCATGCAGGCATGCTACCGAGCTACCGTACCGTGTCGGGGTCTCGCCGGCCGCTCCTACGCCTACGCGAGTCAACACTACGCACACTTACCGTCAACATCTGAAATAGAGCGATGTGGCTAAAACTGGGCGGCCAAATCACTACCAGTGGCGAAAGAAAATGCTTAATGGTTTTTCTTCAAAATTTATTCAATGTAAATATTCCTCGATCACATTCGCAAACCAGGATAGTATTAATAATACATCTTAGTAGCTCTCGTCCGACGTCAGTAAGCGTGAGGTGTCTCATTCATACTAAACTTTAGGCGATACACACGTCTGTCACATAAATATATTTGATCTATACAACGATACCATCGTAGAAATATTCGTTCGAAACGTCACAGTGATCGATATGATCGCAGTTGCAAGTTAAGAAACGGGTTAAAAGTGGTCCCAAAATTTACTATGAAACAAAACACACAAGCTGCCCAGTAAAAAAGTATTCGAGTTAACTTTACAATAAAATATTTCGTAACAAACTACTTACACAAAAAGCTAGGGAGAGTCGAAAAGTTTAAAAAGGTATCTCTTTAATTCTCATTAAAAATTCGAAGGTACTAATTATTTAAAAAGTTACATATTTGTTTTTTTTAAGTTAAAATTTATTATTATTAATTATTAAACGGAGTCGTTCACTCGTTAGAAATAGCTACCTATACAAAATATCACCGCTCCGATATACACAATAGATAGACGAGAAAAAAAATGTTGTTTTTTTTTTAATTACGTAAGTCCCAACGCGGCGTCGCGGCGACCGAGCGAGTCCATCCAGGTCAACGTGAGGGTCCCGGGACCGGGTCAACTATTAAAAACATAATTAAACGTTCTAGGGAACGTCAACATCGGAACGTTCACATAGGGAACGTCAACATCAGAACGTTAACATAGCGAACGTCGCTTCCTACCTACTAGTCAATAAATGCTTACGCTAAACGTGCTCTTAGACGGGCAATATTTTCATTGTAACATATGGCTGCAATTGATTTGACAGAAACATTGTCACAGTACAATAAAGCTATATTAGTTATACCGGAAATTTTGCTTTACATAATATATTTAAATGGCCGGCCAATTTTATTGGTTATTTCACTTATTTTTCTGTTGTTTTACACAAATTCCTTAATATAGAAGGTAGGAGTAACTCCTTAGCCTCTATAATATATACGGCTGAGGTATACGACCTTCATGCCGCAAAAGTGCTGATGTGACGTCAACCAAGCTTAGATTTGCAGCCACACGATTGCTACAGAAATATGGCCCTTATAAGCACCACATAAGACCTAGGTCGAGGCGCGTTAAGTACGGTCGCGCGGAAGAACTGTGGGCCGGGTGCGACCCGTGATTCGGACAGACTTTACGGAGACTAGAGTCAACAGTAAAGATGCATTGCAGCCGAGGTCTCCGAACCGATCGTACGCTTTCAATAAAACCTTATTTCGATTGACACAGTCAAAATTGAGATAGCAAACACTTAATTACTCATCGATTCATGCTGGTTTTAAGGTTACGTTTTTAGCATTGCCACAAAAAGATTTTCAACTGTAGATACTGACTTCAACAGATGGTGTGTGAACCGTTTTCGATTAAAACAAATATATTTACATTTTAAACGTTGTTTTGTGGTACAACGCTTAATGCAATTAGTAAATCGACAGTCTAAGGCCAAACACACATTATTTCGAGATTTCCAACAACTTATTAAAATATATGAGATTTTATTTTAGATTTCGAGAAGATTACCACGGCAATTGATTACCCGTAGTTTTTAAAGCTATAATTAAATAACCGGCAAAGTGTGTTGCATTCGATTCTAACTATCATTACAAGTAATTATGACTGTTACAATTCTGACAAGTCTTTTAGATGCACAATGCATTTGCATTCTTAACACAAACGTTTACGGTTCAATTTATTGCAGTTAGTATTTTGCCATCGTCATTTTTACATTTACAACAGTCAGTAGAGTTAAAAATACCGGACAGTTATGTTGAAAATTTACTATTTTACTCCAATACTGAGTTTTAAGTGTTCAAATCATCATCATCAGTGCCATCTTCCGACTGAAGTTTAAAGATCAGTACACAAAACATCCTATGTTTACATACTTTAACAGGTCCCTGTCCAAGAATTATAACAATTGGTTTTCAATTGTTACGTATCATATGTGATTCATGGGACAGGGAATGGGTTAACTGACGATATCTAACTCCAGTCCGGTTCAAATACAACGGCAAAATTCCGACAAATTCAACGTTACATCGCTTAACACATTTACAGAAAAAAAGCGTGCGTCAGTCCAGAATCTCAGCCGCACAAAAAGGGGGAGCCTAAAAAATGGTAGTTTCAGTGCGCGCCGGGGCGGCGAGGTGTACGCCGGGCGCGTCGTCGTCGATGTACTGCAGGTCGGGGGGCGCCCGCAGCCGCGAGCGGAGCCCCGCCGCCGAGTGCGCCGACAGGCGCTCCTCCATATCCTCCAGGGTGGACTTGAACGCGCGCACTACCCGCAGCTACAAAATAAATTACACAGCTGCAGCCGCCGGCCACCCCGCGTGCCGTGTGAAGTGGATCTTCCCGTGACCGTTAGAGCGATGCCAGAGCGGAGACTGCTAGAACGGTGCGTGTGCGCGGACGTATACAACCGGAACGATTGAGCGGTTTCCTTTCTTGGGTGACTCCTAAGTTTGTCTCTATAATAACAACATTTGAGCGATGCCAGAGCGGAGACTGCGTGTGCGCGGACGAATGCAACCTGCACGATTGAGCGGTTTCCTTTCTTAGAGACTCCCTAAGTTTGTCTT